>VYXB01009511.1:445602-480424 GCA_013397135.1 Pachyramphus minor | reverse complement strand
TATTATTATTATTATTATTATCATTATTATTATTATCTCTTCCACGCTCCCTCCCAACAGATGCTCACTCTGCAAATGCCTTTGGGGATTATTTTTGACTCTCCTCCTCCTCTAATCTCTTCTTGCAGTTCCTCATTCTTCAGTCCCTCTACTTTTTCCATCTCCAGTGAAAAATTCAGTCTTGGAGTGTGTGATCAGCTGCTCCTGGGAGANTCTATTTTTCTCCCCCTTTTCTTCTTCTTCTTCTTCTGTGTGTCTGTGTGCTGCAGTTTTTCTTCCTTCTCCAGAGCACTCCCCAAAAAACACAGGTTGTTGGTATCCCCACAGTCATAACCCTCTGGATAAGTGTCTGTGCCCTATCTGCTGGAATCTCTGTTGGGTGGGACATGTTGGGGAATAAACTTCTGCAGGGTTTTGTCTAAATCTTGTTCTTCAAATTGCACATAAGGTAGCCAGCAGTTCCTGATGGGAAGACAAAGAATAAACCCTGTTCCTGGCTGTCTCTCTTCTCAGGGATCCTGTAAAACATGGCTACTTAAGGGCAGAAAATGGGTGATTTATGGGAGAACAGCTCCACAGAAATCAATGGGAAGTTACAGTAGAAGATGTTGCTTATTGTTCTAAGATCCTCCTGGGAGATGTTTTACAACCAGCCTGTCCTCCCCCTGGAAGTTTCCTCTTCCCCAACCTCCTGTTTGGACACTTTAATGACTGATCATTCCAACAGGGCACCCAAACCTCACTCTGTTATTTTAGGCAAGGTTTTTATCCAACCTTCCACACAAACACACAGGGCAAGCTTTGGATCTGGCCTAAACCACTCACATATACATGTTATATCCTTTCTTAATGGTGGTGCAACAGCCTTTTAATCTGCAGATTCATCACTGTTATGCTCCCCCCACGAGCCCCTGAGGAGATTTATCCCTCCTCCTCTGCCCCTGTTGCTGATTAGTCAATATTTTCAGGCTGATCCTTTGGAATAAGATGCCTGGCAAAGGCAGCCACCCCATCTTCCCGGATGAGCCACTTATAGGAAACAATCCTCTTCCTGGGAGGCTGTTAACAGGGGCTGCAGGGAGAGTTATAGATAATCAATCCAGAAATCACATTTGTAAATGGCCCCTGTAGCTGCTTAATTAAGCCCAGCATTCTGGCATCAGGCACTGAGGTGCTTTAAAGCCTATTTGTCTTCACACAAAGTATCCCAATAATATATTTGCAGTTCTCTGCTAACCCATCCTAATCTCACCTGCCTTTTGTGGATTAACGGGATAAAGTGATTTAAATAACAGTAAGTAACTTCTGGGGAAGGTGTGGAGTGGAGATGAGAAGGAATATTTGCTTTTGATGCTTTGCTGAGCAAATTGTTCCTCTCTAACTTTCCTCTTGCATCTGTCCCCTTGTCTGCAAACCTCTGAGCTGCCTTCCTTACTCAGAGCTTGGGATGTGGCAGGGAGCAGATCAGCCAAGATATTCCTGACAGAGGGACAAGAGAGAAAAAGAGGGATTCAGAGGCTGGTAGTTGTTTATTATTATTATTATTATTATTATTATTATTATTATTATTATTATTATCATTATTATTATTATCTCTTCCACGCTCCCTCCCAACAGATGCTCACTCTGCAAATGCCTTTGGGGATTATTTTTGACTCTCCTCCTCCTCTAATCTCTTCTTGCAGTTCCTCATTCTTCAGTCCCTCTACTTTTTCCATCTCCAGTGAAAAATTCAGTCTTGNATCTCTTCTTGCAGTTTTGCAGTTCCTCATTCTTCTACTTTTTCCATCTCCAGTGAAAAATTCAGTCTTGGAGTCTTGGAGTGTGTGATCAGCTGCTCCTGGGAGACTGGGCTGGATCTCAGGAGCACCTCAATGTGCTTTCCAAAATCCACCTGCTCCCCAGGTGCAAGACATCCAAATTCCCTCTCAGGTTTCCAGACAGCTGGGACAGAGATAATAAATTGCCCATTTCTGAGGGAAAGACAAATATGCATAATTTGACCAATGCAAATCCCCAAATGTTAAACTTCTTCCTCTTTTCTCTCCACTTTTCCACTAAGTCACAGGACAGGTTGATTTTTTGGGGGGATTTTTTTT
Source organism: Pachyramphus minor (assembly GCA_013397135.1). NCBI lineage: Eukaryota > Metazoa > Chordata > Aves > Passeriformes > Tyrannidae > Pachyramphus > Pachyramphus minor. Next base: position 478,325 of record VYXB01009511.1, on the reverse strand, counting down.
TTTTGTCTGCCATGACAAGGTGCAGATAATACCACTGACATGAGGGTTGGGATCCTGAACAAACATGACTTCATCCCATATTATAATATCAATTTGCATGTCAATAAGAACCTCAGTAATTTAGGATAAATTCTTGCTCCCTGACATTTTTATTTGCCCACTGCCAGAAAGCCTTGAAGAAACCCCTGGTGGTGGCACCATTTCAGTTGATAAATTTGTCATGACTTTTGGGGGACAATTCAGATCTCCCCACTGCCAGGGACTATGAAATTTGAAGCAATATTCAGATGGCAGGAGAGTTTCCAGCACAGGGAAAAAATTTCCATGGGGAAGCATTTTCATGGAGAATCCAGGCCCTTGGGTTGTCTGCAAGTGGGTGCTGGGTGCTGTTTTAAACATCCCATCCCCTACCTGGCCCCAGCACAATTTCTAAAGGGTTTGGGACTGTCTGTGTCACATCTGCCAGCCTGGAGCACCTCAGAGGGCACAAGGAATGTATAGTGCTTGTCTTGCTAGAAATTAGGAAGTATTTTCTAAGGTTATGTCAAAGGGAGATGCAAAGCAAAGCCAGGCTGTGCTAAACTAAACAAGCAGGTGTGGAAAGGCCAAAATCAGATCCAGTACTACGACCCCATCCCAGGGAAAACCCAGGGATATGAGTCCATCCTATGACAGCCCTGTGTTTAATGAACCCTGCTCCTTTTTTATGAGCAGCCCTCCCCATTTGTCCTGCAACTTGTCAGGGGGAGAGATTGAGCCAGAAATCATCTTTGTTCAGGGGGATGGGGGGATCTGGTCACAGGTCACTGTGCTGTGACCCCCCTCTGTCCTCCCAGCTTCCATTAATCTCCTGGTGACAAGGGCACATAAAGCACCTGGGCCTGTTCCCCTCTGCCAGGGAAGGAGGTGGAAGGGATGTGGGAAGCTCTGCTGGAGGCACAGAGCTCCAGCAGGAGGTAAATCCTTGGGTGAGAACAAGGCTGGTGTGTCCTGATGAGTCCACAGATCCTCTGGCAGGGCCCAGGCTCCGTGGGATGTTGGAGAGGGGCGGGGAAAAGTGGGGGTTGGTGATTGGAAAAGGTTAAATAAGAGAGGAAAGAGAGGAAGAGGAAGGAGGAAGAAAGAAAGATCAGGAAATTAAGAAGGAAAAAGCAGGAAAGAAAGAGTTAAGAAGGAAAAAGCAGGNAGGGAAGGGAAGGGAAGGGAAGGGAAGGGAAGGGAAGGGAAGGGAGAATTAAGAAAAAAATTAAGAAAAGAAAGGAAGAGAGAAAGAAGAAAGAAACAAAGACTAAGAAACTTTCTCCCAGTGCCATATTCTTGGATTTTTTTGCAGCTCTGGATGTCTGTAGAAAGAAGTTTCTCCATCAGAAGTCTTTCTCCTTGTATAGATTGAGTTATAGCTGCTGGATGTGTGGCAGAAGTATGGAAAACAGGGTGGATTTTCCTCAGCACCACACCCCTCACTGTTTCCCTTTTCCAGACATTTTTGGAAAGTAGACTGACTACAAAAGTTGTATTAAATATTCTTTGTTCATATTTTCCCCTGGGAATATCTGGATCCCTCCCCGTCACTCCCCACTTCTCCAGTCTCCACCATCACTTTCCCTTATTTGCTCTTCTTCTAATTGTTACTTGTTTCTCAACATCTCCCTGCAACAATTATAAGAATAATTGTCCTTAATGAGTAGGATAAATTATGAAACAGCAACCAGAACAATAATAGTGGCAATAATAACAATGACAATAATAATAATAACAATAATGGTAATAATAAGAAAAATGACAAAGAAGAAGAAAGAAAAAGAAGAAGAAAAAGAAGGAGAAGATGTAAAAGGGATTTAGCCCATATGCAGATGGCTCAGTGGAACAAGAGAAGAAGGATAGTACTCATTTTGGACTGGAAAACAGTCTCAGGTTCTTGGAAGTCCTGTGCCCAAGTGGTTTTTGTGAGTGGATCCCACAGCTGCAGCAGGGACTGACCCTGCCATGGCCCAGTCCAACGTGTGTCACACCCCTCTCTAGTGCCCAAAATGATAAATGCAACCACAGGCCCCTCCTTTCTGCTCCAGCACAGCTCTGAATCCTAAAAGCAGGTGTGAAACCAAGTGAAGAGCTTGTCTTTGCCATGACCTCTGGTCAGAGTCCTTCTCACACAGGAGATCCCACCCGGGCAGAACAAAGTCTCTGGGGATCTTCCCAAGCACTTGTGGCTTGTCAGGCCTCACAGGAGGAACTCCAAGGAGATCCAGCTAAGCTGGGCCATGACTGCCCAACCCAGGTGGACTCCACGTAATGAGGGATCCTGTGCTGATGACGTGGCTTCTGAGCTGCACAGGCAAAGCTGATGGTGAGGGAAGCTGCTCTGAAGTTGCAGGGGGTTCTGGGGAGCAGTTTGGAGTTTAGGAGCTCAGCTCTGGAGAGGGCTGCTCCAAAAAGGTGTCTGTGCAAAACGAGGCGCTGCTCCCTGCCTCCAGTCCATCAGTTTTTCATGTCCCTGAATCATTCAAGGCCAAAACCATGTTTTTGAATCTCCTGTCCAGGAGCAGAAACCACTCTGTGGTATCAAAGAAGCCACAAAGATCCTCCCAGAGCTGGTCTAAACAATCCCATCAGCTTAACACTGACATGTTTAGCCATGGCTTAACCACCCCAAGTACAGGGCAGAGGTGGTGGTTGATGCTACTCCCAGAACTTCTCCTCTGGGTGCCATTTACCATCTCTGGTGTTGGGCATCAGCACCAGGTGATGTTTAAGGACTTCCTTTGGCTTTTGAGGCAGAGAATGGAAGGAGTAAAACCGTGGTGATGTCATTTCTGGGTGATTTCTTCTACCTCTCCACCTCTCCTCTTCCAGCCTCAGGGTCTTCCCCCCTGGAGCCAGAAAAGCAGCTTTACAGTTACCAAACATTGGGGGTCACAAAGGCTTTGCAGTGAGGGGGGATTCAGTTTCTTCTGTGCGTTTCAGGCAACATTTTTCATCCACAAAGCACCAGCTGAGAGCAGCTGTTTCCTGCTGAGCTCCATTCCTGATCCCTGGCTGAGCTGTACCCTCCTTGAGGACAGTAAAAGGAAAAGATCCCCATTTCCACTGCAGAGGAGCAGGGAGGATGAGTCAGGTGGACAGTCAGGACCCAGATTAACCTCTCAACCACTGCAGAATTCCCTGCAGTGTCATTGATGGAGAGAGGGGGCTGGTTTAACATCTCACCTACCTTCTTTTCTCTTTTTTTCCTTCTAGATTTAGCATTTTACACGCCAAGGCTCATTTGCTCTGGGAGAAGTTTGCTCCCATTTGGTAAAAACAGCTGCTAAATTTGCAGCCAGGCTCAATCCAGGTGCTAAATGTCTTCCCCTGCTGATGCCTCTGCCTGCTTCCATGAAAACCTTCTCCTTCCCCAGTGCCACATAGAGGGCTCAGAGTAAAAGTCAGCTCTTCTTTGCTCTCTCACATTTATGACTGAAAGGGGAAATCTTTATATTTGTCCCCATCACCCCCTCTGTGACCCTCCTTCTTGAACTAATGGTCAGTGGCCCACCAGGAGACAGTGAACTCCTTGAGTCACAGGAACTCAGAAGAGCTGAAGGTTGAGGTTTTTAGAACTTGAAACTACCCCCAGGTGATCATCTTTCCTCTTAACTACTGAAATAAGCTCAAGAATAGGATTGAAAAAACCTTGGAAAACGATGTTTTGGCACTTTGCAACTGGCACTTTGCCTTTTCCAACTCTCACCTCAGTATCCAATGATCCAAAGCCAGGATAGAGGTTGGACTTGAAGGTAGAAGACCACACTGATTTTCTTTTCTCTTTCTTTTCTTTTCTTTTCTTTTCTTTTCTTTTCTTTTCTTTTCTTTTCTTTTCTTTTCTTTTCTTTTCTTTTCTCTTTCTTTTCTTTTCTCTCTTCTCTTCTCTTCTCTTCTCTTCTCTTCTCTTCTCTTCTCTTCTCTTCTCTTCTCTTCTCTTCTCTTCTCTTCTCTTCTCTTCTCTTCCCAAACCTTCCCAAACTTCCCTTCTCAAACCTTCCCTTCCCAAACCTTCCCTTTCCATTTCACTCCTTATTCCAGTGCCACAGTGACTTCTTGTTTCATGAGGGAACATGGAACTTCCATGAATATTCACAGGTTTGGGGGCCAAATTCCTGTAACACATCCTGCTAAATCCTGGGATCATCAGGTGGCCCAGGGGATGGGACAACACCCCAAAATCTCTCTTCAGTGCTGGGAAATTCTCTTCTGGCCTCTCATCCCTGGGCCTCAGTTGCTCTGTCTGGAGAAAGAAATTCATGTCACTTCTTTTTTCCAAGTCCTGTGAGACTGTTGGTCCCTCTAGGGTGGAAAAGGTTTATTTTCCAGCAGTTCTGGCAAGGAAGGCTGGAATTTCCTGGTCATAGTTCTGTTGCTCCTTGCAGTTATCATCCTGCAGAGGTAAAACTTGCAGCTATTCCCAGGACTGATTTTCTCCCAAGGTTGACAAACTCCTACCTTAACAATGCCACAAGTTTTTTCTGGAGCTGCCAAGGGATTAATTAACAGCACAGTTTGATTTTCTTTTTTTTTCAGAAGACTTAAAAAAAAAAATCACTGAAAAAAATCAATTAAAAATATTTTGGGAGGATAATATAAATACTTCTGGAGTTCTCAGAGTAAGAGCTGTGAGTTCCATATTTGGCCTTCCCGTTGTTTTTCAGGGGGGACATTTATAGAGTTTCTTAGCTGAGAGTTCATCAGAACTGTTGTTTATCTCAGGGTGTTTAACTTGCCAGGATGTTTATCAGCAGGGCACATTCAATGCTCAAATATCCTTGTGAATTAATTTCCTACTCCATTTATCCCATGCCTACTCCCAGCATTGACACAACCTGGGATCTGCAGTTCACTACACTCCAACCCTTCCCTGTGCCCTGTCTTGCACAGTGAGCCCTGGGATTATCTTGGATAACAATTTCTGTGTAAAAATTAACATTTCCTGTGGTTGGGCTTTGTCTCACTTAACTTTAAGGGTGCACCAGCTTCAGATCAAACACCTAAGCTTTGGGGTCTCTGAGGTGTGGGTCTCCATGTGCTTTGAGTGTCCAGTCTCCTGCCAAATCCAGCAAAAACCTAAAGCCACTAAAAATTGCTTTATCTCAACTTAAAGCCACTAAAAAGTGCTTTATCTCAACCTAAAGCCACTAAAAAGTGCTTTATCTCACCCTAAAGCAGAGGGGTTTGTGAGCTCTGGGTACCATTGACATTAATGGTGAGACCTTCATGAACATCCAGGGGGCCTGTTTGTACATCAGTCCTTGACTCCAGCAGGTGCCACCCAACAGCTTTGTTTACACAACTAAACTCCCCTCCCCTCCTGAGCATTTTTAATTGATGAGTCTGCACCTGAGCTGGGTGTCCTGGCTCTCTCTGCAGACATTCAGGATTGAGTCAAGGGTTGGGATTGAGAGTCAATCCCATCAGCAGGGTTTAAGCTGTCATTCCACCCATGAAAAGTGGATGTCAGCTCTGGGAGAGATGAATCACAACTCCATGTCAGTGCCCACACTCCCTGTCTCTCCTGATGGAGAGAGCTGGGGATGACATGCCCAGAGACACATTCTGGGCTGTGGTTGTTGGATCCCATCCCTAATAATTGTCCAGACTCCTTCCATAATCACTGAGGAGTTGGCACCTGCAGGTGGGGACTCCTGCCTTCCTCTCAGATGCCTCACACGATGACAACACCCATCTTCTCTCTGCTGAGTGCAGAGGGAACATTTTTCTCCTGCACATCTCACTTGGACAACCTGGTAATTTGCTTCAAGCCATGGGGACACCACCCTCACTGTGGTCAGTCAGAGGGGGTCACTCTCAAAAACTCTGCTAATTATTCCTGAAAATATGTGAGCAATTCTGGAGATGTGATGCGTGGATTGAAAAGTACCTGTGGGTGGAGGCAGATTTCACCTACTCTGGATAATTTTGTTCAGTTATTCTGAATGGTGGAATCAGAGAATTAAAGGTCTTCTTGTTCCAAACCCCCTGCCATGGGCAGGGACACCTTCTACTAGACCAGGTTGCTCAGAGCCCCATCCAACCTGGGCTGGGACACTTCCAGGGAGCCCAGCTCCTGCTGCAACCTGTGGATGTCCATGAAGGTGTTGAGGTGGGACATGATGCAGTTGGACCCTCTGCTGCACATCTCAGCATCCTTCCACCAGCACACCCACCATCCTGCAGTACAGGCTGATTCCCAGTGACTTTCAACCTCATAGGACAGAAAATTAAGAAGGATATAGTGATTAAAGAACTATTTTGGTTCATGTCAGCTGCAGATTGGTCCCACCCCAGGCCTGCACGTGCCCAGAGAAGCAGAAGATGAAGCAACTGTTGTGAAAGATTCAGTAAAGGAATAGAAACACACATTTGTTTATTAAGACTTCCCTTTGGCTTTGCTACTGAATCCCTCTACAAAAATACTCCTGTTGTTCTCCTCAGAGATATTTTTTTATCCTCTTCCCCACCAAAAATTGAGAAATATGTTGTGTGAAATATCAAGACTAATTAGACCAAATGGTGCTGAGATCTGTTGCTGGTTTTCTGGAGGATTGCTGACAGCTTAGAGACTTTATTTTTCTTTCTTGTTAACTAATTATGAACAATTCTTCCCACAGCTGAAAATTATATATCACACAGTTAATTTTCAGATTCTATAATCCTGTAATAAGGCTGAAATCATGGACAGCACAACTCCTGGGAGGGCTCCTGAGCTGAGAGAACACCCCAAGGTGGGTGATTAATCCTCCTTTTCCATGGTTTGTGTCCTGTGAGCAAATGTCTACCCTGCAATGGATCCATAGAGGTGTTTCAACCCCAGGTTGGTTCCCCCTAGAGAGGGTTGTTAGACTGATTGCCCCACAGTGGCCCATGCTTGGGGTGCTGCTTCAAAACATCAAAAGCAAATGTAAAATACAAAATGCCACTGCAGTGTCCCCTTTCCATCCTGCCAGACCTTGCAGAGTGCAAAACTCCACTGTCTCTGTGGAGAGATGAGTCTGTGGAAGGAGATGGGAGAATCCAAACCTTGTCTCCAGCTCATAGAGGTCCCTCAGCAGCAGGGTCTGAGGGACACCCCCAGCAAGATAAGATTTTACCACCTCCAACTCTCACCCAAAATTTGGTGTAGTCCTGGACCCTCTCTGCTGGTCTAGCAGGCTTTTATTTCTGTTTTTCCTCTCCTTTTCCTGGTTTTTTGGGGGTGTTTTTTTGTATTCTGTGGAGGTTTTTTGGCTGGATCCCTGCATGAGGAGCTGACAGCTACATTAAGAGACCTGAAAACACCGTAGCAGAACTAAAGCAATTATTGTAATGTAGCTCTAACAGAGGCTGTAATGAGAGAGAATTAAAAATGTGCCAGTCTCACCACAGATTGATGCTCCTTTGACCTTCCAGGGGTACTGTCAGATGAGGAGTCAAGTGACCCCTCTGCTGTTCCCTTCTTTTTCTTGTCACAATGAGGAGCAAGAAAGGAAAAATTAACCAAACCCACCTTTCTCCAGGGCTGTCTGTGGGTCACAGTTACTCTGCTAGTGAAGGGTTAGAGAGGGGTTCAGTCCCTAATCCATTTACATCAAATCTGCCTTGTGGATCCCACCACTGTTTGGGTGAAATCTAGGACATAAAGAGATCACTGGTGCAGGAAAGTGATGTGGGGCTGGAAGAGGCCTCTGAAGAAGAGGGGATACACGAGGGAGCAGCCAGAATTGTCAGCAGCAGGATAAAGCAGGGAGAGGTACATGAGAGCAGGCCAGAAACAAAAAAATCAGAAAAGTTTTCTTATAAGTTTCAAAATAAGAGAAAACAGGTGTTAAAATAGGTGCTTTTTGTTCCTGAAAAAAACCTGCATCTCCCCAAGCTGCAGTGATGTCACATCTCAGGTCTGAGAGAGCTGAGGTCACACAACCCATCCCTCAGCACCAGTTTGCTCTTTACACTGAAGGCTGTTTATCTTCCCTGCAGCCCCCAGTGACCTCCCAGTTGCTGTTCACCATTCAAGAAAGGTCTCACCAGGGTGTCACAACCCTTCCCCTGCCCACCAATGTCCTTCCCTGCCTGATGGAGACCAAATATCCCATTCACACCAGAATTAGAGAAACCAGCAGTGCAGAGGATTTAGCTGCAAATAAGGGTTGGTGGGACTTTGTCTCCATTTCTCCCCTCCTCTCAACCTCTTCTCCACTGTGTGTGAAAGTGCCCTGACCAGCAACACCATCACCTCACATCTTTCTCCAGGTAATGGGCTTTCAGTTGTAAAACACATTTTAATTAGACTTTTCTAATCAGGTTAAAACAGAAGCCCTGTGAATGCAGGAAATGTTCCCCATCTCACCTGTAAATGGGTTGTTGAGGAGAAGCCAAGAGAACCAGAACATGTCATCAGCATCAACAGATGCAGGAGGGCTCAGTCCCAGGTGAGTTTGCAGGGCACAGAAGGATTTGTGGGCTCAGAAAAGCTGGATTTCCCTCTGGGGACAGACACAGAAGGTCTGTCCAGGATTGTGCTCTGGGCACAGCGTGTTTTCTGGTATAGTTTTGTTTTCAGCACAAAGCTCAGAACACGATGGACTTTCCTGTTTCCCTGGTGTGGAGCTGAGGGAAGCTGTGACTCTGTCAGGGGACAAGATCAGGCCAAAAAAAAAGCCTGAAACTGGGAACAGCCAGGAAATTATTCAGAGAAGTCAAACAGCTTCAAAACACCAAGGAAAAGTGGTCCTAGTCCTCTGGATCTGGAAAGGGATGGCATGGAAAGCTCAGGAATGAGTGCAGGAGGACACCATTAATGGGTGGAGTCCCCACTGATAAATATCTGCAGGTTGTGCTTTGGTTAATGCCCCATCTCATTGAACACAGACTTGTACAGGGCATCAGCTGGGTTTATAGAGGAAAAAAGTGCTGATCCTCTATGCTGTTCTTCCATAACATATCTGAAGGTGAAGGGAGGCTTAAGAAATTCCCAAACTAAGGAATAGAACAGGAGGAGGCTGTTACCACGTGGCAAAACCTGATGTGTTTGTTATGTCCTCCTCTGAGCCTTCTCCCTTCAGGATTGGGACCAAAACAGCAGGAAAAGGTGTTCTCTGACCAAAGGCTCATCATTAAATGCTCATCATTAAAAAGGACCATGGGAAGTTGTGGCTGAGGGGATGAACCCAAACGCAAAATGAAGTGAAAAACATCCTGGCTTTCAATTACCTTCCCATGAGATGGAGACAAACAGGTCTCTGAGCCCAGCAGTCATCAAGAAATGTTCTTTCTGTTTTGATTTCTGACTTTGGAACGGTTTGGAGACAACAGCCCCAGCAGAGTTCTGACAGCTCCTCTGGTTCCTGCCTATTTTTAGAAGAGCAGTGGATGTCACACAGTCCACCTGGCCTGGAGGTCAGAGGAGTGGTGAAGCACTTTTCTAAATGTGTCACCAAGTGCCATCTGAGATGCCCTGAGGTGTCTGAGGGTGGAAGACATGGCACAGGACTGACTGGAGAGCTGTGTCCTTCTAGGCTGGAAGTGGAGCTCAGGAAGGACACCCTGGGGCATCTCAAGTGGCCCTTGATGTCTGTGTGGGCAACTGGATCCCACTCTCTGCAGTACAGCCATGATAAAGTGCAGCTGGTTGTCTCATCTCCATCTGTTTTCTGTTTCCTTCAGTGCCATCCACAGGAAAATTGAACTTCCTTCTACCACAGTGTGGGGCATGGAAGGGATGGTGATGCAAAGGAATGTAAACTCCTGCTGGAGACAAGAATGGACTCTGTGCTGACCTGGCTGTGCTGTCCTTCATCATTAAACCAAGCACACTGATCAGCACCTTATGCACAGCCCTGAGGCAGAAAAAGCCCCTATCTCATTTCCAGACTCGCTGGGAGTGGCAGGAGCCCGGATTTTCCATCTTGAGCTCTTGCTGTTTCCATGGGATTGGCTCAAGTGGAGCTGCTTCAGCTGGATGTGGGCCTTGCCCACCCTGCTCAGGTGTGGATGGCAATGCCTTGGGATGGTGCTAAAGACACAACCAACCACAAATCTGCTTATTTTTAAGTCCATTGCTCTTCCCCAACAGGTCCCCATGTCTCTGTCCTGATCCCACCACAGGCTCTTACAGGGGTGTCTGATTTCCACTCACTCCAGCCAACCACATGTTCCTTTGGTGCTGTTGTCATCCCATATTTCCAGGTTTCAGTCATGGAATAATAAACTAATTTAATAATCCAGAAGTCATCTAATCCAAGGTCAAAGCAGGGAGAGGATTTTTCCAGAAAAGCAAATGTTGTTTTTGAGACCCTTCTGTGCCCACACACTCTGTGTGTTCAATTTTAGTGCCACAATTGGTCCAGCACAGACACTCAGTTGTGGGGTGGTGTCCTCTGTCCTGCTGGCAGTAATGGGATCAATATATCAGGTAGCAGTGCCTCCTTACAACACCATCCCTATGGAATAGTCTCCTTGCTTATCTTGGGCTAACAGGCCTTTTAATTTGATTTCTTGCAAAGTACAGCCAAGGTCCCAATCCCATTTCCTCCCAGAAGTCAGGACTGACTTGTAGCCCACTCAGAATGGTTTTGGCCATCACCAGCAGAAGCCCATGGACTTCACACTCCTGCTGGAGAAGAACTCAGGATGGTGAACAACCTCAGGGTGGTGAACACTGCAGTGACAGGTATTTTGCATAATGTGTTTGCCTTTATTGTTAATGATGATCTTCTGTGCCACTCTGGACTGTGAGAGTCACTATTAGTGTAACCACACTGATAACAAGTATTATATTTTGATCCAACTGTTAATACTGCAATTAAGCTAAAAATAAGAGGGTTTTTTCCTACAGGCATAATGTATCCTTTTAGTAGGGAACAAGATTTTGAGGGTCATGAAATGGAGGGGCCCTGAACCTGCAGAGCCACCTCTCTGTGATCAGCCACTTTCTCTTTTTTATCTAAATGACAAGCAAATACAAACCACGGCCTTTTTGCCAGCTCCTCATTGCAATCCTCTCCAAAAGGGGCCTGCTATTTTCCAGAAAGCTCAAGCAGAGCTGCAATGTTTGCAGGTTTGTGTCCTTTAAAATAAAAATCCTGTGATTAAGGGGGAAAAATGCAGTGGGAAAACTTGGATCAAGGTACCCTGCTCGTTAAATCAGGAAATGGTACTATCTGAAAGGTCTGAACTCTCAGTCCAAAAATAAAAAGCACTTTTTCCTCTCTCTTTTATTTTCTTCCTTCAATCCTATTGCTGCAGGAGTCATCTTGGCAAACCTTAAAAATGCTGCAGGTCCCCCAACTTTATAGGAATTCCCTGTTACAAAAATACCCGAGCTGAGGACTGAGTGTGCTGGGCACTGAAACCTCTCAGCTGGAGCTGGAGCTCTGAGGCAGCAGAGATTTGCTTTCAGGTTCCAGCTCTTTAAAGCAGAAGGATTTTTTTTTTGAGGAAGAAGGCTCACAGCTGGTTGAGGGGGATTTAAAGTAATAAAAAAAAAATACATTTTTGTGAAGGTGGTTGAACAGTGGAGAAGGTTATTTGGAGAGGCTGTGGAGTCTCCATGTAGGGAGATACTCAAAACCCAACCAGCAACTCGTTCTACCTGCCTTGAGTGAATGGTTGGACAGGGCTTTAGGTGAAAGAGAGAACATTTAGGTTGGGTATTAGGAAGAAATTGTTCCCTGTGAGGGTGGGGAGGCCCTGGCCCAGGTTGCCCAGAGAAGCTGTGGCTGCCCCTGGATCCCTGGAAGTGTCCAAGGCCAGGGTGGAACAACCTGGGATAGTGGAAGGTGTCGCTGCCCATGGCAGGGGGTGGAACTGGATGATCTTTAACATCTTCCAACCCAAACCATTCTGTGGTTTTGTCGTTTCTATGATGGAAAACTAGAGTTTTATCCCAAACTGAAACGATCCATAGAGCCAGACAGGTGACAGCAGGAAAGCAGCTGTGCAGGAATTATTAGACCATTGATATTCTTGTGGTGTCCAGAAAGCAGAACCATCCGACAGAATCTCTGGAAGTAGCCTCTGGAAGAAAGAGGGATCTCCCTGTGAGGGATTTGCTTTGGTGTTAACTCGTCCTTTGACACATCTCTGAATTCCTACCACCTGAGACCTGCACAGCCACACTTCAAACACCTTCCCAGCTGGAAATAAACTGAAAACCAGTGGATCTTTTCCATGAATAAAAGCACTTTTCTGAATACAGCTGGGGTAAGCACCCAGGAGGATGAAGAAGTTCTCAAAGAAAACCAACAGTGAAGTGCCAACATCAGTAAAAATGAGGATAAATAGATCAGGAATTGTTTTAGGGTGGGAGTTGGAAAAAACACCTCTCCCCATCTCCTGTAGATCAGCCTCCATCTAGAAGCAATGTGGACAAGAAAGAGAAGTATAAAGTTGGATCCTAATCCCTTCATATGATGGAGTGAATGTGATGGGGAGAGAGTGACCTGATGCCATGGTCTATCCTAGGCCAGATTACAAGGACTGTTTTGGAAAACAGATGCAGGAATTAATCTCATTTCTGCATGAGAAACTCCAACTCTCTGGTTAATCAAAGCTCTGACTTGGCCTCCAAGTATTCCTGGAGCTGTAGATAGATTTTTGCTGGGAGAAGATCGCTTCACCTGGCAGGAGAAAGGCAGAGTTGCTTTTATAGAGGCCACAAACCCAAGTTTCTGCAGATCTTCCCCCTCCTTGTTGTCCATGTGAAGGCCAATATGGCAGCTCAGACTTTGTGTTCTTAGAAATATAATTTGACCTTTACAAAAATCTGTAACATCAGGAATTTAACACTCTCAAGATCAAACAAATAGGAGGAACCTCCCTTAAATGCCATCTGCAGCAACACTGTAATTTCCTAACTCTTGCTGTCATGAAAGATCATCCCTTTTCACGCCAAAAGAAGCTTGATCCGGGCGAGAAAAAGGGAAATCTGAGCTTGTATCCTACTTTCCCAATATTGGCATCCAAAGAGGAGATAAATACTGTGAACCCAGTTTTAGGAGACTGGTGGGTGCCCTAAATAAGGAGAGATATTTATGATGACATGTAAGAACATGATGTCTGGCAAGACAAATGGGTTCCTTCCTTCCCACCTCCAGTGACCACTCCATGCTGACTTTGCACTCTTCCAGCTGGTTTGCACACTTCATTCTGCAAGGGGCAGTTTTCTCCTTGGAAATGCCTCTCTCTCTTTCTCCATTGACACTGGAAAGCCCTTGGAAGACCAGCTTGGACCTGTGAGGTGGCTGAAGCTCCACGTTGATTCCAAGCCTGCACAACTCGCCCAGGAGCGCACAGAAGTGGGGAATGGAGCTGCATCCCAGCTGGCTACTCCCATCCCAGACCCCCCAACCAGCAGGTTCAGCTTTCTCAAAGATGCCTAAAATCTGTCTGTCACCACAGGTGGGAATCCATGAGCTCACAGCCGCCTCTTGAGGCTGAATCCTGAGATTTCCAGGAATTACTCATCACTCTTCAGCAAGGGGGTGCCCAAGCAGTGCTGTTGTGCAGCTTTATGCTGCAGCTTCCTCCTGTGCCTGGCAGCAGCACTAAGGCTGAGCTCATTCTGTCCTCCTCTAGGCATGGAGTTTGGGAATCTGGAGGGAGATCCCACTGCTCCTTCAGCATCCAGCTGGTTCCCACCCAGTCTGAGGGATAATTCAGCCATTCTGCTGTTATCACCTCACTGATTTACTGGAGGTCTCTGGGGTAGATATGGAAATGCCAGATCCCAAGTATCTCCTCTTGGAGATGCAGACAGAAAGCCTCAGACCCTCCATCACAGTGCTCAGCACCCAGGGCAGAGCAAGGTGGTTTATTCTTCCTGTCTCACTGGGAAATGCACACCAGCAATATTTCTACAACTGGAGGCTGCTGGACCCTTCAGATCTCACAATTACAGGCAAGACAAAAATGTATCACCTTAGGGAAAAAACAACCCAACACCAAGGGAAGCTCTGTGTATGTGGTTAAACTATATCTAAATTTCCATCTCCTTCATCTAATACAAAGAAAACAAGTTTCAGAGCAAGGTGGAAGGCGGGAGGGGGGAAGGTGTCTGTAAACCAGTCTCTCAGCAGAGAGCAGGCTTCTCTGCTTCTGCTTAATTGATTAATTCCTTCTTAGCAGAGTCATCTGTTTGATGTGCTTTTCCATGAAAGCAGTTCAGAAAGTTCATGGGAGTTAATCCTGAAGATGGCTGGAGCTGCAGAGCCAAGCATCTGATTAAAGGACGAGGAGATCGCTTGCAGCTCAGCTGCTTTCAAAGTTGTTCCCAAAGTCTTTTGCTAACCTTCATATTTCAAAGTTCATTCCTTGGCATCGGGGAATTTAAAGGGGAAGGTCGCTTTTTAGCAGCGGCGTTATTATTGCAATCAGAAAAAAAAAAAGAAAAGGGAGGGGAATACGTTCAGAGGAAGGCCACACACAAAGTCACATGTGCAGCGGTGAAAAGGAGGAGATGAAAAGGCGCAGCGGCAAAATGCAGACACAGAGGCTCCCGTTTCACAGCCCGTTCTAAACAGCTTGCTCGGAATTCACCACAGGCACCCCCCACCACTCCGAGATAAAGGCAGGGCCATTACTCGTGTCAGTGCTACCTGCCTGTACCCGAGGGCTTGGATTAAAAAATAGCACGGGAGTGTTTTCCCTGCAGGGGTTTCCATTAGCGCAGCTCCCAGCAGAGCCTGCCCATCAGCATGGAAAGGGGAGCCAGCGCTCCCAGGGAGACAGAACTCGGCTGTGCTGGTGCCGAGTGATGGAATGAGGTGACTGAAACCCTGCGCTGACGCTGTGCCGGGCTGGAATGATGAGGGACGACGTGGGAGAATTGCAGGGGGACGTCAGGCTGCTGAGCGATTCCGTGACTAAAGAGCAGCTGAAATTCGGAGCAAATAAGTGCAGGGTGGCACGCAGGGGTGGAAAACAAGCGATCCTAACTTTACATCCAGTGAGGGGCTTTGAATGGGCTGTTACTTACTCAGGGAACGAGTTGGTGTTTGTAATAGGTAGCTCTGTGAATGTGTCACCTCAGTGCTCAGGGGTGGTGACAAAAAGCAAATTGAATGTTAAGAATTAATAGGGAAGGAATAGAGATCAAAATAGAAATCGTTATTGCAGCCCTCAGTAAATGCAACGTGTGTCTGCTTCTTGAATGTTTTGAGTGGCTCTGGTGTTCCCCCCACAGACAGGAAGCAGCAGAACTGGGAATGATACGTGGAAGGGCAATAAAGTGATCAAAGGTAGAGAACAATGAGGTACTTCAGGAGTATTTCATCTGAATAAGAGATGACAGCAGCAGAGTATGATAATGGTCGATCAGATTACGAGTGCCATGAAGAGGATGAAAGGGAGCAACTGTGTTTTTTGTTTCTTTGAAAAGACAAAAAAAAGGGGCGCTGGAGATGATAGCGGGTCACAACAAAGGACTTCCTTCACACGCTGTGCAGATAATCTGCAGCTAATCCCCCCTTGCCAAGGGATCCTGCGAGTGCTGAAAGTTTACCTGATCTGAAAATGTTAAACAATTTAATGGGAAGAAAAAAAGCTTCACAGAATTCCTGCTAAAGACAAAGATACCTCAGGAATATTTATGAATCTGTCTTCTAGAGGCTGCAAAAATACAGATATTGCTTCTTCCCTACACTGGTAGACCTAGAGTGTGACCCACCATGGATGCCATCAGTGCTTGATTTCCTGCCTTCTCCAAAGGATGGAAACTTCACCCTCTCCTGGGCACTCTCCCAGTAATTAGAATTATCCTCCAAAGATGTCCATCCTCCTTCCAGCACAAATTTCTTGGGATTCTCCAGCACATCCCCTTCTGAACTGTTCCACGGGACAACTTGCCCAGTGCTCTTTTTTAATTTCCTTGGAGCTGAGAGTTTTGTGTTCCCTGAAGGAACCTCAAAGCTTGTTGAAAAATGGAAAATGTCCTCACTGAGACACTTGTTGGGCATTAGGACAAGATTCCCAGGGAGTGATGGAATCACCATCCCAGAAAGTGTTCAAGAAATCTGTAGATGTGCTGTTTGGGAACATGGTTTAGTGATGGATTTGGTAATAATGAGTTAATAGTTGGATTTGATCTTAGAGGGCTTTTCCAACCTAAACTATTCTATGAATCAGTGATTAAGGACTTGGAATTTGTAGTGGCCTCCAGGAGGGCAACTCTCTGGAATCTTTTCTGCATCAGCTTCATGGCTCCTGAAGAGGTTTTTGCACACCAATTCTTCACATTTCCTCAATTCTGCTCTCCAGGATTTGAACTCCTAGAAGTTTTCTCAGGGAATCTGGCTCTCTTTCAGGAGAACTGAGAAAAAAGATGCCCAAACTGATAATGCCATTACCATTTTTATTTGAGAATGGCTCCTGTCCACACACATCAAATGCAAAATTAATAATACCCACAAGGACAGTCATTAAAGTCTCTCAGTTTCAATCCAGACTCCTTAAAAAACTTTGCAGCTTGGTCCTACCAGCAGATCAGTGGAGATCAAAGGTTTTTTGACAACCCACAGCATCAGCATCTGGTGGGTGATGGGTTTGAAAAGGGATTTGTTTGGTCTCTGTGGGGTGGGGTCAAAAAGGGTGGGATCTGGATCACACCAGAGCTCTCATCTCCAACCCCAGATGGATATTCCTGGAGAGCTGGAAACAGTTGGACAGTGTTTTGTGTGCTGGTGTAAAAGATATTGGGATCCTTCTGAAATGTGGCAGTAGGAGAAGTGCAGATGCAGAGTAGGTTTGTTGAGGATTTGTAACTCTTTCAGAGTGAAAACAACACAAGGGATGACAGGTTTCAGAAGGAAAAAACCCTTGGAATGGCAAGGAATGGTCAAGAGTGGACCAAAAGGGCATAGTACATCTGGCCTATGGCATCTATTTTGGGAGAAAAGCCAAAATAAATGTCCTAAAAGTATTACATTTCTCTATTGACTTTAAATGTGACCAGGAATGAATGTTTCATATCTCTTCCCTTCCCAAACCTTCCCAAATCTTCCCTTCTCAAACTTTCCCTTCCCAAACCTTCCCAAACCTTCATTTTTCATCTAGGGAAAAAAACCCCAACACTCTGTTGTGGGATATTAGTGAGCTGATCTAAGGAAACGTAGGCAGGTGGAAGATTCAGAGATATTCCACTGCCCTCCAGCAGCAAAAATAATCAGTGGGAATCTTGGCTGCTCTGGACAGAGCTGAACATTTTTGCTGGTGAAGCAGAAGAGCTTGAAGAAGACTAGAAATGCCAGAGCTCAGGTCCCCAAACCCAGCTGGGTCATGGAATGACTGTGGACAGGTCTTTGTGTTTGACCTACAAGTTCCCTGGCTTGTTCCCCCTCTCTCCATCTCCCATGGAGCATTGGCTGAGGTAGAGGTTAATTTTTATGATTTTTAGGATTTGGGATTCACCTTGTCCATTTGCAAGGCAAGATACCTCCAGCACAACTTGGGAATGAATCACTGTTCCCTTCAGCCCTGCAGGAGTGAGGAGGGACCACAGGCACCTGAGAGGCTGCACCAGCCAGGCTGGTGCCAAAAGCATCTCAAGAACATGTGGGTTGGGTGTGAAGGCAGAACAGATGGTTGTCAATGCTGTGTTTAGAAACACAGGACAGGGAGGTGCAGGAGGATTCAATAACTTTAAGGTCTTGCACCCAGTGAAGATTCAACCCATGACAGTCCACTAGACCTGGTTTTTCTTCTTGTAGCCCTTGGCTACAAGCTGGGGTTGGACACAGGAGTTTGGAAGCAAGAGCCTGTGGTTCATGCAGTGGACAGGTGGACCAGTCACACAGAGTTATCATCTGTGGGGAAAATAACTCTGCCCAAAGGGATCAGGATGAGTCAGAGTAAGAATGCTGTAATTGAATAAAAATACCTGTGCTTTCTTGCAGTTCAGCTAATCCACGTGAACAGTTCAGTGGGATTTACTTCCCTGTGACAACAAGAGCACAGACTCACGGGATTTTAGGGCAAAAATGCACCAGGCACACCTTTAACAAAAGGTGGTTTAAGTGAAATCTCCTGGCCACCTTTGTCCTCTGCTCCACTCAGACTGACCTTCACCCATTTCAGCTTTGGAGAAGAATTAATTTAGGGAGTGAATATGCAGCAGGTTGCTCTTCTCTGGGCAGATACCTGTCTCCAAGCAGGCAGCAGGGGGGCTGAGGTCAGCAGAGGCAGCTGAATTTTCATTAGGAACAGATCCTTTTATCACGGTTTACAGCTCCGGACACAGAAATCGGGAAGGACATCGGGGCTGCTGCTTTTACCTTTGTTGTGTCTTTATTCAGTGTGTGACATCATCCTATTGATGAAGGTCAGGTTGATCTCAGGTCCTTTCTGACTCACTGAATGTGAGGGATGGCTGGAGGCAGGAGAAGCCGGTGATTTGATGTGACAGGTCAGGAGGGAGCACACCAGCAGTGCAGCAGGACACGGGCTGCAGGAAGGGGTGATGCCATGATCCATTGTGACAAGAGGAGAGCAGGATGGATGGACCAACAGCCTGGAACGACCCAGCAAGGGCAGGATAGAAAGAGGCAAAACCCTAAAAACCCTTTGGTCTGTGTCCATTCCCACTTCAAGGGGACAAATCCACAGTGACCTTCCTTAGCTGCTGATGGGATCGCAGATTTATTGTGTGAGATCTTGTGACATCATGAACCAAGACTCTTCCTTAAAGTACATCCCATTCCACCCCCTGCCATGGACAGGGACACATTCCACTATCCCAGGTTGCTCCAGCCTGGCCTTGGACACTTCCAGGGATCCAGGGGCAGCCACAGCTTCTCTGGGCAACCTGGGCCAGGGCCTCCCCACCCTCACTCACAGTAGAGCATTTCTTCCTGATATCTGAGCTAAGCCTACATTATTTCAGTATAAAGCCATTAATCCTCTGTCTCACAATGCAGGGCACTGGTGAACTGCAGTCCAGGCTGGATCCAGGATGTGGCCATCAGAGAATGAGAGGAGCAGGAGCCAGAACTCTGCTCTGCAGATCCATGGCCATGGAAAAGAGAAGCAGGAGGCAGGACCTGTGGTATCCACCACTCACATGCACTGCTTGGCCAACCTGGGACTTGCATTTAGTAAACTGTGCATTTAAAGATGCCAGGTTTGCTCCCAGGTGATTTTTCCTGGCCCTTCCTCCAAAGGTCTGTTTCTCATGCATTCAGCATCCAAATATTTTAAGAAATTCCTGTTCCTCCAGGCTCAGGAAGGCAGGGACAGCTGGGAGCTATTTCCTTTCAGCCCTCTTGCCTTTCCATCCTGGGAAATGTTGTGCCAGCTGTGGTCACCTGTTTGATTTCTCTTTCAGTGGCTGCCTTCCTCCAGAAATTAATTTTGATTATTTAAGCTTGTCTTGCCTGGCAGGCAGGGATGTCTTAGTGGTGTGAGTTTGGAGAACTCACTCTCTATATCTTTCTCTTTTTTCCCCTGCACTGAGTCTAATTTTGTGGTTCCCTGCCTTGCCCAAAAATAACCTTCAGCCCCAATTCTGAACTGTCATATTCATTACATCCCAGCTGTCTGCAGACAGGGCTTATCACTTGCAATCCACTCAGTTACACTTGTGATTAAAACTGATTGCAAATGTGATCCTGACTGCTCAGCCTGGAAATTGGGAACGTCTTTATAATTTCTGACAGCGGATCATGAGGCCTTGGATGAGCCTGGCAGGGCTGCAGAGCCAGGACAAGATCTTTGCAGGTCGGTGGGAGTGGGAGGAGAATATTCATCTGTGAGAAAAAAAACCATATAGAAGGAATGAGAATGAAAATCCCCAAGTTGAAAGCTGGAAGAGGCAGGGGGTGAAAACTAAGCCCAGCTCTTGACTGGCAGGACCATCCCTGGGAATAGGTGATGGAGGCAGTTGTGAAGCAGAGAAAACCAGACCACACAAACCTTCACTCAGTTTTGGGCACCACTAACTCATGGAATCAGTGTAGATGTTCCTGGGAAAACAACTGTTGTGCTTCTTCCCAAAAACAGTAGCAGCACATCAGAGTCTCCAGGACTCTTCTGTACCTTCTCACCTCCAGCCTGTTCCCTTTGCAGACCTGGAGCCATTTGTCCCCTGTTTGATCAGAGTAGGGCTGCAAAATTAAGCTTTGCAGAGTGATGGAGCCTTGAATGTGATCAGAGAGTTTGCACCTTGCTCCAGACCTGAAAAGGGCTTCACCATCTTTCTGTTGGCCTGAATTTCACAGCTTGATTTCACAGCTTGGCTTGATTTCATAGATTTATGTGCTTAACATTAACTACAGAGTTTACATTTATTTAATCTTTTCCTTATATCATAACCCACATGGGTTTTTTTCCATCAAGGGTCCAGTGCCTTGTGTTGAACTAAAGCCTGATTTCCAGAGTTTGTTCTGAAGAGACTAAAAATCCACCATTTTCCTTGGGAGCACTTTCCAGCATGTTAAATCCTCTCCCTGATTCACCTCAGTCTTTATTCCCTCCAGCCTGACTCGAGTTACACTTCATTCCCTCTCTGAAGGAAGTCTCCCAACATCTCCATAGGGAGGTGCCTCTCCAGCTTCCTTGTTATGAACTGAACAGGATAAGTGTTTTTTGACATATCTCCTGGTCAGGGATTGTCCTCCAGACTTTTGAGTCATTTTTATTGCCCTTCTCTGCTGTCTCTCCAAGAGTTGGATGTTCCCTTGCAGGCAGAGACATCAGAACTGGGTGTCCCCAGCTCCTCCATACCCAGATGTAAAATGACTTGCCTTGTCTAACTCAACATGCCCCTGTTTGTGCATCCAAAAGCTGAATTAACTCTTCTGATGGATTTAGGGCATTGCTTTAAGGCCATTTTTTCAAATAATTGGGCTGGCCTGGCTGCCTTGGAGTTGCTGTTTTCCAGCACAGGCTTTCCCCCTCCTGCCCATTCTTCAAGGAGTTTTTTGTTTATAAAAAACCCCAATTTTCCTGATGTTCCCGCGGAGCTCATTGTCTAAGCCTCATTAGTATTCATACTAATTTGCATACCCAGGGTGCACCGCGGGGTAGGGGTGCAGTCCTGGTAGGAATTTTCCCCTTTTCCGTGGGAAAACCGGGATCAGAACATGGAGATTTGTTATTTTACCGATGAGAAGTCCGGCTGAAATTGCAAAAGGTTGAATTTGGGGGTTTTTGGAGGTCGCCATGCGCTATAGAGGGACGGCCGTGGGACGGTGCGTATGTGGACTGTGTGAAGAACATACTGTGGTTTCTCTTCATATCGTACAAATCTTTCGCCTTTTACTAAAGATTTCCGTGGAGAGGAACAGCTACGAGTATAAAGCAATTTTTTGAAGCCTCGCGGAGGTGAGGCTGCCCTTGTCTGGTGAAAAAACAGAGAAAACCCAAAAAATTTGAGCAGTCGTGCAAAGAATTTGTGTCAGAATTTGTATGGGGCAGGTTTTCCTGGTCCAGGTGGGATGATATTGTTGCCAAATTGCAAAGACACGGATGTGAGGGGTGGATCATTGGAATTATCTGCATCCAGCTGTGGGGTCTTCAGCACAGGAAAGGTGTGGAGCTGCTGGAGAGAGTCCAGNGGGAGACCTGAGAGCCCCTTGCAGGGCCTGAAGGGGCTCCAGGAGAGCTGGAGAGGGACTGGGGACAAGGGAGGGAGGGACAGGACACAGGGAATGGGTTTAACTGAAAGAGAGTAGGTTTAGATGAGATACTGGGAAGGAATTCTGGCTTGTGGGGATGGGCACAGGTTGGCCAGAGAAGCTGTGGTTGCCCTTGAATCCTTGGGAGTGTCCAAGGCCAGGTTGGATGGGGTTTGGAGCAACCTGGTCTCATGGAAAGCGTCCCTGCCCATGGCAGCTGGTTGGAATTGGATGATCTTTAAGGTTCCATCCCACCCAAACCATTCCATGATTCTGTTCTTACCTCTAAAACAGCCCCCCTGGTGCCAAGGGAAAGAAACAGCTCCTCCTAGAGGGATGTACCTCCAGAATTATGGGTAGGACTTGCCAAGCTGTGTCTTCCCCATAGTGGCACCTTTCTTGAAGTATTTTCCAGTGTTCGTGATCGTTTTCATCAAAATTAATTGTTGAGTTTAGAAAAAGAAGATTTTATACCATTCACACCCCTCCCCTTTAACAAACCGGTTTCCTGCCTTTATTCTTTTGCCTGCCTTCATTTCCTGCCTTCATTTCCCCTGCTTTTCAAAGAAGCAAAAAAATTCTGTGTGTGCAAGTGAGACCCAGGGTGATAAGTTTTCACTCCCAGAAAAAAACTCCTCCTTCTCTGGGTGAAGTGGCATCTGTGTAACAGCACAGGGAAATGTTATTATTTGTCCTGAACAGCCCAGAGTCAGCCCCTGCTTCAGCACAGGCTGCACTAATTGGAACACTAAGCAGAGCAGCGCATTTATTTGGATTAATGAAGAACCAGAGGGAAGTGTCCCAGGTGGGAAGTGTCCAGGGCACACCACAGACCCTGCCACGAGATGCCTGGCTCTCAAGGTCCTGGCTTGAAGCGTGTGGCTGCCAACAAATCATTGTTGTCATCTTGGCCGTGGTACAAATACCGCAGACATCCGATCTTTTCCTTTGGCTCCTGCCCTGGAAGTCCCTCCTGTCATCATGTCACTGGGAGTGCAGTCACTCTCTAGATCATTCTCCACGATTTTGAGGCTGTTGCTGTGGTGACTTTGGTGCTCTGGAGACTCCAAACTCACCTTGAAGACCTGTGTGGACATCCTGGGTGGGGGAAGAAGGCTGGAGGGAAGATGCCTGGTTTTACAGACTGTTGGAAATGAAAATAAACTCTGGCATGAATCTGTGGGAGGGGGATGGTTGTTCTCTGCAAAGACACAGTTTGGAGGGACAGAACATTTCCACATCTGCTGTGGGACCTGCAAACAGTCCCTCTATGGCAGACAGTCATAGCCACTCATCATAACATGTGGAACAAAAATGAGGAGAGTTTGCACCATCAGGCTCACGTGGTCCTTTCATGACTTGGGCCTGCAGATCCAGCCTGGTGCCCAAAGCACAGCCCTGCTTTTAAACAGAAAATTACAAAACTTACCAAAAATGAGGGGCAGAGATTCCACCACAGGATGCCTGGGACGCTGAGTTTCAGTGCCTCAGCCAAAATTAACATTCAACTTGCAACCAAGAGGCTGCGAGTGACAGCAGCAGCTTTGAAGGTCACCTTGCCTCCGAGTAAATAAATAAATAGTAAATAAGAAAGCAGGCAGCAATGAATAAAGCAGGCAAAGCTAGAGGCACTCCACTGGCTTGGACTTGTGGTTTGGGGTTGTTTTTTTTTATTTCTTCTCTGCTCTCTTCACTTTCATTTCCCAAAGGTCGGTGCTAATAGGAGACCCCTCTGATTGCTCATGCACGGTGCACACCCTGCCAGGCTGCCTGTCCCAGAGCCCCTGATACCAATTCAGAACCCAAGCTGGGAGCAAAACAGTGTCATCTCCACAGCTGATTACTTTAATGAGGCTTTTCTAGCAGTACCAGGCCATGACAGGTGGGAGGATCTGCTGCAAACACTGTGTTGATCTCTTAGAGCAGAATCCGTGCCCTTCTTGCTAAAGAGAAATCGCGGTGCCAGGTGTTTGTTTTCCGTGCTCCTCCCGGCCATGCCTAATGAGACCTTGGCTCTGCAAGCTCAGAGTTGACTTTTTCCAACAGTTTTTTCAGCTTGGCCACATGGCCAGGGAAGAGACAGACTGAAATCAGGCCAAAGCTATTTCTGATTGTGTTTGTGCCATGCCGGACCCATCTGTTGGATCTGGAGAGGAGCTCGCAGAAGGAGGTGTGGGAGTCCTTTCTTCTCGAGCAGAGCAGGTGGGGACTCTGCCTCACCTTTCAAAGTGCCCAGTCTCCTGAGCATCCATCCTGCACGTGTGCTCCAGGGCTCCCTTCCAGGATGATCCAATGGCTCTCTGCAGGCTGAAATCTGGGCAAGCTGACAGGACACTTTCCCAGGGATGCTCTCCAGAGAGACACAGTGCACACGCTGCACTAATTGAGCCCAGTGCTGTCCCAGCAGACTGTACTCACTCAGAGAAGTTTCTGTCACACTCCAGCTCACAAAACACATTCTTGGGCATCAAATTTTGGTAAGAACACATGGTTGGGCAGGACAAAGCCCTGTAGTTTTACCAGGACTAAATATTTTGTCACCGTCACTGGCTACTCCCACACGTATTCCAGCAGAAATCAGAG
The DNA here is from genome assembly GCA_013397135.1 of Pachyramphus minor. Classification (NCBI taxonomy): domain Eukaryota; kingdom Metazoa; phylum Chordata; class Aves; order Passeriformes; family Tyrannidae; genus Pachyramphus; species Pachyramphus minor. Next base: position 454,128 of record VYXB01009511.1, on the reverse strand, counting down.
CTGGATTATGGAAAAACTTTGTATCTTCCTAAAGGAAAATGCCCTTGGAACATGCTCATATTCCATGAACACACAGATCTTGTCCTTCCTGGTCTGCCCACACATGTCACTGACACTGTCACTTTGAGATGAGACCAAACAATCCATCTACAGTAGAAGAGGCTGAGGACACTCACTCAACATCTCACCCTGCTGCTGTCCACCTCACCTGTTTTTGCTGGATAGATTTATGTATAATATATAATATTAAATATTTAACATATGTATGTTAATATTTTATATATCATATATTATATATCTATATAAACACATATTAAAATATAGATGTCTCCTTAAGGGAAACTGGAGTAACCATGAATCCCATCATAACACCCTGTAACTTCAAGAAGTAATGAATCCTCTGAAATAAAGCACCCCTAAGGGAATGAGGGACAGTGGGGACAGGTAAAAGAACTTGTAGACACTCTAAGAATAACAAAAATGGGGCTTTGGTATTAGGGAAAACAATCTGATGTTGTTTCCTGTTACAACCCAATGCAACAGCTCCTTCCTGTCATGACCAACAGGTTTCCCAGAGAAGCTGTGGCTGGCTCACCCCTGGAAGTGTCCAAGGCCAGGTTGGACGGGGTTTGGAGCAAGCTGGGATGGTGGAAGGTGTCTCTGACCATGGCAGGGGGATTGGAACGAGATGAGCTTTAAGGTCCCTTCCAACCCAAACCATTCCATGATAACAAACCCTCACTCCATGACTTAATCTGTGTGATGTCAAATATTGGGAGAAAAAAAACCTGAATCATCTGTGAACATCTCACCTCATGAACTCACCCATCACCTCAGACTGATCCATGCCCTCAGCTCCTTCAAAGGATCACAGAATGGTTTGGGTTGGAAGGGACCTTAAAGCTCATCTCATTCCAACCCCCTGCCATGGGCAAGGACACCTTCCACTATCCCAGGTTGCTCCAAGCTCAGTCCAACCTGGCCTTGGACACTTCCTGTGAGCACTGCAGTGAGATGTTCCACCCAGGAGCACTGTGACTTCCAGCTTTTCCAACAGCCCAGGAAGGACAACGTGGATCCAACATAAATCACAACCCACTGAAAATCTCCATCCCCTCACCTGCAAGTCCTGGCCCTCCCTACATGCTGGCATGTGTCTGTCTCCCCAAAACTGGCAGGAGTCCTCTCCACAGAAGGTAGGAACTGGCTGGCAGGAGACCAGGTGATCTTCTCCTTATTTCCTCACCAATGACTCCTCCCCAATTAACATGCTGATAATTGTTACCCATCAGGCCAGACATGATTAATCAGCAATTTTCTTCTTCCTTCCTCTTTTTTTTTTTGTTTTTAAGAGCAGCTGGGAAGCGTCTTTCTCTCCTTCAGTAGAGTTTGAAAGCTCCTCCATCAGGACAATCTCACTCCCCATGTAAATACAGGGAAAGGAGGGAAGAGAAGAATGATTTCCCAAGGGAGCACCTCCACATCCCTCTGTCTCTGCCTGAGGTGACTTTCTCCCCCTTCCCTCGTTGTCCCGGCCTTTAGGAACAGAGCCAGCCCCTCTGCTGAAGGGGAGCTGAAGAGGTGGCTGTAAATTGAAATTAGCATTTAGCTCAAGGAGTACAAAGCAGTGATTAATGGCTTTTTAATGCTCCACCGTTCCACACTCAGAGCACTTTGCTTTAATGGCAGGGGGAAGGAGAATAAAAAGTGTGTGTATGTGGGAACAGAGTTTTGCACACACGAATCTTCCTCAGTAGACTCTCAATAGATGCTCAGCAATTTTCACCATTAAGGAGAGACAATCCAACCCTCTTTAGCTCAGAATTACATAGAAAAGCCTGATATCTCATCTAGTACATCACAACTAAAAATGGAACAGAACAAAGTCATTAAGAGAAATGTCCTCCAACCAGCAGTTAACAGATAATTGTTTTTCTACTTTGGGTTTAATTATAACATGGACCAATTGATTAATTAAATAAGTTTCTGTAACCTCCTCCACCCTTGCCCTGAGGAAGGTTCCAGTTAGACTTGCTGAATGATAATTATTTGTCTTTCAGCCCGTTTAAGAATTATGGCCTTTTCGGGGCCATCTCCACGGGTACCAGTGGCAGCTGTTCATCATCTCCTGTGTTGACATGTGCCAATAATTATCCACATCACTTGGCCTCCTGAACACTCAGAAGAGCCATGCATCTGTCAGGCCTTCTTAAACAACCCCCTTTCTCTTCTTTTTTTCTGATTAAAAATCATCTTCTTCAAGTGTTTTCAAATAATTTCTGTCCAGGGCCACAATTGTACCAGGTTAAGGATGAAGTTCACGTGGTGTGGCTGCAGCCAATATCTAATCAAATGTTGGGATTTGTGGCAGAGTTGCTCAAGGCCAAACTGGATGAAACTGTGATCAAGTGGGATAGTTATTAATAAGTGAGATAGTTATTAGTGATGGTTATTAATGGTCTCCTCAGCTCTTGGAGTAGCTGCTCCACCTGCTGTTGTGTGTTTTCAGAGGAGACCTTTCCTCATGATCTGGTCTGGATTACTTTATATCTAGAGAAAAAAAACCACCCAAGCTTCAGGACATTAAAGATATCTTGTTCCACCCCGCTGCCACAGGCAGGGACACTTTCCACTATCCAGGTTGCTCATGACCTTGTCTTCTAAAACAGGTAACTGGAATAACTCAGATGAATGTTTCCCTTAAAGCAGCTTTTCCCCTTTGGGAGAAAAAAAGAGTTGGATAACAATTTCAGATGGAGATGTCCACGTGTAGATCCCTGCAAATGCCTGGGAGGAGCTCCATCCTTGCATTCAGGCTGATCACACAACCTTTGGGTTTCTGAACTAGTTAAAAACATTTCTGCTCAATATTTCTCTTCAAAAGCGAACTAGGTCCCTATATTTCCCCATGAATAAATCCCTACTAAAGGAATAATCTGCATCCAACAGCAGGCTGTTAGAAAGAGAGCAGAAATACAACAACATCAAACTTGGCAAGGGGCTCCTCCAGGAAACCAAAGCATTTTGTATTTTATAGCTCCCCACCACATCGACCCCATTGAGGTTTCTTTTTTGTTCTGCAGGAACAAATGCTGGGAGATTTATACCTGGGAATATCACTTGACACAAATTGAATAGTGGGTATAATTATGTATAAAAGCTCCCCTGTTACAGAAAAAAAAATAAAATAAATGTAATAATCTGGTTTGTGGGTTAAAAAAAGGGAAAACAAAGGGAGTATATTCCAGAGTCAGCCAGAGGAGATGTTTGCTGGTATTGCTATTGATTAGTAACTATGGCAAAGCCCTAAAAAGCACTAATATGAGTTTAATACAAGGAGTAATGGAATGATCTCATGGCAGGATGGATGATCCAGAGCAGGATTCATCCTGCTGATGATCAAATCTTTGATCCCTTCTGCTCTCCTTATAAACATCTACTGGCAAAAACTCCTTCCCAGGCCTTCCCTGCAGCTGGGAACCTTGAAGGCACAGCTTGGAGCAGTGCAGAGGTGCAGCTGGTCTTTCTGGAAATGAAGTTCTTCTGGAGCATCCCATGTTGTTCTGGATGGCAGAATATCCACAGCACTGCTCCAATCTCAGCTGGGAAAGCTGACAACACTGGGAACTCTACCAAGCATGAGAATAGCAACCATGGTGCTGTGATGGGTAACAAATGCAGGGAAAAAATCCAAGGGAGGTAAATCACCAGCCCATGGATCCCATAAAACCGGTGGTGCAAGAACTTTTGAATCAATACTTCACCCAGATTATTTCCCGATTGTATTTTTTATTTCCCTACAAAAGCAGAGGATTTTTGGGATCCACCTGTGGACTTTTCAGGGCTTGACAGCCTGACAAAAATTTCAAGAGATCTTGGGCTTCTCCTTGGGAAAACTGGCAAAGCAGAAAGACGTGTTTCCTGAGTGATGTTATTTTCATGACTGTGTTGCTGATGACACCAGAAACGGTTTGCAAACAACAGGAAAACTTGTTGCAGGATAAGAGGCTCATCAGGGGTTTGATGAAGCCTGAAAACACATCCTCTCTCCCAACTCACAATGGTGTTGTGCTGGAATGAGAGCTCAGGAATCACTGGCAAGCACTAAGGACAGTTTATCTCTGCCTGAGCTGTTACCAAAGCTTTGGGTCTTTGGATAAGTTTATAACTCCCCCACTTTTTAAGGAGAGATGGGGAAGGCACGTGTGCCAAATCCTCAGTGCTTTCTCTCCATCTCATCCCATATATACTGACACCACTCACTCACATGCACACATGGAGATGATCCTCACAACTGGAGAAGATTTTCCAGTGTGAAAATGGGAAGTGCTCTGAGGAGACCTGAGAGGCACAGGATGGATTGTGAGTCTTCCATGTCAGGTCCTGATGGTGGCAAAATGAAGAAGACTCATGAATTTCAGACTTCTCAGCCCTGAAGCTTTTTCCATGCTGTGTTGCTGAAGACCTCTGGATGTTTTGGGAGAGGCACCACTTGTCAAGGTCGAACAGTTTTCGTTTACATGTGAGCTGAATTCTTCCTGAATGTCGTTCTTTCTCTAATTTTCCTGGAAGTGTTGACTGTACTTCCCACAGGTTTTACCCACAGAAATGACACCAGTGACATTGTATCAGTATATGGAGAGTGCTGAGACCATGGAATCACAGAATCATGGAATGGTTTATGTTGGAAGGGACATTAAAGATCATCTAGTTCCAATGACCTGCCATGGGCAGGGACAACTTCCACTATCCCAGGTTGCTCCAAGCCCTTCCAACCTGGCCTTGGACACTTCCAGGGATCCAGGGCCAGACACAGTTTCTCTGGGCAACCTGTGCCAGGGCCTCCCCACCCTCACAGGGAAGGGTTTCTTCCTAATATCCAATATTCCCCTTGTCCTGTCACTCCATGCTCTTTAAACACCCCCCTGTTCCCTGTCTCTCTGTCTCTGTAGGAAGCACACAGCCCAACATGGCCCAAACCTTCATTCTGCTGCTCACAGACAGTTTATCATCCTTTGCTTCAACCTACCTTTTCAGTCAAGTCCTCCTCTGCTAACAGGGGGTCTTTGTGGCTGTCATTTGCAGAGGGATCTGTATTCCAAGCTCTGCTGATTCCAGCCAATGAGCAGATCTGCAAATGGCATGACCAGATCTGCAAACAGTGTGACAAAGTGCACTTCTGAGTGGGCTCCTTCCCTTCAGGATCAATTTTCTCCCCCTCAGCCCCCTGACTCTCCCCATCAGCTCTGTTGCTGTTACAATTCTCACTCCCACTTTCCCCTCCCTGCTGCTCCCGTTTTTCCTTCTCTGTGGCTAGAGGATCAGATTTGCTCCGATGTCAATGTGAGATTCAGGGCTCACTCCCCTCCCTCTTAGCACAGGGATTCAGGACCTAAGAGCAACAGGCAAATAGATGATCTCCTAATGAAGGAAAGGTTCCTTTTTGCCACTCAGGACACATTTTCCAGCAGTTCCTTATCCGACAGCAACTGGGCACAGACACATCCCATCAAGAATATCACAGTAAAGGGTTACTGGAACAAAAGTGGTGGCAATGATCAGTCCCTTGTACCAAAAATAATGCTAATATTACTATTACCAACAAAACAAATGTATTCACGTGGTTGGCTGGTGAGAGGGCTGAGTTCCCATGGCAACAGGCAGCAGCGAAGCTTGTGGGAGGAAAGTAAGAATTCTGTTTGAGACGGTTCCCATTCCTGCCACAAAGTTCAGACAGCGCAGAAAGAGACACCAGGTTCCTTTGTCAGCTGCACAAAGTGCCCCCCCCCCATCCCCTCAGCAGCCCCCCAAAACTAAATTAGCCATTTTTGGTCTACCTTTGAGGTCTGAAATTCATCCAGGAGGTTATAGTGGAGGGGGTCCCAGGTGCTGGGAGAGGTATCTTTATCCCCCCATTCAGTCCTCCTTGCTGGTGACACTTAGTTTCCACCTGGGGTTGGAGGAAGAGCTGACCTGGGGATGTCTGATGCTCAGTTAGGATGTGGCACAGCCAGCACTGACCCTGCCCAGCCTGAGCAGCCCCTGCCTTTGGGCAGTCCAGTCTGCACACAACTGGATTTCAGAGCTCTCTTGGATTTATGGAGAATCACAGAGTCACTAAGGTTGTAAAAGACCTCCAGGATCATTTTAAATTGAACCCACTACCAAGTCTTCAAGAAAAACCTGATCTGGTCAAAATGTGAGGTGGGTGAATGTTGTTTGACATGTGAGTTCACAAGTCACCCAGAGGCCAGTGAGGGTGCAGGACATGTCCCAAAATGTGTCTGTGTGCCCTTTACCTCTCACACAGCTCCTTCCAGGTCACAGGGGAGTTGTTGGAATGTTGATTTAACCAAGTGAGAAAGAAACCCAGAGCACTGCAGTGCCCAGGACTCTGAGTTAGCCCACGCACAAACATATGGACCCAGTAAGCACTGTAAGGACAGCACAAAAAGCATTTTGCTCTGGGGTAACCCTCCAGCTGGAGCTGGTGGTGTTTGTCCTCAGGAGAAACTCAACATTGCAGCCTGGAGATGCACCTACCTCTGTGCAGATCCACCCAAGCTCTGCTAAGGAACAGGGACATTCTGGCAGTGGCAGCTCATGGGTTGGGACAAAGCCAGGTGCCTACAGCAATTTGGATGGGGAAAAAAATTCCAGAACTGTAGTTCTCTTCAATTTAATGTATCACTCCCTCCCCAGTCCACCTCCATCCCTCTCCCCCTTTGATACCATTTCCCACAGGGCTGGTTCTGAAATAATCCCTGACACTCAGAATGAGCATTCATACATGGGATTATTAAGTGATCTACACCCACCACAACCCCAAAAACAGCTGAAGTGAAATGTTAACGTGCTCAACCCTGGCAGGAAGGAGGGTGGGAAGATTCTTCTCTTGCTCTCCACATCATGCAGGGTCAGTGCCCTGTGGTTGCCAGGGGTGCCCAAGGTGTGTGTCCCTGGTGTGGAGAGGGGGAGGATGGTGGAAAGGATTGTGGGGTGATGGAGAGAGGTCACAGCTCTCCTAAACCCACCAGGGAGAGGGAGATGAAGATCTTTTTGGAGGATGCAGCCACCCACCAATCCACCCATGGTGTCTGCAGGAGGAAGGGTTTATTCACACACTGGAGATCAGTTTTCCTGCTTTGGAGTGTGACCAGATCCCTGTTTGGGTATAAAGGCCACTGGGAATGAAAATAGGATTGACTTCATACTTGGCTTTCAGGCTTGAGACATCAAGTCCATCTCTGTCTGTGCCACATCTTCCGCTGTTTTGAGGAGGTGGAAAAAGAAAAATGCTTTGCTTCTCTGCTGGGAAACAGAGAAAGAGTGACTTGTCCAGGGAAACCAAGGGAAAGGAAGATTCACACGTTTCATTAAAAGCTGGTGCCTGCAGCTACTTTTACTCTGTGCACCCTGTATCCTACTGAAAAATCACCACTTCCAGGGAGAGCTTCTCTCAGAAGAGGTCAGATTAATCAGAACCTCATGGTACTTATCTCTTCCTTTACCATGAACTAGAGCTACACATGCCTGGCTCTGACAGGCAAATAAACTCAATTAATCCCAGCCAGGAAAACTGTGATTGGATCCAGACTTGAATCTCTGCCCACCAAACACAGCCTGACTGCTCTCTGTCGCCCTGCAGGTACTTTTACAGGGCCAATCACCAGTGCAGGAATGTTCCTGGGAATAGGAACATAAGTCCTTGCAGTGTTTTGATGTCAGGATGGCTCCTGAAATAGTTTAGCCCATGGCATGGCAGCTTGCCTGGTCCTGTGCAATTCCCAGGATAATTTCAGGATAAGCACTGGCCATGGATATGGCCAAGGGGCAATTGGTGTGCAGCCACCTCAGGCAGCAGCTTCGCCAGCAGTCCAAAGAAATGGGCCTTGTTTGTTTGTTTTAACTAATTTTTATGGATGAAAACTGTGGAGAAGTCGGAATTAAATATGGCAAAATATTGAAGAAACAGTTTTTACTGAGCCTGAGGAGTTCAGTGTCTGAGGGAACAGGCAACGAGGAGATGGTGAGGGCAAGAAGAGAGGGGATGACTGGGCTGGTGGGTGAGATGTTGTCTTAGAACACCTGCAGCCTAAATCTTGAGTCTTCTGAAGATGCAACTTTTACCTGAAACAACAGATGTTAAGACTCACACAAAGGAAACCACCTTCCCTGTGGTGAGAAACAAATGTGTCCAGGGGAGGAAAGGGGCAGATGGTTCCCAAGCTCCTGCTGCTGCTGACATGTCCCTGTGAACCCCAGGTGAGGTGACATCAGTCCCTTGCTCTCAGATTGGTCTCATGATAACCACAGCACCACCTTCCTCCAGCCCACTCGTGACAGGTGTCAGTGGAGCATCTGTGAGCACAGGGAGGGTCTCAGGAGATCTCTTAAAATTCAATGAACCAGCCTCTGCTGACCCCAGAACTACAGAAAGTTGGGAAAAGAGGCTTCGCTTTGAAAAAGACTCTTTTTTTTAACTTCCCTTCCCTTCCCTTCCCTTCCCTTCCCTTCCCTTCCCTT
>VYXB01009511.1:340805-445446 GCA_013397135.1 Pachyramphus minor | reverse complement strand
TAAACGTGATGGGGTTTTTCTGGAAGGAGGGAGCCAAATTAATTCTTTAATTAGTTCTTTAATTCTTTAATGTAGTTACTGTCTTCTGGTTCCCTCTGTCAACACCGATCCAGCCTCGGTCTGCACACAAGTCAGGCTCAGGGAGAGCAGTGCCAGCATTATTTTGGCCCCTAAGTGCTCAGAAATCTCCCTCACATCCATTTTTGGGCAAGGGGTAAATCCAGAGGTCTCCCACTGCTTCTGCTTTTTGCATGAGTGAATCACAGGACACCACGAGCTGTGGATGTGCCCAGTTCAGGGGGTCAGTAATTGGCAATCCTGGATCACCAGGGACCCTGGAGCTGCCAGGAAGTCACACACTAGAAAAATCCTCTTACTCTTTGTGCAGCTGCTGATACACGTTGAATTAAGAGGACACAGGGATGCATGACTTGTGTGGAGAATCACGAAATCAGGGAATCACAGAGTGAAGGGACTTTAAAACCATCTCATCCCAACTCCCTGACGTGGGCAGGGACATATTTCACTATCCCAGGTTGCTCCAAGCCCTATCCAACCTGGCCTTGGACAACTCCAGGGATGGAAAAAAAACCCCTCTAAGACATTAAGCCATGGACTGAAGGAAGGTGGACAGGAGATCGTCTTTTCTGGATCTTCCCAAGCAAAGCAAAGGTTGAGGGAAATCTGCAGCTCTCTGAGGATAGCTGGGATGAGGAGGCAGCTGGGAGAGACCTTCACAGAATCCCAGGATCCCAGAATCTCAGAATCTCAGAATGGGTTGGGTTGGAAGGTCTCTGGTCCCACCAGAAGGTCACTGGTCCCACCTCCCTGCTCGAGCAGGGTCATCCCAGAGCACATGACACAGGATTGTGTCCAGGTGGCTCTGGAATATCTCCAGTGAGGAGACTCCACACCCTGTCTGGGCAGCTTGTTCAGTGCTCCATCACTGCAGAGGGAAGAAGTTCTTCCTCATGTTCAGGTGGAACTTCCTGGGCATGAGTTTCCACCCGTTGCCTCTTTTCTTGTGGCTTGGAATCTTGGTCTTCTGCAGAGGAGACCACATTCCCTATTTCTCACTCCAAACATTTCTCTCTTTCTCCTTTCCTTCCTCATCTTCCCCCAAGAGCCAGCCCAGCAGGGACACTTGGGCTGTGTCTTGTACGTCCAAATAAAAAGCAGAGAGGAAGTTTTATCAGTGTGGAGTTGTGCATCTGCTCACCTTCCCCTGGGGAACTCCCTGGGTTTCCTTGGATTCAGTTAAGACCGGAATCCATCCCAGAGTATCTGCCCTGCTCCCCCATCCTGTCTTTCTCTAATTAAGAAGTTGTCTTCAGTGAAGGAATTATCATTTTGAGGAAGAACAACGTGTATCACTTACTTTGATAAGATTCAAATCTGATTTTTGCATCTCTTCATTATACTTTTTTTAAAGTGTGCTGTGAAAATGTGTCACCCCTTATGATTATACTAAGGAAAAAAAATTACAGAAGTGACACAAATTACTAATTACTTTTTTATGCAGTAATTAAAAAAAAAAAAGGAAAAGAAAAGAATTAAAAGCCAAAAGTTGCTTCAGCAAATTCTATTTTTAAAGAAATAATTATTGGGTTTCAAATGCACTAAATTAAGTAATTCTCTGCCAGATTTCTTCCCCACTTTTAATCTCCATTCTTGGCTGGTTTTGCAGTCAATGCTCTGGTGGGGTGATGTGCTCAGCCCCACATTATTATGAATTTTTAGCAGTGTGGGAGCTCTCCCTGCCAAACACAGAACCTGGATGGCTCTGAGAGGTGCTGCACGGGCACAGAGGGAGCTGGGAGGCCAAAAGAGCTTCTGGGCTGAAAAACAAAGCAGCCAAAGCTCATAAAATTTGCAGGTTTGCAAGTGTGACACGTGGTGAGGGGACAGCAGAGGGCCCTGGGGAGAGGTCACAGTGCAGAGTTTGTGGCTGGGATGTGTTTCTGAAGGAAAACAGGCAGGGGGTGCCCTGATGTCCCGTGGGAATTGGCTGCTTTGGGGGCTGTGGATCTCTGAGCTTCCAGGATTTCCCTGGGAAGGGTCTTTTCCTCCAGCTTCACCACAGAGGTGTTATTTTTTTCCCCTGTGGAGATGTGGAAGTTCTTTACGGAGAGAATGGGATCAAACCATTGGAATGGGCTGCCCAGGGAGGGGGTGGAGTCACCATCCCTGGAGGTGTTTAAGGCCAGACTGGATGTGGCATCAGTGCCATGGGCTGGGTGACAGGGTGGGGTTGGGTCACAGGTGGGACTGGATGATCTCAGAGGGCTTTTCCAACCTGGTTGATTCTGTGGGAGAGCAAAATAAGATGTTCTCACCCACCCTAAGGGCTGTTGGAACAACTGAATTGTGTCCCTGAAGGAGCTCTCAGGCCACCCTCAGGACTCTGGAGAGCTCTAGGTCATGGTGAGTAGCCCAGGAGACATCTAAAGGATGTGTCCCAAGCACAGTGGTGAGTCCTGTGCTGGGATGACATTTAGGGATGGAGGAAGGTTGGAGGAAATGGCAGGCACAGAGTGTGGGTTCCACAGTTGTCCTGTGGAAAAGGAAGAGTTTAAAAATCAACAGGAGACATCCTGCTTTAGTGAGAAGGGTGAGAAGGTTGGAGTGTGAAGTCTGCTTGGAGATGCCATTCCCTGAGTCAGGTCTCTCTAGGATACTGCAGGGAATACAACCCTGAGACAGGATCCAGGCAGGGGCTGAACTGGAGCCAAGTTTCTTCTTGATGGGGGCCCAATCTCAGGGGGCACAACACATTATTTGCCTGAAGCTGCTGCCAGTGACTTCAGGGAGCACAAAGGACAGGAAACCTCAGATTCCCAAGGATCTGCCCAGCACTGCAAATAGTCCTTTCCCTCAAATCCCAGGCTGCAGGGAACTGTTTCCTCTCACCCTGGATCACAGGAATGCATGCTGACAGTTTAACAGCCTAACTCTTTGCAATGTTTAGGCACACTCTGTGCCAGGAGAACTATTGCCCAACTTTGTGCCAAGTTCACTACGTCCCGTTTCTCTTCTGTTTTCCTGTCATACAGATTTTGGTGAGCCTGAGTACCCCAAACTCTCCCAGGACCTCCCCTCTCCCTCTTCCCTGTAATTAAACAAGAACTGTTGACAGATGCTGTCGGAGGCGGTTCCAGCTCTCCAGAAATTTTCAGCAAATAATAAGAGTAGCTCTGAAATAAGGAATCAGAATAATTCAATAGACAAGAGACAAAATCCCAGCAGCCCTAAAGGACCTTAGTTCAGAGAATCACCACTGATACACTGCAGAAGAGAATGGAAAAGAAACATGAAGAAATAATATTTAAAAATACTAATAAATCAAATAAAGCCTAATTTTTTTTTGTGTGTGGTGAGACACAGGACAGAGAAGGGGAGAGCTTCACAAGGCTTTTTATTTTTCATTTTTTACCTTCAGAGCTGTGTCACTTGCATTCCAAAGGGTGTCTGATCTGGAGAATCCACTCTGTCCCAAGGGATCCCATTACAAGAGGGTGCACCCAACATTTGCCAGGGCAAAGTCACCAGGGAGACAAATGGGGGGCTGNCCAAGGGATCCCATTACAGGAGGGTGCACCCAACATTTGCCAGGGCAAAGTCACCAGGGAGACAAATGGGGCTACCTGAGGTGTGGAAAAAGATAATGTTTGGAGTGAACTTTCTGACATCATTTTCCTTGCCAGGAGTTTGTAACACCATGGAGTCAGAGAGGATTTGTGGTGGACATTTCTTTAAGCAAGGAATTTGACAGATATTCCTGCTCTGCTGAACTTGCTTTGCTGGCTGTCCTTTAAACAATGGTATTGTGATTAAAAATGTCACATAACTGAAAACATCATAATTGCTAAAAACATCCTCATTAACAAAAAAAGTTCTCCTTTCAAATTCCCTCTATTCAAGCAGCTCTATAAGCTTTTAATCCTTCAAGCACCAGTAAATGACATCTCTGCTAAGAATGGTTGGTTTACATCAGCAAAGAGATTGGAGAGGGAATCTGGGTTCACTGCACATGGAGGGGGAAGTGTTTGATGTCTCAACTTCCAAAAGAAACTCCTCTTGGCTTATCCAAACTCCCAAGTAGAAGCTGAGAGGCTCAAAACCTCCAAGCCAAGATTCTGGGATGGTGCTCAGAGGAAGTGAGATTATCAGAGAATTGTGGAATCTCCTGAGTTGGAAGGGACCCACAAGGATCATCCAAGTCCAACTTCCTGACCTTTCTCAGGAGGAGGTGACTTCTCATTTGGGGTGCACAGAGAGGTCACACCCCTGGGCTCAGAGCTGAGCAGGTCAGGGGCAGACATGAAAAATGATGGGCTTTGTGCTGGGGAGTGTTTTCCAAGGAGATCCAGCAAAAAACTCAACCAAAATGAATTTAAACTCAGCTTAAATTCTCCCAAATCAAGCTCCACTTGGTCCCTGAGTTAAGACTGACCTAAGTGTTGCCCTGTGCAGGCTTTCAATAGATGGGCTTTGATCTTTGCTCCAAATCCAGAAGGCAACACAACAGCCTTCCCGGGATCCAGGGGCACATCTGGGATCATCCCCTTGATTAGGTGGGACAGACAAACCATTCCCATGGTACCAAACCCCCCCTATGGAGCTGTGGAATCTGCAGAGTTTTCCAAGGCTCATCCCAGCAGAGGTGAGAAGGATTCTCTACCACCAGTGTGGTGGGATGGGGGTTGTCCCCCAGTGCTCAGCCCAGGGCAGGAAATTAGAAAAATTTAAAACAGTGGAGGAAAGCAGCTCTTTTGTTGACTCTGGAAATGGCAAGAAATGGATTTATTTTACATGAAAGCTGAAAAAAACACCACCACAAATAACAAGGCAAGTTGGTTGCTTTTGACCCAGAATAATTATTTAAAAAGGAAATAAATATATAAAATATGAAGAAGTCATGGTTGCGACCCACTGACCTGAAACTAAGCAGTTTTGTTTGCATTTTGGGTTTTAAACCAAAACATTTCGGTCAACATTTTAAAAGTAATTTTCTTCCATATTCATGTTTTCAGTTCTGGTCCTTGTCCTTTTAGAAAATTGGGTCGTTTCTTTGAATTAAAATACTTCTTTGAACCCCCTGAAACATTCTACTTGACATTGTCCAAGCACAAGTTTTTTTTATGTTCCTGTAATTTCCCTTTCATCTCCTCTTTCTAAATTCCTCATTACATTCAATGTGAATTTAAACTCATTTGCAAACTGGGGTTTTTTTTGTTTGTTTGTTTTAAAAGGTATTTATTCCTCTCTGTTTATACATATATGTGAGTGTGGATAAATATCTAGGGATGGATTAAATCCTCAGCTGTGCAGAAAGGGAGACTGAGACACAAGGAATTGCCCGTTCAGGAGCGGGTGGTGAAGCCTCATGAAAACTTCTTTCTTTGCAGCTCCAGGGACATCCAAGCTGAGCAAGGAGAAGGCATTTCAGACATCCTGTTGCCAGTTGCTGCCAGAATTTGGCTCCCTGGAGAGCCTCCCAAATACTGAGTGTCTCTCCATGTCTCTGGAATCACCAAACCCTTCTTGTCCTGAAGGGCACAAGGGAATGGCCCATTTCTCTTCTGACTCAGCCAAGCCCAGGTGAGCTACACAATTCCCATTCCCCCGCTGCTGGAAATCAAACAATCCGTTAGGGATTCTCTGACTGGATCTGACATTTCCCAGGTGCAGATTTAACACCCCCTCAGGCCCCTGTGAAAAGCAGCTCATGGTTTGCTCATCGTTTGCGCCTCGCTCCCCATCACTGCTCCCAGGAATGAGGAGCCCCAGCACCTGCCATCCCTGTGCTCAGCCTCCTCCAGAGCGGTTTTCCAAGGTGTCTGACTTGTCCTGGAAGGGATGAATGCAGGAATGATGGTGTATCACTCATGGCATGAAGTGTTCAGGGATAATATTAGCTCAGGGTATTCCCGCCTTGCTCTGATTATTCCCTGAGGTGGTGGATTGATGGTGTTTTTGGAGATGGAAGCAGCCTTAGGTATCCCTTTCCCTTGCTGGACCTCCTTGTCTCACAGCTCACCAATATGGCAATGGGACAATTTTGCTCCAGCCCATGCCTGGATAATGCTGAACATCTCCTCGAGGGAATCTTTTCCGTTCTTGCTGCCTCCACACACTGATCCATGGAAGCTTCCCCAATACAGGTTCATCCAAAAGTCATCCTTGTGCTGTTAGACACTGGTACCAATGCCAGGCCCTCACACAATCCCACAGGCAGGTTGGGAAGCCTGAAGATCCCACACTCTGCTACGTAGGTGTTGTCCTGAAGGGCAAGGAAATTGCTGGATGAGACACTGCTTCCATAGATGAAGGAGCAGCTGCAGAGGTAACAGAAGTTATAGGATAAGAACAGCCAGAGCAGATCCAGCAGATCATTCCAGCTCAGTGTCCTGCTGCCAGGAGTGGCCAGCAGCAGGTACCAAGAGATTTCTAAAAAAAAAACATGTGAGTGTGGAGTGATTCTCTTCAAAACACTCCTTCTGCCCCCAGTGAGCTCCATCGAGGATGTTTTGAGAAAGAACTTTGATATTTAACATCCCTGGACGGATTTTTCTGCCCACAAATTTGACCAGTCATTTAACTATGCAACCTTTGCTGGAAGCACTGACATGGATGCAGGAGATGTGTGACCTTTGAGATGCTGTGTTGGAGGACAGTCTCGGGCAGAGTGTTCCAGGCTCCATCCAGCTTTTGAAACATCAGTGTCACTGCAGACACTCAGCTCACCTGGGACACCTGCAAAGGTAATTCCAGCCTCATCTGATCCCTCCATGTATGTGCTGGAACATGTCCAAAGAAGGTTCTTCTTCCAGGCAACCAGTGGTCAGACAAGAAGTCGCAATGTGACAAATATTACAGGATTATGAAATATGTTGGGTATGTTGGTGGTGTTTTCTCTGTTTTGATAAATCTCAGTGAAGGGGGGTTTCATTTGCTTGGTTTTCACCATATTTCCAGTCATTATTCCAGTGTGATCATCAGCTTAGGGGATGTCTCTAAACTTCAGAGGATGTGAGTGTCAGTGTGGTGTTTAAGAGCCACACAACCCTACAAAGCAGGAGGCTGCTGGTTTTTCTAATCATGAGGTTGTAAAAGCCCTCTAAGATCACCAAGTCCATTAACCATTAACCCAGCACTGCCAGGGCCACCACTAAACCATGTCTCCAACACCACATCTCTAATCTTTCAGAGACAAAATTCAGTGACAGAGCCAGGAATTCGAACCAAGTGCCAAGCTGGTCCCTGATACTCTGTCCTAATAATTCAAGATGCTTCAGTTCTCTTCTGTATCCAAAGATAAAAAGGTTTGGAAACACCTGGAAACATGCAAACCAACAGTTGTGTTCCTTTAAAAGGACCAATGTTTCTCTTGCTGCATCCCCTGACATTCACACAGGAGTGAGAGCAAAGGCTCTGAGACAGGATCCAGAGTGGGGTGAAAATGAGTGTTTAGCTAAAAGAATAGAGGGACTGAAATGGAGGGAGCAAAACCGAATTCATTACTTGGCAATTAGCTCCAAATTAACACACAATCATAAGGAACAATTGAGCTTGGAAGGGAGACAGTGGGACAGGGGGCTCTTCCTTTCTTGAGAACATATAATAGAGAGCTGGGACCAAGTTGGACAACTCAGCTGCAATTCCAGCATTCTAATAGTTCAGACCACTTAATAATCCTGGTGATTTCCTGATCCCAGTTCCCCCAGAAGACATCCCAGTCAATCTGGCACTGCTCTCAAAATCCAGGTGCCTCCCAGCTCTGGTAGCACTTCCACCTGTGGTTCCTGATGCAGCCTGGCCATCAGGAGAGGTTTCATTCCCTACCACATCCTCCCCTCTCCAACACCCACCATCCTGACTCTCCCTGACCCCCCTCACCCCAGAGCAGGTCCAAGTGTTTGGCTGAGCCTGGCATGGAACATCCTGAGTGCAGCTTTGTGCAGAGGGACAGGAGGGGCAGCATCTCCCACCTGCCTCTTCCCCTCATCTTTAAAGGACCAGAGAAGGGCTTTTTTTCTTGGCCAGTGCACATTCTGAGCAAGGCAACCTGATTCCAAAGCCCCCTTTCCCAGCCTTCCAGGGGAAGAATCTCTCTCTCCCTCCTTCTGTCAAACCTGGGGTGACAGGGGGGAATGGGTTCACATTGAAAGACAGTAAGTTTAGCTTGGATATTAGGAAAAAATTGCTTACTGTGAGGTTGGTGAGGCCCTGGAACAGGTTGCCCAGAGAGGTTGTGGCTGTCCCATCCCTGGAAGTGTTTAAAGCTGGGTTGGATGGAGCTCTGAGAAACTTGGTATGGTGAAAAGTGTCAGGGGATTGGAAGCAGATGATCTTTAAGGTCCATTCCAACCCAGTCCACTCTGTGATTAGATGTTCCAGGATAAGATACTGGCACTTCCCAGCCCCGAGGGCAAAGCTCTACTTGGCTCCTGGTGGTCCTTGGAGACCCTCAACCTCAGCTGGGGAAAACTGGGCCACCAATTAGGCCACCACTGTCAGGGAACTGTGAGAGCCCCTTGGAAATCCCATCCCTAAATGTCAGCCCTGCAAGCCGTGCTGGCTGCCTCCTGCACACAGCTGAGATGGATGTTGCTGGTGCTCCATCCATCCCAACGCGTCTTTCCCATTGTTCCCATCCCTCCAGGCTCCTGGTGACAGACTCTTGCCATTAGATATGATGGAAAGGGCTGTTGCCCCCTACACCCAAGGCACTGTGGAGGCTCTGGGAGCAATGAAAGCCACGGAATAAATCCCCCAAAGAGCAAGTGGCTGTGATGGATCAGGAGGTGTTACATGCTCAGAGCTGGGCAGGGCACTGCCAGCCTTTTCCCCCAGCAAACACACCACGACATCAGACACTGGGGCCTTGCAGTGCCTGTAATTCCCCTTTCATATTTTGCCAGGAGTGCTTTCAGAGTCACTTTGTTGATTGAATTTGTCAGCCACCATTCTGGAGATGGCAAAGCTGCTTTCACTGCCTTTATTGTGGTGCTCACACGAGGCAATTCCAAGGCATCTGTATTCATTCCAGGCAGCATTAGGTAGCTGATGATTCAGCCAGCTGCCAGCAGATAGCTGCTCTCTCCTTGAGATGACTGAGTAACACAGGAATAACCCAGGGATTTTGCTCCCCTTTGCTGTGCCTCTGGGGTTATTTATTTATTTTGGGTGGATCCCATTTATCACACGAGTGCAGGAGCCAAGTTTCCAGCGTGGTGTCCCCTTGGGCACGGAGAGCAGGACAAGTCTGCTTCTCATTTCCTGTGGACAGCTTTGTCTTACCAATTTAGGATGAATTGGGAGCAGGACTGGGGGATTGGGAGTTGTGTGTTGGGAAAGCAAAACAGGGGTTTATGGCTGTGGATACAAAGAAGGGAAGAGGCTGGAAAAATCAGGTGGAAAGGAGAGAGAGGGAGCTCTGTTCTTCTACAACAGACTCATGTGGTAGATGCTGGGGGTCCCTGCGTGTATCCCTGCTGGCCTAAAATCTTCTGGAGACAGGCAGAGGTGAACTGTGGCAGCCTCAGGGGTGAAAAGTGGGGATCGTGTTCGCTGCTCTTGCATCTGCTCAGAGATCAGTGGGTCCCCAAACCCCTGAGCCTGCAGGAGCCTGGCACAGAGCTCCCAGGGTTGGATGCATTTCTGCTCAATCTTCCTGCCTGCAAGTTGAGTTTCCCTGCTGAGCTGTTGGCCTCGCCCCCATCTCCACACTGTGGAAGGAGATAGGGAAATTTCAGCCCTCCTGAGAGAGGTGTCTGAGATAAGTGGACTTGAATCACCCTAAAGCAGCTCTGATTTCTCTCTGCTGATTACAGAGGCAATTTGATGACAGCCTTAGACCAGACAAGACCTGCAAAGCAGCAATGAACCCAGGCTGCAGTCACAGCTCCTCTGCTTCCACTCTGGACACTCAGGATTTTTCCTGCCTTTTCTCTGGGAGCCAGGAACCAATTTCTGAAAGTCTGTGTGCCAGTTCCCCAGTGACTCCCTGCACAAGACAAGCCTGCTCTGAACACAGGACATTTTTCCACTGGAGAACACTCAGGTTTTCCATATTCCCCTCTCTCCCTGAGTAGCAGACTTTCCAAACATGTCCATGAGTGTGCAGGAAGGAAAGACAACTTTCTCTTGGAGCCTCAGCAGGGCCAACCTCGCACTGAAAATTCCCAGGAGTTATTTAACCTGCCAAGATTTGGCCAAGAGCATCCTGACATTGTGGCCAGGACATGTTGCCAGAGAAGGTACAGATACCACATCCCAGGGGCTGTTGAAGGTGTTGTTCCTCCCATGTCTGTCCCAGGGGGTGAAGTCCAGTTCTCCCTCTCCTCCTCCTCTCCAAGACACAAAGGAGTGCTCATCCAAAAGTAGTTGTTATCCTGTGGAGTGGACTGGTCTTATCTTCTTAAATCACATGTTCTACCTCAGAGGATTCTGCCTGTTGCCTCATTGCACCACAAAACACAAACCACCCCAGCAATTTTCACTTTTTGGAGCTTTGGGAGAGCTGTTCCTTGTCTCCATCACCACTTCAAGACAGAAAACACTTGGTCTCATGTATTTTCTAAACCTAAACCTCCTTTTCCCCAGAGATACTCCTGCATGGAGGCCCAGGGGTGTTGTTACAGGCCTCAGGGACAGAGAAGGATCTCCTTCCACACCCATGTCCTTGCCCAGACTCTTCTCCTGAGCTTTCCCCATCAACACATGTTTAGTTTCCTTCCAGCTGCAGTTCAGAGGGGGGTTGTGAAGCTGCTCCTTCAGTTCCAGGCAGTGATGCTGAGCTATCCTTGGAGATGGGTCACAGCCCAGCTCTTCTGCCCATCCCTGGCTGCACTGGAAGGAAAGCTCCTTCCCTCTGTAAGGCAGGAACAGAAGAGATGAGATGAAAGGGGGAGAGAGAGGGAGCATTTCAGGCTTGTAATTCAGTTAGAGCACAGCAAATCAATTTGCTGCAGCTCAAAGTCCTGTTTGTTTTTGCAGGAACAGAGGAATGAGTCCAACATCAGTGGTGTGATGCTGCCTGATCCCAAAGGGAGCCTAGGGCTGGGATGCCACACCAGCACTTTCCCAGGTGCTGCCTCAAAGCCAACCTGTTGCATCCTGCTCACAGGTGAGGTTGGGTTCAGGAGGGGTCAGCACAACTTGCCACATTGGGAAAAAAATCTCATTTTGTCCTGATTTTATCTGGCTGAAAGGGTAGGAGCAGCCTCTTGGGGATCCAGCCCTGAGCTTGGGCACCTGAAACAGCCTTTTTGATGGCCTGGAAGAGGGAGAAGCTCATTGGGAATGCTGGTGGCTGAGCTGAAGGGACATGGCACCCTGGGCTAATGACTGTTTGCTGCAGGCAGCCGAGAAAAACAAGTGAATCCAGGCTCAGACTTTATCCAGAAGTGTTCAACTAGAGCATGGAGAGAGGAAAACGGATGGGAAAAGTAAGGCAGAGGGTGGGCTGTGCTCTCCAAGAGTCCCTGTCCTTCCAAGGGGTAGGTGAGACCCACCAGCTCTCTTGTGTGTGACCAGACCTGGCCACCAACCTCCACCAGAAACAAATGCCGTGGTCAGGACCGAGCACCTCAAATTCCCACCCAGGTCATTAACTCTCAGATTCTGTCCAAAAACATTCCCAAGGAATCTCCATCTGAAACTGGTGAGGAAACCACCATCCATCCCTGTGGGCTGTGCTGCTGGGACAGCTCTGTGCTGTACCCACTGCTCTCGGTGAGTGACCTCCAGACTGATAAATCCCAAAAAAAAGACGGACAAGGAGCAAAAGTTACACCAGAGTTGAGGCACTGAGGGCTAAAAAGTGCCAGGAGGTTGGACCTGGATGAATTCCCCTGGCTGAAAACCAGCCTCTTTCTTCTTTAAAGCAGACAGGACCATCTGAGTGTCCTGATGGTCTTCATGAGGGTATCACCTGGCTGGTGGCCCCATGGGGTCACATGGAGGACAGGGAGAGGATGTTCTGGGAGCTCCAGAGCTCCCAAACTGCCCAGGGCCAGGGGTAAGAGCTGCCCTCCTGTTTGGGGCTTGAACATGTCCAAGGCCTGGAGCTGTCTGACATCACTGGTCCATGAAGGGTGAGAATACAGAGGGTTAAGGCAAAACACTTCTTTAATGGGGGTGCTGCAGATAGCAAAGGCAAAGTTTCCCTCTCTAAGTGTGGAGAGGAGGGGAAAGACCCTCAGGAGCTTGGCCCAACATCCCACTGTGCTGCCTGCACCACAAAACCTTCATGATGAACACGCTTTTGAAAACAAAATAGCTTTAATGCCAGAAAAGTGCTAAACCAGGAAGCAGAAATGAGCTTCCTTCGGCCAAGCGCCTTTTATTTTGTGTTTTGCAGCCTTTGTTATTCAAATATTGTGGTTAAGAATAGAAACTCTGGCTTTGCAGGTGCAGGTTGTTGACCATCCTGCTGTTCTCAGTTTAATCTTGACTTGTATTTAACATAACCCTGAGGGCACCAGAGCAACTCACTGACACAAAGTGTTCAAGATGGAAAAATGTAAAGAGAACCATTGGAGCTCTTAGAAACCGAGGATACAAGAGCTGTTTGCTGCCCATCAGATTCAGCCTGATTCTGACTAAAAAGGAGGGTTGTCTCCTGAAATGCATTCCACAAGCTCTCCCCGATCCAGGGGCCATGGAGAAGGAGCCACCTGCATCTCCTGGCTTGTCCCTTTCTGTCCCAGAGGACAGATCCTCTGGGACTTTTGTTGGAGGCTGTGGGGTAAAGGGTGCTTTGGGAAGCTGAAGGTGAAAAGCAAAGCTCCATCAGCCTCTTGCAGAGGTGTCTCCTTCCCTTGAGTGCACCTGGTGGCCTTTGCCGAGGTGACAGCGAGAAACTTCTTAAACCTTGTCTTAGTGACCTGGTGTTGCTTGGCCAAACTCTGTCCTGTGCCTCAGACATTGTGGGGCTGGAGAAACACCCAGTGAAGGAGAGCAAGGTGCTGCCCACAGCAGCCTCTTGGAAAGCATCTGACTCGGTCGTGCTGGATGTCCCCTGGGGCACATCCCCAGCCTCCCTCAGCCTCATGGCTGAGGAAGGGGTTTTGGCTGCCTGGTTTCTGCTGCTGGTGGCTTTAGGGAAGCTTCCTGCCCCTCTCCGACCCATATCTGGGCAGGGGAGCCGCCAGTGTCCCGCTGATGAGGCACAGGGTGAGCCCTGCCCAGCGTTATCCAAGGGGAGTGGATGCCTTCAAAGCGTTTAAGCTGCTCCCGTTTAGGAAGTGGAATTCCTTCAATCTGGCGTTGACAGCCTGGAGAGAAAAAGCAGGATCCATCCCTTTTCTCCTCTGTCCCGCAGGCAGGGAGCTGCCTGTAGCTACAAGCCCCCTCCAGTGTCCCCCATCCCCGCTGCTCCCTGTTCCCCGCAGGAGCGGGATTTGGGATAACTGCGGTGGAGGGTTCCCTCTACTGGCCTGAAAACACGCGGCTCCGATCCCAGGGAGGATTTCAGCGCGGGGAAATGTCTGTTCGTGAGGCTGAAAGAGCAGGACTGGCTCCGGAGGGTCCCTGACCTCTCCCCAGTGTCAGCACCCCTGTGCAGCGAGCGGGACTCCCCAGCACTGGAGCCCCTGTCCCCTTTTCCATGGCTCTCCAGAGATGCCCATTCCAAATAATCCCTGCCCATTTCTCTCTGATTCAGCAGTGCCACTCTCCTCCTCACGCAGCACAACTCCTACACGTGCAAGGAGGATCCAGGAAACCAGTAACAAAACACAAAACCCTCTTTGTGGGGCCAAAATTCAGGTCTGGACATCCCTGGCAGCAGTTGGGGACCCTACAGGATGGGCAGGAGTGGCTGTCCAGGACCTGGAGGAGGGACAGCTCCCTGCTGTCCTTCAGGCCACGACCCCTGGGTGGGTGTTTTAGGAAAGGAAAAGATCATTTGACCTTTCTCCATCTCCAGAAATCCCCGATAAAGGAAAGCAGGAGTGACAAAGAGAGAAAAGTAGGTGTTTAACTCCACTGAAAGGCATTTAACCAGCCCAAGCAGAAGCACCAGGTCTTAGAGGTCAGAACGTGGAAAACAAAAGGGAAACTCCACCCCTGGGATTGCTCCCCGCTGTCTCTGCTCCATCCCTCCCCCCCAACATGAGCACCTATCCCTCTCCTTCCCTCTCCCAACCTCTGCCTCCATTATTATCAAAGTGGAATTTATGAAGAGCTCGAGGCATTGGCGATTTCCTGGATTTCAATATAACTTCTTGCAATCTTAAGTGAACAGCTTGGTTGCTTCTGCCTGTCAGAGAATTTAAATTGCAAATTGAATAGTGAAATGCAGCAGCCAAGGGTCTGTATCAGTGACTTTGGAGAGCAGAGATATCGCTTAGCAACTGGAGGGAGAGAGGGATGGAGGCCACAGTAAACACTGCAGTGAAATATCTGGATTTTGGGACACCCTTTGCCCCTGAATGGCAGCTCTGGGACTCTGGGAAAGGTGTGGAAACTGATGCCAGTTTGATGGTGGCACCAGAGCAGGTCCTGTCACCTCCCATCTGTGGTGATGTATCACATCTTCTTCCTGACCCCAGCTGAGGCCTGAGGACAAGGTGTTGCTTCCTGAGGTCACTTCCCAAGGGAAACCACCAGCTTTGCTTTTGCCGGGTCTCACCTTGGTACTTGGGAATAAAAGCACCATCCCAACATGAGCTGGTGAAACCCCCTGAGCCCTTTACATGAGGTGCCAGAAGAAAAAAAATCCATCAGTGAGCTGTGGGATGTGATTTATCAAGGAAACCCTGAAGATCCCAGGTTTTCCCAGCCTGGAGAAGCCTGGAAGCTCCAAGGGCTTCTATTTTCTTTCTGAGCAACATGTACAGCAAGTGACAGAAAAGGCAGAGCTGGGCTGGCCCCGGAGCTGCAGAGGGAAATGGCAAGAACTGGCAGCCACAGGTGGTGATGAGGGAAGTTCCAGGTGGAAATAAGGGCACAGTCTTCCCAATTTAGCCAAACACCAGCACTGGGGCCCACACAGGTGATGCAAAGTTCACATGGGACATCTTTGAAACTCATAAGAGCGAGACCTTGAGCTGCCTGGTCCATTATTGAAGGTGGCCCTGCTTTGAGCTGGAGGTTGAACCAGACACCTCTAGAGGTCCCTTTCAACCTGTGCTATTCTACAATTCCCCCCCAATGACTCTATTTTTAATGAAGGGTGTTAAAAACTGACTTCAATACTGCCAGAAATTAGAACAGAGAAGAGTCCTGAGCCACCTTTAGCCTCCCCCAGCTCCTGACAGGTTGAAGGACACCCAAAACTGTGCTGTCACCTCTTTGCTGGAGCTTTTCTTGCTCCACATCCCCCATGGACAGTCTATTCCAGCACTTCCTATCTGTGCTGTTAGAAAATGTTTTCCAGGGATAGTCTCACCTAAATGAGCTTCAGCAAACTTTAAGCCCACTGGCTTGAACTTATTGCTTAATAACACAAACCTTCTGTGCAACCACCGTATAAAGGTACAGTAAACTCTAATAACCTGCAGCAGTGAGTCCACCAGTATGAATTAAAATGAACAATAGCTCTTAATGGAGAATCAAACAGGCCAAGAGGGAAGCAATTCCCCTCGTGTGTCCCTCCTGATTGCAAGCCCCTGAAACCACCAGGGAAAAGTCATTGCTCAAGTCCATCTCATACCAGATATCTCCAAAATGCAGCAACTCTGACTCAGTGAACCTTGGGATCTGATGGAGAGATGTCACATGCAACATGTGAGGTTTTCCAGACTTGTGTTGACTTATTAAAGGAGAGAAAGAGGCACTGCCCAGGAGCTGTTCATTTGAGCTTTTTCATGGATCTGTTTCCAGGTGAGATGGATTGCTCCACAATAGAGGGTTTTTCCTCTGTAGAAAGGGATGAAGAAGGAGGCACCTTCCTCCAGGACACTGGAGGAATGAGATTGGGAATTCACTGGGAAATGTTTGAGTCCTGGACCAAGCCCTAAACATGAGTTGTGCTCCTAAACCTGGAAAACTGGCTGGATCTTCTCCAAGGTTGCTCTCTCAAGCTTGTAGCTCACTTCCCAGAGAGCCTGGAATGTCACTATTGCTTTTGGGACCCATGGCTGTTTCCCAAAAGCAGCTGCAACCTGAAGGAAAACAAACCAAGAGTGAGGACAAGGGACTGGGAAGAGTGTTTCATCCCTTCATTCTCCACCTGTGAAAAGGGAACAGTGGGATTTGCTTCCCAGAATTGTCTGTTTCAAACTCTTTGTTTTGCTCCTGGTCAGGGTTGATTTCCAAGCTTTAGCAAAATGAGTCCATATATTCCATATATTCCCCAGGGAGAAGTGACCACAGCAGTGTGGGCCTGGAAGCTTTAGAGCTCACAAGAAAAGGCCTGATAGAGTTTTTGGAGCCAATGGAAAATCCTGTATTTTGAGGATCAACAGGAAGGGTGTGAGGTCTCTGCTGAAGGAATTCTTGGATGTGCTCTTGAAGGGAAACCCTCTTAGTGCAACATGTTCCTGAGGAGAACAGGTCCAGGAAACCTCTGTAAGGAATTTTTGCGTGGGGGTCTAAGGCCAACAGACACTAAATCATAGAATTATGGAATGGTTTGGGTTGGAAAGGACCTCAGAGTTCATCTGGTTCCACAATGGGCAGGGATGTCACCCACCAGATCCACAAACCAAGGCTTTTCAGGGAGTCTGTGTGTATTACATGTATTTCTCCAGTGCTCCAGAATAGTGTTCTAACCCCAAATTATTTCCCCCCATCATTAAAAACCCTCATGGGTTGTGACTTAGGAGGAGCAGAGATGTTTATATGTCCATCCCTCATCTCCATGGGTACAGCAGGGCTGTAAAGTGTTTAGTCCTGCCCTAAAACACTGGCATTAGTTCAGCTGTGAGGAACCAACAAGTCTCACCCCAGAATCAACTGCAATTTCCTACTCATTGCTAAATCCACTTAAATCCCACACTTCCTCTGGAAAGGTGTTGACATTTACTCAGCTGCTTGTCAAATGTCTGGAGATGTTAACATCTCAAACAAGAGCTGTTGTCACTGAAGGAACACAGGCTATTGCAAAGGCAGGTATTTAGCAGGATTTTGGGAGAGGTGTCTGATGACAGGGTTTTTTCTGGGCCTGCATTTCCCTCCAGCTCCTGAGGAAACAGTTGGTGCCAGGGGAGCACATCACACATCAGATGGCAGAGGAGTTTTGTGGGATAAGCAGATAACGTTCAGATGGGGAAGACCAGCAGAGAAGTGGAAAATTCCTTGCCCCTGTCATTCAAGAGACGTGTTTCTTTGATGAGAGAAGCATTTGGCAGGAGGTTGTAGACAGGTGGGATCAGTCTCTTCTCCCAGGTAAAAAGCGATGGGATGAGAGGAAACGGCCTCAAGTTGCACCAGAGGAGGCTGAGATTGGATATTAGGGAAAATTTCTTCACTGAAAGGGTGTTCAGGCATTGGAACAGGCTGTCCAGGGAAGTGGTGGAATCACCA
This sequence comes from Pachyramphus minor, assembly GCA_013397135.1. Classification (NCBI taxonomy): domain Eukaryota; kingdom Metazoa; phylum Chordata; class Aves; order Passeriformes; family Tyrannidae; genus Pachyramphus; species Pachyramphus minor. The sequence continues at coordinate 427,968 of VYXB01009511.1, read as the reverse complement.
TCCTTGGAAGTGGTCAAAAAAATGTAGATGTGGCACTTGGGGACACGGTTTAGTGTTGGATTTTGTTGGGTTAATGGTTGGACTCGATGGTCTTACAGGACTCTTCCAACCTGAATGATTCTGTGATCCTGTGGAGCATCAGTGACACTCAGGTTTGGCTCATCTGCTGCCTAATCAGAGTTCCCAAAATGGCAGAGAAACACAGGGAACAGGCTCCCCAGGGTAGTGCTCACAGCACCAAACCTGTCTGACCTCAAGAAGTGTTTGGACAATGCTCATGGTGTGGTCCTGGGGTGTCCTGTGCAGGGCCAGGTGTTGGACTCGATGATCCTGATGGGTCCCTTCCTACTCAGCAAATTCCATGAATCTGTGTTTCCAGGAACCAAGAATCTTTGCTGTTTCAGGAGGAGCTGAGTTGTCTCCTCATGGTACAACCCTTAGGAGCCAATTAGATCTTTGTGCCCTTCAGTTCCTGTTGTGAGAACACCATCACTGGGATTTCTTTATGGAGCTTGGCCATGGGCTGGTTTTGATCACCCATGAACGTCTCCAGCTGAGAGAGCTCCTGACACCATCCTTCACAAACTGCCTGGATATAAATCATATCCCTGCCCCCAGGAATTCCAACCCTTAACTCTGACCCTTCAAGCCCCACAGCAGCCTCAGGGAAGTGGAATCAGCACTTGGGGGAGCTTCAGTGACCCCACTGCAGAGGGTTTGTCACCCAAACCAGATGCTGTGAGCGCAGCCCTCTCTCCACGTCTGTGGTATCACTGGGGAGGTTCACACAGTGCTCTGTGCCTGGGCTGGAGCTTCAGAGCCTTGTGATTTTAAATCCCCTATGTCTCATTTTCCAAGACCCAGCCTCTAACAGGGGGGCTCTTTCCCTGCAGGCTGAGGTTAATTGGCTTGTGCTTTTAAAAGGATAAAGCTGCGGAGACTCGGAGTCAGGGCTGTTCTCCAGATTTCCATTATAATCTACATTGCAGGAAAATAGCTTTCCTGATCAAATCATCTGTCCTCTGGTACAGAGGATAAAGAGCTGGTGATGTGGGAAATCTGCAGAGTGGGAAATCTGCAGTGTCTCTGCACGACCTTGCCGGACAGGGGAGAGAGAAGAGGAAAAGACTTTTCTCTGCTCCAAGGAAATGTGAGTGAGGGGGACAAAGACACCCTGTCCTTGTCCAGAGTCCTGGGAGGGAAGGGAGGACACACTTGGAGCACTGCAAAGAGTATCAGGGCCATTTCTGAGGCTGGTGTTGTGCACCTCTTGAAAAACAAATGGGGAAATAAGATGGGAAATGTTGTGAGTCCTGGGACCAAGCCCTAAACATTGTACTCTTAAACCTGGAAAACTGGCTGGATCTTCTCCAAGTCAAAGACAGGTTTCAAACACTTGAGGGACGGAGGGAGGGAACGAGGGAGGGAATGAGAGACACTCCCCAGAGAGCCTGGAATGTCACTATTGCTTTTGGGACTGATGGCTGTTTCCCAAAAGCAGCTGCAACCTGAAGGAAAACAAACCAAGAGTGAGGACAGGGGACTGGGAAGAGTGTTTCATCCCTTCATTCTCCACCTGTGAAAAGGGATTTACTTCCCAGAATTGTCTGGTTTAAACTCTTTATTTTGCCCCTGCTCAGCACCTGGTTCCCCAGGTGCTTCATCCCATCAGGAACTGCAAGGGAAGCTTTTTCCCCAACCACACTCAACACTCCCGGTTCTTTCAGCTCCCATCTCTAGAAATTCTCCCTAATGCACTTGGCCTTTCACACTTGGCACCTGAACATCCCCTCCCACATCACAAGCACTCAGCTGCTCAGCTCTGCCTTCTACACAACGAACCCTTGTGGCACAGGAAGGAAGTTCACTCAAAGAAATTCCCCTCATCATTTTAGCTCTCCTACAAATTCCTTTTCCCAAAGTTCTAAAAATCAGGGAAAGAAAATTTCTTTCAAAACAGATGGGAGTGAAACACCCTAAAAGTCTGTGGTGAAATTGTTCAACTGATTGGGTTTTTCTGGGTCCAGTTGTGAAACAGGATGTTTCCCATAGAAAAAAATATGAGTGGCTGGCAATCTTTAACTGCACAATTCCATCCCCTGTGTCGAGATGGCCTCAGAAAATGGGAGGACTCCTTGCTTTCCCTGTGCTGAGGGCAGGAGCAGGGAAAACCTGCCTGTCAGCTGCAAAGCTGAGAGTCAAATTTGCCTGGAGCATCTTCCCTTGAAGTGCCTTTTCTGTGGCCACTCGTTCAGACTCTAAAAAAGTGAGTCTGTTAAATGTTAAGTGTCCAAGGCTCTGAGCAACCTGGGATAGGGGAAGGTGTCCAGGGTTGGAATGAGATGATTTTTAAGGTCCCTCCCAACCCCAAATGCTCCTATTCTATGAAGAGGGACCCAGTTTTCCTTTCTCCTCCAGCCCTTACCTGGCACATTCCAAACATCCACGTAAAACATCACCAGGACTGGCGCAGCCTGTGCCAACTACTACAGGTACAAAAAGCACAGAAGAGCCTCCCCACCTGAGCTTCCCACTGTCACCTGCAGACCCCCAGAACAGCCACTGCTGCCAGCTCTGCAGCCCAGAGCTTCAGGCAACTGAGATCCAAAGCCCAGCTCCACCCTTCTCCCCATCCATCCCAGGAACAGTGCGTAGGACTGGGAGCAAAAACGAATGTTCCCCCTCTCACACAGCCATATATTCTCACTGCTGGGCTTCCACCCGTAAACATTACAAGGTGTGTGTCACAGGGGTGATTTGTAAGAGGAGAGAGGGTGTTTACCTGCAGTAAATTACAGGCTGCCTCTTCTTGTTCTCCTGAAATTTCAATTACTGAAACTATTCTTTTATTTCTCGCTTTCCTGTATGTTTTTCTCATTTAGGCAATGAGCGCCACAGCTCAAGTTTGTTCCTGTGTGTCTTAGGGTTTTATATTCCCCTCATTTTGTCTGGGTGCTTTATGCCCTACCCAGATGTATTTGTCTCTCTGGATTCTCATTTTCTGCTTTAAGCCATTAAAGCATCTTGCTCCTGATGAAGTTGTTGCTGCAGAACAGGACTCTGAGCTTTAGGAAAGGTTGTAGCTCTTCCCATCCTCAATACATGACCTGAACTGCCAACACCCTCTCTGGGAAAAGTGGTCAGTGGCTGAAAAAGAGGGTTTTAAAGGGAAACTTTGACATGTAAGTTTAAGGCTGGTGTGCATTGCACAGGCAAGGACGAATGGTGTGGAAGTCTTGGTCACACTGTGGAGACTTGGCTGCAGGGACTGACAGAGGCAGACCCAAATCCCAAGAGGGAAAATCCTTTGCCTTTTCACTGGGACTGATGCAGAATCTATTCTGCAAACAGAATAGTCCTTTTAGCAGTTTGCCAACCTGTAAAACTGCCTCTTTCTCCTAGATGAGCAAACTTAATAACCACCTCTGGACCTTGGGTCAACTGAGAGTCCAATGTGCTCGGCATGTCCAAGCCCAGCCTGGTTAGTACCTAAGTGCTAATTTCTCTTCCTTACTCCTTTTAGCATTTCACAAAGGGCTTTGCATGTTTTCCATGCAGATTTGGGAAAAAAAAAACCCAAACAAACCACAAAGAAACAAAAACTCAACCGAAAAAAACAAACCAACCTAATTTTGGCCAAGAAATCAATTTGTTCTGATTATTGTGGTGCTTAACAATCTCCACTCTGTCTGTTTTGGAGCATAACTCTGACCACAGCACATTTTGGCCCCTTGCCTGGAGTTATTGTTGTTTGAGATAATGTTTATGATTGAGTTCAGCGAGTTGTGCATTTCCTTATCTCCCCACATGTCTATGAATGCCAGTGTTTGGAGTCAATCCAGCAGAATCCCAGGATGATTTGTCAGAGACAGGCCAACAAGAGAATGTGAAAAGGGAAAATGTGATGGTAATGGCAAGAGTATGAAATTTCTTTTACAGATGCACCATTTCTGATAATTTCCAGGCATTACAAGCTCTGAATTGTGGAGTCCGGAGAGGAACTAAACAGGTGACACAAAAATACGACCTGATTATATTGGGATATAGTGGGAAACCTGTGTGTTTAAAATCCATTGCTGTGTCCTCTTCACAGGACCCATAGGAGCACAAAATACTAGAAATGAGCCCAGTAAAAGAAAATATTAACAAAACAAATTCTTCTAATGCAGTGGGATTTCTCACCGAAGTTGCTTCGGAGGCAGGAACACACCAGTGATTGTGAAAACTTCAGGATACCCATAAATGATGTTCCCTGTTTTATCAGCAAAGTGGGAATGGCAGCACAGCCTGAGCAGAAATATTTGCTATCACCACGTGCAAAGTGCTTTGAGATCCTGGTGTGAAAGGAATGGAAGATGAGCAAAGCATCTTCCTCACTAAACTCCTTAGCCATGGTAATTCTACACGGTCATCATTCACAGGAAGAATGTTTTATTTGGGAAGGAATAATCACATCTTGCTGCCAAAACATGAAATCCAATTATGCTGTGAACTAAAGGCTGTTTTAAAGGGTTTATAATTTCTCAGCTTTATCCTCATCAGCTGCAAAAGTGGGTTTTCTTCCCTTCTTTCCTTCACTTTTGAAAGGGTTTAGCCTCTTCTTTTCCCATTTCCATCTTCCCTGAGTGCCAAATTTCCCTTCTCTATGAGAGTTAACAGACTTTTCTGGGTTTTTGCCTCACACCTTCAATATTTGCCCCCCAAAATCAAGGCAGCCATAACCCTGCTGTGTTTTTTTTTTGTTTTCCATTGGCTATGAAATGCAAAACCATGGGAGTGTTGAAATTGGGGTTTTCTGCCTCTTGAAGAGACTTTGTGGGTAGACTTTGGGTCTAGTCCCTGTAAAATATCCATCCATGGGGAAATATTTTTTTGAAGCAGCCATTTAAAGAGGCTTCATTTTCTTTCTCTTACTTTCTTTCTCCTTTCCCTTCTCCTCTTCCCTTCTCTCTTGAACAATAAATAACTGTAGGTACAGAAGAACAGAATTAGAAATGTGTTTATGGTGTCTCAAGCTCCTCTTTCCATGGCATTAAAGCAGAAGGGCAAAACTAAAGGCTCAGCAAGATGGAGAATTTAAAGGCAGAAGAATTTAAAGGCAGAACAACTTGTTGTTTTCCTGTTGTTTCCAAAGATTTTTTTATAAAACAGAGCTTTGGGAAAAACATGTTGTTGAGGAGAGATGCTCCTAAAAATGAGATAAGAAGGGAGATGGGGTGAGGGTGGGATTTGGTAAAAGTCTCCTCTAGAGAAGGATATTTCATATTTGAAGGGGGAAGAAACCCCCTCTCTCCCATATCATCAGTGGATAAGGCAAGAAACAGTTGTTTTAAAGAACAGCAAAGATGGTTCAGAATAAGAAACTGTCTCCTGGGGCATTGGTGTGTTTAGGGAGATTGGGCAGGAGGTGATGGCAGTGGGGAGAGCTGCCATCCCTGAAAGACTGAAGACAGGCGTTTGTCAGGAACTAATTAGGTGGAAACGACCCTGCCTTATTATCTTTCAACCTCTTTACAACCCTAATTTTCAATGACTGAGGAAGTCTCTTGCTGGGTTAAGTCTCTCCCTATTAAACCTGGCCTATGTGGGTTGTAAATCTTCCTGTGCAAGTCCTACCCACCCTCCCCTTGCACAAAACCTCTGTCCTGGAATTGTAGGGACATTTTTTACTGTTTTGTTGCAGTCGGGTCTGTGTTGAATCCGTGGTTTCTCTTTCTCTTCATGAGAAGTGATGCTCTCACCAAGGCTGAGACTCGGGTCAGGATTGCAAATTAATGTCACAATGGCATCCAGTGACAGTCCCAGTCAGAGGCAGCAGCAGGTGACCCTGAGAAACAGCCCTTTCACATGGACAGACACTGGGCTGGACATTTGAGAGCTTTCACATCAATGCCTTGTGCAGACCACCTTGGAACAAAATGGAGAGTTCCTGAAATCCAAGCTGAACTCAGAACCTGTGTTCAGAGATCCCAGAACAACTGAAGACTCTCCTCTGCCTTCAGCTGTAAAACCCCCTGGCTTCCCCTACTCCTGCTGTTGCAGTAGCCCAGTCTGAATCCCGTGGCAGCTGGAAAGCTCAAGATGGATGAGCTACATGCCTTTCCTCCCTGAATCCTTGATTCATTAGTTAATGTCTGAAAAGCACTTTGGAGCTCAAGAGTATTAAGTGCTATTATTATTAGAGACCTTTCATATGAATGTTGATTGAAAAAGATAATTGTTACCTTGCTACATTTCATTCTTTTTTTTTTTTTAACTTTTATTACAGGGAAAGGCAATTGGCTTCCTCAAGAACTAGAAAGGAAGAGCTGGATGTGCTGGTGACACAGGAGATGTTGGTATAGTGCTGATGGACAACACTAAGAATGGAAAGAAATGGAAAAACAGGATGGGGGCTCCCATCTGCCAGTGTTCCAAGGATGAGGTTTAAGGAGAAGAATTTCTCCCGTCTGTACATTCCAGGCCATTTCAGTTTCTCTTATATGAAAGAGAAGGAATTCTTTGGTCATGTTTTGGTTCAGCTGCTCTCTCACAGGAGAGAGAGTCCCAGATAACCCAGAGTCACCAGGTTATCCTCTCTCAGAAGGGTATGGAGGTCTTGGATGTCTTGTTCCCTCCCTCCTGGTGTGCTGGACACCTTTGGGCACAAAAAGCCAGTCAGAGGAATGGAGGAATTACTCACCTTACCCTGGAGGAGGTGCCTGTTGTGGTCAGTGAAGCTGCAGTGATTGTGTTGGCTGAACCTCCACTGGCTCTGAGGAGAGCTCAGACCCTCAGCTCTCGTGGGGACACCTGAACTGTGGACACACTTGGCACCTGAATCTGAACTGAATCCCAGCTCCACAGAGCAAGACATCTCTTCCTGTATCAAATCAACTCACCAAAGGCTGATGTTGCAATTGCTTCAAAGACAAAGCATCAAACCCAGTTCCTTTGGTCTTCAGGGAGACTTCAGGGCATGTACCCAAGACCTCTACAGGCTCTACATTCATGGATGTGTTCTGAACTTGCCTGGGTGAGACCTTAGGGAACCAAATCTGACTGGCACTGGATTCAGAAGCGTGAACTACAGACCTCTTAAGGTCTTTTACATCCTGAATTATTCTGTGATTCTTAGACTGGGAAGACAAATTGGGCCTTTGGGTGTCCATCCCTTCCCATTCACTGTAAAAGGAGACAAGTGAGAGGATAATTCAGACAGAGGGATCTACACCAGAGACATGTGAAGTTAAGTGGGTTCAATGTCACACAATCAGCTTGAAAGTCCTTTGCAGCTGTAGATCAAGACAGGTTTGTAACTGGGAGAGGGAAAAGCAAGGCTTGCTACTCATGTTGGATGAATCACCCTGGAGAGGTCTTTCTTCATCAAGATTAGGTAGAGTCTGGATAGCCAGAATAAACTCCTATTTTTGCATGGAGAAAAGGAAGGAAAAGATTCCATCCACCATCTTTTGCCTCTAGGAAGTTTTGTCGTGATGGGTTTGAAGGATCTCCTGTGCTTGTGACAGCTGAGATGTAACTTAGAGCTTTAGGCAGAAAATCCAGAACTTGCTTGAATTGTGTGTGTCCAATGCTCCCCTGACATTCCTGTGTGGACAAATAGCTGTGCCACTTGGACACACGGAAAAGTGAACTCTAGGACTTGAAACACACTCAGACATGGAAGGTAGGCAGATACCTGCTGGAGATCTGCAGCTGGAGGCTGCCAGACCATACAAAGTAAAGGTGAAGGTTCCTACAGGACAACACCCAGTTCTCATTTAGGGCATTGGGGAGTAAGTCTGACTGCTCAGGTTTGGTTACATCCATGTCTTGTCTTCTCCACCCCACACAGGATTTCCATGGAACAGAAGCAAAAGGAAACGACCCAAACCAGAGCCATGATGCTCTTTGCACTGATTCTTATTCCATGTGGACCAAGACCCTCAACAATCCAGTCTCCTGCAGGGTGCATGGAGCTTGGCCTGGGACTGATGGTCCTAAGACACAGTGGACCAAACAACCAGGCACAGTGCAAAATTTCTGTTTAAACACACCCAGGGAAGAGCAGGGCTCTTCCCACAACCCCCTGGAGTCACTTTACCCTGTATCCACAACAGCAACACTGCTCTCCCTGTCTCCAGCTTCACTTCCCCTCTGATGGTGTCACCAGGTTGGAACTTGTCTCTCAGTCTTCCCCATGGAAGCAAGAAACCAAGGAAAAAACCCTCTTTCATCTCCCCCTGCTCATCCCTGCCCAGTTCCTTCCACTTTGGGTTAATGGGGCCCAGAGATGCTCATTTTGCACAGCTGTCCTCTCAGAATGAATATCATTTACACACACCAAAGATATTCCTCTCACAAAATAAATTTGCTAAACTGCTATTGCCCTCTCTTCCCATTTTTATCGAGCTGGGGTTGCATTAACATTAATGAGATGTTAAAGGAAAAGGAGAAAAAAAAAAAAGAGAAGAAGAAAGAAAAAGAAGTCTTTCTAAGCAAATAATAACTATTCAGTCACAATTCAGAGGGAAATTATGGCTTTTTTACACGTTAAACTTTCCACTGTATTTCACTCTTGGTTTTGCTAAATTATGTGCAAATGATGGAAGTCCATACATATATATGAATGTGCATTGCAAAGTTGAAATGTTTTCTTTGCCTGAAAATTATTTCCCCTTTCAGCAAGTCTGAATCTTGTTTCTTTCTCCTGTTCCCTTTCTGTCTGTGCAATGCCCCTGAGGGGAAATTCCTGCTTCTTCCAACAATCAGCCTTGGTTGCCTGGGACAAAGGAGATATTTCATGACTCAGTGGATTCTCTGCAGGGACATCAACAGAGATTCTTGGTCTATAGAAGAATAATACCAAAAAATCTCACTGCAAAATACCAAAAGGTCTCACTGCACTGGGAGTTTTATGGAGATTGGAAAATGGTAATACAAGCCAAGATCTACTTTAGGTTTTAACTGGATATTGGGAAAAATTTCTTCATGGAAAAGGTTGTCAAGCACTGGAGCAGGCTGCCTCGGGCAGTGGTGGAGTCACCATCCCTGGAAGGATTTAATTCAGGGGAACTCTTCCACCTTCCAGTTGAACTCTATCAATTTTCATTATCCTCACCATGGGGTTGCCATTCTGGTCTGGAAAAGCTTTGGTTTATTTTCAGTCTATATGGATGTTTTCCTGTTGTCTCCCTCCCCTGTTCCTCCAGGTTCTCAACCACCTGCAAAACTCACGGGTCCTGTGAAGCAGCAAAAACTCCAGGTGTAAAGAGAAAATTGCAAGTTGTTCAGACTTCCTTGATAAACAATCTTCAGGGGAGTTATTCCTGTGTTGTGGACCAGCTCAGGTTGTGTGTATCATGCTGGGGACATGACAAGGTGTTGTGAGAGTGGGCAGCCAAAGATCTCTAATGCTCACCCTTCCTGCTGCAGAAACACACACTGACAGCCCTTGATCTAAAGGAGAAAACTCTGCTGAGACAGACACCTCGGTGATATGTCTGGGCTTGTTCCTGCAAAACATGAGGATATGTCGGGTTGTTTGAAAACATCCAGCATTTTGCAGAGATAAAATAGAAGAATCCAAGCTGGGATTTCCCCTTCTCCCAAGAAAAACAGAACAAACAAACAAAAACCCCCATGGAATCTCACGGAAAAGGCTTTTTTAGGGCAATCAGCTCACTCTGTTCTCTCGGGACAAGAAAGTGTTTCCCTCACAACAACGTCTCTCTTGACTCTGGTGTGTTTCCTTTGGTTGCCTTTTCCTGCCACGGTTTCCATGTGATTTTAGAGGCCTGGTGACGTGGCAGTAACTCAGGAACACACATTGTTTGCTGACACCAAACCAGAGCAGCCCAGCAGGAGACATTTGCATTGCATTTATCCCCGGGAGCTCTTCCCAAACTCCCTTTCAGCCCATACAACCCACTGCTCACCAGGAGGCAAATACACAGCTCTGTTTGGGAAAGTCACACACACTGATCCCATTCCAGGGTAATAACTCCCTTATTTAGTCTTCTGCAAACTACAGAGCCCGTCTCCAAATGTGAATAACCACTGACTTGGTGTGCTACGTGGAACACGGGATGTTTTGAGCCCATTTGAAACCCTGTTTAAGGCCTGAGAAAGAAACCTTGGTTTCTTTGTGAAAGTTGAGTCCCTTTGAACCTTAAAGCCTTAATGTCTTCCTGGATCATGGCCACAGATTTGCCTCAAGACTCCTCAGAAAGTCTGGAATTTGCCCCCATCACTGCTGCAAATGAAGTCTGCTGGAAACGCGGTCCTATTCTACCTCGTTTTGTACAAACTGTCTTTTCTTTCTGATTTATCCAAAGCCTCCATGTGAAATCCCTGGCCAGATCCACTCCAGACCAGAGGCCACGGGTTCATTCTCAACTTCTTCATTTTTTAATAAACTTCCCAGTAAGCCTCACCTCTGTTTCAAAGCTGGCTACAATATCCCTGCACCCCCGGGGCTTTGCACAGCTTTGGGTTTCCAAATGAAAGCCTAGTGCTGGTTCATTGTTCCACAACTCCAGCCTGACCTAAACCCCAAAGCCTAGAGATGCCAGGCAGTGTCAGGATTACTCCTGCACTTGGCAGGGAAAAAAACCCCACGTCTGAAAAGAACAATTAACACTTTGTTAATGTGCCAGGCAACAGCCTGATTTGCCTGTTGGCCAAAGGCAACGAGCAACTGCTGTTTACCTTGATGTGTCTGTGCTTGTGTGGGGCAGTTCTGATAGCAGAGCTTATTCCCAGCCTTAAAGCACAGTGACAGATGAGAGGTTCCTCCTCTAATTTCCCATCCTCTCCATTAGCAGGGAAGGCAGATAAAGAACCCTTCGGTCTGAGTCCTACCTGGCAGATAATAATGCAAATTGCAGCGACAAAAGTGGTGGAAATCCGTGGCAGGAAAAGAGATGAATAGGGTTGATCTGGGCTCCGTGGGACAGAACCAAATGCTGCTCCCAAGGGACACTCAGGTTCTGCTCAGATCTCTGCTGAATTTACCAATCATTAACATGCAGACCCAGCTGGGATTGCAGGCTGCCATCCCTGCCCTGTGATGTTGCTGTCACCAAATGTGACACAAAACCTCATCAAAGGATAAAGGAGTTTTTGCAAGTCTCCCCAAACTATTTCTGCCTGCACGTCCTGCATCCTTTTCTGTCTGGGAGAGTTCAAAGAAGTCTGACACTTAGGGCAGGTCCCAGAGATGTCTCTACACCAACATCCTGCTTCCCACTCCCCTCCACCAAAGCCTTACTTCATCCAAATCCTTTCATTTCCAATGGTGCTGCTGGATATTCAACTCAGATGAGTCCAATTTCTTCCTCTTACCCCAGGACAGCTTGTTGCTCCCCTCCTGCTTCAGGATTTTTCCCTCCAAGGGATGTATCCCCTGTGTCCCTGCTGACTGAATGACTTCCAGAGAGGGAGGACAGTCCCCTCTGGATGTCTCCATGGTGGGATTGCACTACCCACAGCAGAAATTGCTGCCCTTCCACATCCATCTTTCCATTTAGTCCCAAACCTCCCTGCAAAACCTCGGAGCTGGGGAGAGGCAGTGATTGATAAGGAGAAATTTCGCCAGAAAGATGCAGTTCTACAACATTCGCACAGGATGGAATAGAAGTCACCAGGATAATAAAGATGGATAGGTGGATAGACAGACAGACAGATATGTAGATGGACAGATAGATAGATGATAGCCTGTATCCTGTATATTAAAATTGTAGGCAATCCATCATCCAGCCTCCCTTCCCTTTTTTATCCCTCCCCTTTTTTAAATTACACCTATTGCTCCGCTGAAATTTATTACAATGTAAGAAATAATGACTTTTTAAAGATATTTTTTACTTTTTATGCAGAGGTGTGAGGGCTCCCTGAAAACAAATGGATGAAGATGTGAAAGCTTATTGGATTGTCACGTCGGATACATTATCCCCAGGGCTCTGAATGAAGAATTAGACCATGGAGATCTTATTTGACATTAGATGTTTCAATTTCTCCAAGAACATTAGGCATGTTGGATTCAGCACTGAATTCAATAATAAACAACAAGCATTGACCCTCCCCCCTTCCCCTTTTACCCCTTAGCATTTTAAGTCACAGACATGCTATTAAGATTTATTTTACATTTTTATTATTGCTCTCACAAGAAAAGGGAGATGATATTTGCATAATTCATTTTTATCCAAACCTTTATGTATTACTTACAGCTGCCCATTCTCCCCCCCTCTAATATATGTGTTTATGTGGCAGTAAAACAATGACATTGGCACAACACACAGAAAATGATTTACTTCAACCCTGCAGATATTGCTGTATGTTTATTAACCCCTGGGAATTCTGTTGATTGAAATCCCTTTGGATAATGCTCATCAAGAGGCTGAGGCTCTGTGCTTTCCGGTGTCTTCCCACACAGAAGGCAGGAGTTTAGGATCAACCCCTCTTGGGGTGATCACTGAGTGGCCACTTGGCCAGGGAGGTAGTTGGGGCATTTTTATTGCTGTATCCAGCAGGAACAACAAATCAGACACACTCCCTGGGCTGATGAACATGGACATGAGCACTGGAACACCTGGAATAATGCAGGATGAGCTGCAATGCCTGGGGAGATCTCCATATCCTCGGGATCAGAACAACACAGCTGCACTCACAGCTCCTCACTGCCCTGCTGAGCCCCGTGGGCACATTCCCAACGCCTCTCCTGACACAAGTCCACCTTCTCCACCTCACTCCAACTCCCAGGAGCTGCTCAGAACTTGCCATGGCAGCCCACTTTGCCCTCTGGGAGCTTTCCTTCTCCTCCCTCCTTCCTCCTCCCTCTAGGTAGATGCCCACCCCTCCAAATCTCCACAGGGATATCCACCCCAAACTGCCCCTTTTGTCTGTGTTTTCACCACTGCAGTCAGTGGTGGTGCTGGAGTTGGTGGTGAAGGTGGTTGTCATGGTAACTCCCTTTTCTCTTTCTGCTAATTCTGCAGGATTTTTTACAGTGGAATCGATTTGTGAACGTGCTTCCTTTCCGTGCTCACCCTTTAAAACAACAGCTATTGGGAATATTTGGGGAATGTAAAACTTGCCAGGCTAAGGGCTTCTCTGAGTGGTTGGTATTGAAATTATGTCTGCTTCTGGTAGCTACACCCTCCAGGTGCTTCCAGAGGCAGCATGGGAAATCTCAAGGAAGAATTTCCCAACCTAAAAGTTCCTCCCTCAACCCAGTTAGAGCAGCGCTGGGTCCAACCTATAGAAATTCCCACCTTTCTTCTCCTTCATGGTCCAGTCCTCCTTTGACACCTAAATTCATGGCATTTTTGACATACTGGGGCAGCATCTCCCACAATTTAATTATGGATAAACCAAACTCAGCATTTAATTTCCCTCGTTTACTCATCTGGGAAGAGGTTTGGCCTCTTCTGTGTACTTCAAACAAGATCTATGCCCATTCTCTTTATTGTCTGCTGTTTTAGATACCTTCTTTTTACTCTCTAAAGGCACCTTTTCCTGATAGTTCCCAGAGTCCTTGTCTGGTTGTTTCAGTACAGACTGACTGCTCTGTTGGCTCTGTGGTGTCATTACAACCAGCAGAGTATTTTATTCCCTCATTCCCCCACCAGCCATCTGTGGTACAACATTGGAGCTCTGGGGCTGAGATGAAGTTGGGCTTTCATCTTTTCAGCTGAAAATAAGGTGTGTAGCTTAAGAATGTCATCACAATCCCCAGAGCAGATAAACAGACACCCCCCACCCCGGGCAGTTCACCCCTTGCTGTTGGTGACCTCTCTTAGGATGGGAGAACCACAGAATGGTTTGTGTTGGAAGGGACCTTAAAGACCATCCAGTTCCAACCCCCTGCCATGGGCAGAGACACCTTCCACTGGTGGCTCAAAGTTCCACCCAACCTGGCCTTGAACACTTCCAGAATGGTCTCTCTCTACCTCACTGACCAGGGCAAGGGCCTCGATGTGGACTCGAGTGCAGAGGTTTGCTCCATGTCACACAACAGCACAGCAATGGAGCCAGAAATATTGTCCCACCTTCTGGTTCCCTACCACAGACATCCTCTAAAAAAAACCCCAACCAACCCAAAGCACTGTTAGTAAAATCAAAAGAAAACAGAAACGGTTTAGACTTTTCCCACTTAAAAGACCCACAGAAGAGGGATTCCCAAAGAAGCGGGAAAATGGTGTTGTTGACCTGTTCCATCAGGACAATGGGAGATGGAGCTGGATTTACTTCTTCACCAGAGGAAGTTTAATCTTAAAATCTCTTTCCAGCTTGTTTCTCTTTGCTAGAAACATGGGTGGCCACTTTTAGGCTGCCAGCAGAATCTCCTAAGGTGTACATAGATATTTTTGATGGTGTGTGAGGTCAAGAGAACAATGAGGTATAGGGACTATCTGCACTCCAGCATGCTGGATTTAATGACACTTCTATCAGGAAAGATTCCCCAGAGTGTTCTTCACATCTCTCCTGAAGTCAAAGTGGAAATTCATTCACCCAGCCAGGGATTTATCTCACCTACCCTCTCTTATCTGATGCAAACATCCCCCTCTGAACCAGCAACAGCTCTTTATAACCAGGGCAGAGAGATGGGTCTTTCCAGAGTGAGATTTGTCTGGCCTGGTTTTGACAGCTCTGTCTTAAGATGAGATGCCCTGAACACTATCAAGGCAATATCAATATCAATTTCCCTCCAATAGTGCTAAAAGGGCTTAGCAGTGCTGTCAAAATCCTGTTATGGGATAAATGATATATGAGCTAAAAAATTATTCTTAGACCAATAAGGGTTTAAGCAGTCTAATAGTTCAAGTTATCCAAATAAAGTTTCATTACCAAAGCAATTAAAACTGCTGGACAGAGGCATTCCTGCCTTCCCTGTATCCATCCCCTACCTCTGGTGTGCTGCTTACCCCCTTCATCCCAGGGTTCACAGCTCCAGTGTTCCCACAGCAGCATGGAAAAGGAGTGGGGGGATAAAAATTCATCACCACCCTGAGCTCTGCCCTGGCAGGAGTGTGAGGGCCACGGTGGGGATTCTTCTCTTCACTATTAGGTGTTCCCAAGGATATCTCCATCCTCCCTGTCCCCACCCAGAGCAGGTGTTTTCTGGGCAACTCCATAGACATCCTGATTTTCCCCGGTGTCAGACCAGCTCAAAGCCTGTGGTCTTTCATTATCAGTGGCTAAAATCACATTATTTGGGCTGCAAACTTCAGCACAGCAATGTCCCCAAGGTGGGTACCTGAAGTTATTCCCAGTGACATAAACCCCAAAGCACTGACCTCTTCTTCTTGACTTCTGCTGTTCCCTTCTCTCCACGACACGCTCTGATCTCCAGCCTAAAATGTGCCCCAGCCATTTCTTGTCCATTTTTATCCCACTGAGTTCATGGAATATTTCAGGTTGCAAGCGACCTGTGGCTGCCTTTGCTCCAGCACACCAGCAGGGTCACCACAGAAACCTCTCATGGCAGAGTGAGATGAAGTTGCTCTGGAAGAGAAACATTTCCCTTGAAAATCTCTGGTTGACGCTAACGCCGAAATAAGAAATATCTATTCTATTTCTTAAATTGTTTCTCAACCCTTTACATGCAGCACCTCTTCCCAGCAGAAGTTTCAGAGCATTTATCTCCTGACACAAAAGAGGGGTCGGAACCCAGCGCTGGCTTCACTTATCTGTCATGAAAGTTGATGGGAAACCTCCTGTTCCCTCAGCACACGGAATTGCATTTCACGGACAAGGTATTTTAGGAAGTATTATGCCAGAGTTTGATCCTTCCTTGTTTCAGACCATGTAGAGATGTGCCTTCAGCTTTGAAGGGAAGAGGAGAAGGCACTTAATCAATAGCCATGTGAGTGATAAGCACATAAAACAGATGAGCTTGGCCAACCTGGATAATCATCAGCAGGACCCTGTGGGTAATGTATTATTCAGGAAGAAAGATGACCGTGGTGGGGATGGTTTTTAGGAGGGTCAAGACTGCTTAAGGAGTAGTTGGTTGTTCCATGTAGCCTCTTACCTGGAGCCTTCACAGTAAGTTATTAGGATGGGGAGAGGAATGGCAGTGAATATTTCTGGTTGTGTCCCGAAGAGGTCAGAAACAGGATATTTTGACTTCTAAACTCTCCTGTCCAGAACAGAGGCTATTTTTACTTCCAAAATCCCCTGTCCAGAACATACACACATGCAAAAGCCTTAAAAATAATGCAATAAGAAACTTTTTCCTTTTTTTTTTTGTCCACTAAGGAATACTTTTAGATTGAAGCAGTATTGTTGTTGTAGAACTCAAATGAAATAGGCTGAAATCTATAGCTAGAACCCACTCTCAAAGTACCTCTTCTTCACCCACCACCACCCCAACAGACCCTTGTCAGGTTTAAACCTGCCTGATTTTAGCCTTGTTACTGCAGCTCTGCAAGGCTGAACAGAGATGAATGTTCAGGATACACTTCCAGCTCCAGCTGTGCTTCTTGAAGTGGTTACAGTTCCCAAATGCACCTGCAGGTCTTTATCACCTTCCTCGTGCTTCCTGCTCCCATCCATCACCTGAAGTGCTCCTGCAACTGCTTCCAAACTCACTGCATTTTTGATAGGAGCTGGGTTAGGAGCAAAGTACTTTTTGGAGCTGTTTAAAGCAAGATCACAGACAGCTGCATGCAGCAAATGCCTTTACCACAGGTATGAGGTGATGACAACCTCCAGCTGAGACTGTGGCAGAGGCAGGACTCCCTTCACACCCCTCAGAGGGATGTTCATCTCATACAGAAGGAATTCAACAGTTCTGAGTTATTTAAGCAATTCCCTTCTGTAGCAAATCCACGTTTTCTTTGGTGCTTCAAAAAGTTAAAGTACATAAACATTCCAGTAATCAGAGAATCATAAAATGGAATCATAGAATCATAAAATCATAGAATTGTTTGGGTTGGAAGGGACCTTAAAGACCATCTAGTTCCAACTCCTTGCCATGGGAAAGGACACCTCCCTCTAGACCAGGATGTTCAAAGCCTGATCCAACCTTCCTTGAACACTTCCAGGGATGGAGCATAATAAGAGACAGGGGTACTGGTTTTCCTGCAGCATTTATGGACTGTGATGACTCTGTTCTTATGAGACAACAAATCCCTTCTAACACATGTGTCACAGTTGGTGCATCACGAGAAAATATTATATTCCAGGACCAGGCTGAGCAAATCTGCCCATTCCAGACTTTAAACCCTGGAAGGGACAAAGGCTGTGTGGCAAAGCCACAAAAGTGTCCTCTCAGCTGTAGGATGTTGTGTGCTGGATGTCACTCAAGGCCCAGAAAAGCCAAACAGAGCCACTTAAAATGCCACTGTCATGGTTGCTCTCTCCCCACGCTGGAGTTTGTGGTGACAGAATTAATGTGGTTCTAAAGGTAATTTGAAAGCATCCAGAGAGGCGAATTATCACATGAAAATGCAAATTGTGCCTTATCTGGACTGTTCCATGGCTGCTATGATTCATCACCATTTCCTCATCAGTTTTTTTTTCTTTTCCAGGTGAAATCTCAATTAAAAAAAAGAAAAAAAGAAAAAAAGAAGGAAGAAAAAGGTGTGTGTGGGGACGGGGAGGGGGGAGTGGTAGAGCAGAACTTCAGTTGCCAGAAAAGATTTATGGCTTCTTTTATCCAAATGTAAAACATTCTTCAACAGGGAAGGAATATTAAACATTTAAAATCACCATCTATCACTCAGCCCTTATCTGATGGTGACCACGAATTCCTCACACGTAGAGCACAGGTAGCTCTGCCTTGTCTCCCACGTTATCCTCTGCTTCAGGGCACCAGGATTCTCCAACCTGCTCTCCCCACAGGACAACTCCAGAGGTCTAAAGCAACATTTAAACCTCCAGCTTCACTTTTGGGTCTTATCACATATAACAATATTAAAGAAGGGAAGGAAGAGAAACTGGAACAGCAACCTTATTAACCACATCCTACACCCTATACCTGCTCCTCACAACCCCACAAGGACCAACCCCGGCTTACGTTACATCCATCCAAAATTCAAACTCATGAGAACAGCTACTGATAACTCTTCACATTATACCTACTCTTCTCCTTATCCTAAAACCTGAATTAATCCCAGGAATTCCCTCATTCAGGCATAGTTTTAAACCAAACATTAGGCTGTGAAGTTAGACCCTTCGTGCCTGCCAAGGGGAGGTTTAACCAACAAGAACTGCTAATTCTTGCATCTGAGTTTAAGCTCTCAGCCCCCTTACTTTTAAAGGGTAGCAGCAATCCATTGGTCATAGGAGCCATTTATTTTGGTGCAAATCCAAGTAAAACTAGTGGACCTTCCATTAATCCTCAACATTTCTATAGTCTTAACCCTAGCCATCCTCCCCACCCCAATTCTACTCCCACTCCTGTCCAAAAACCACCAAAACTCTGCAACCATACACACTGTTAAAACCTCCTTCATGACCAGCTTAATCCCTATAATCCTCTTTATTTATTTGATTATAGAGAATATTATTTTTTACTGCGAATGAAAATTCATCACGAATTTCAAAATTCCCCTCAGCTTCAAAAGAGATCAATACTCCCTGACATTTTTTCCCTGTTCCATTATTTGTGACATGATCAATTCTCTGATTGGCTTCAGAACCCTCCATCACAACATTTTTCTTCTACCTCCCAACCTTTCCCATTGCCATGATTATCCCAACTATCACCAGCAACATATTTTTGCTATTCATTGGATGAGGAGTCAGAAGAGAAAGAAAGGATAAAAGTGGGAATATATATGTGTATATAGTCACCATCCTCTGGATCCAGTGGTGGAACTTGGTAGTTGCAGCTTCCACGTCTGTTGGTTGAAGTGATGGTCCTGATCCATTGGAGAAGAGGAAATCCCCCTCCCAAAACTCAAAGATTTCAGGAGTTATTATACACTTCAAACTCAGGTACTCATGCCTTGTACCTCCCCTGGGTGTGGAGTTGGGTGGTGTCACCTCAGGAGTCTTCAATGCTCCCTTGGAGGGGTCTTCAGAGCAGAGTCATCATGTAAGGGAGGACACTGGCATGATGAGAAGGATTATCCCACCTGGAAGGATTTGCCTCTAATAAGGCAATAAAAAAAATTTGCCTCTTAGAAGGAGGCAGATAAACCTCCTCCCTTATCTGGAAATCCAGTTTGTAGCTTCAGGTGTGCACACCCTGCTGCACCTGGGCCAGCTGGATGATGGCACCAACTTATCTGTCCTGAAAGTCCTTTCCCAGTAGGAATATTCAGGGAGGGGTGGGCTCCTCGCTGGATCAGCAGCTGTTTCTTTGTAGTTTGACAAAAATCTTCTGGTGATCTTGACATTTAAGCCATTACCCAGTTTAGTCTCTGACAGCACTTTCATTAACACAACTCACAGTGAGATGGGTTCACACCATTCCAGAAAATGTCACTCCCTGGGTGGTGGAGTTTGGGATCCATAGACCTGCTCACCTTGACATTGGTTGCCTGGTTGTTAATGAATGTGAAACAGTAGGAAAGGGGAGCAGGGTCTCAATCCTCACCCTCCCAAAAGAAGGAAGAATCAGCAGATGACAGATTCAGCATAATTGGATGGAGATACTTCACACACTGAGGTTCATCCTTGAAACTCCTTGTCTTTGGATACTGTGGTGGCTGAACATGGACATGGTTCAAAACTGAAGGAAACTTATGAAACAGAAACACAGAAGGTGCTATTAAGCATGAAATATAATTTCTGGCCCAGGGAATAGCAGGTCTCTTACTCCCAGAAGGCAAGAAAACACCACTACACACCAGCCTTGCTTTTCTTCCATTGGTCACAAGTCACTTTTGGAGACAGGACACAACTCCATGCATTGCAGCTCTGATTGAGAACATCCCAGCTTCCATCTAGTCTTGGATATTCTGTGGTGACCTCCCAGTCCAGCATGTCAGTGAGTGGGAAATAAGGCTGCAAAAATCCCCACTCCAGATGTCCTGCATCCCAGCAGCCCAGAGCAGGAACTGTCCAGGCAGAAAACTCACCCCGTGGCCACTTGTGCCATTTTTCCCCAAGTAATTCTGACACATTTTTACATAAATTTTCTAAGGGAAGAAGGCAGAACAGACAGATTCCAGTGCTTCCAGCATCAGACATAGCAGTGACCCAGCAGCAGAGACATTTTGGGAAGAGCCTCCCAGGCATCACATCTCAGGGAGTCATGAAAAATGGGAATGGTCAGCAGACTGAACGGTAGATTTCCCCTCGAGCTGGTAACACACTGGGTTCATGCCCTGCCTGCACTAGAATTTTGGATCCTTGCAGCATGAAATCTGCCCCAAGTGGTGCTGAATTTTACTTTTCTTATATTTTTGGTCATATCAGGGATAAAAGTTAAAGAACAAGCCTCTCACAAATTTCTGATGAGCTGTCACTTAAGGAGTTAGACTCAATGACCCTTGTGTGCCCCCTCTAACTCAGAATATTTTAGGATTTTATGATTAATATTACTGCAACATAGTAAACAAATAAACTTCTGATATTGGCACCAGAAGACACTGTGCAGCTTTCAGTTTTCATTTGGAAGTGACACATAATCATAGAACTGTTTGGGTTGGAAGGGACCTTAAAGATCACCTCATCCCACCCCCTGCCATGGGCAGGGACACCTTCCACTAGCCCAGGTTCCTCAGAACCTCATCCAGCCTAGTCTTGAACACTTCCATGGTGTAACAGAGACCAGCTGGAGTCACCAAACTTGCTGAGGGTAATGCTCAGGCAGGCAGAGGATCCAAAGGCAAGTTGTACTGCTTTCAAGAGACAAAAACCTCTTCCATGCAAAATAAAAACCTGTAATTAAACAAAAAGATACCACAACACTACGACATCGTCTTGTGTATTTCTGTGGGCATGTGTTTGTGTCGCTTTATTGGCTGTCACATATCAACTATCATTTAAAAATACAGATAAATGTTATATCATACAGGTGCAGAGTGTGAATATTTAATTTATAAGCAGTTAATCTGGACCTATCACTGGTGGTTGACAGTGCAGATCATGTGTGATACACACGGATAAATGGCAATTAAGCATCAATACCTTCAGATCACAGAGCTGCTTCCTGCACTGGATACCCTTCCAGTGGCAGTCTGAGAGCAGGACCAGAAAGGAAAGCTTTGCTCTTATCTCTGTCCTGCTCTGTGTGCATATCCATATCCAGCACCACTTAGGAACCACTCCAACAAGTGATCATCTTAACAGGGTCAGCACCTTTCCTCCCCAGGACCCTGGAACAAACTTAGCATCAGCTCCTGACTAATTGAATTGGAGCATGATCAACAGTCTAATTGAAGACTATCTCACATCCATTTCAAGATCATATTATTTCCCAATTTGCTTTTCTGAGCTTCTGTTCAGCTTTGGGAAAAAGGCAAAGAATTAAAGAAAGAAAAAAAAAGAAAGAAGAAGGAAGAAAAAAAAAACAGAGGGGGAAAAGAGGCTTTACTTAACAGTTGCTATTTTGGTATCAAAAGGAGTCTGCATTGTTGATTAGAGTGAGAGATCATTATCCCTCTTAGGAGCCCGATGAAGGTCGTTGTGTTAACCTTCAAATCACTCTGTAACTGGAGGATGCTTTTTTCTCCTGCTGAGCCACACTGAGAGTGAAAAAAACACAAGCAACTCAAAAGAAACAAGTCCAGCTCGGCCTGGAAAAGCAGAGTGACAGGGTGGGATTAACTTTGGATCTTGTGTATTGTTCCTGTGAGGGAAGAGGATGTTGGGAGATGAAAATAAACAGATTTAAATGTTTCTGCTGTTGTGATGGGACAGCAGCAGGAAGGACCCTGAGTAATCCCACCGAGAGCTCAGGCCTGTGTGTTGGATAGAAATAGCTCTTTAATGTATGGGGAGACATTTATATATTTACTTAAATAGAAACTTATTTTATGCCCAACAAACCACCCATGACAAGATAATTCAGGTCAATGTATAGGCAGATTCTTGTCTGCTGCACATTGAACGATGCTGCTGCTCCTTCCTTTTCATTTTTTCCCTCTTTTTTTAACTTGTTCTTATTCAGCAGGTCCCAGGTTTCCATGTAGAAAGCAGTACAGGGTTATCAGCTGGTCAAGAGTTGGGCAAAGCTGCCTCTTCTTTTTTTAAGTACATGAATATCTTCCCACTGGTGTGCTTCTTTGACCCACAAACCATGATCCTGATGATCACTGGGTCTCTGGAAAGGATATTACAAATCAGGAGGGTCTCTTGGTTATGGAAAATGTAATAGCTCTTGCTGGGACCTTCTGGTCAGCAGAGGTGAGACCCACCATGGGGGAGATATTCTGCCTTCCACACTGCTCAGTCTGGTCTGGGGCCTCAAAAATAAGAAAGATGTGGAGCTCTTGGAACAAGTCCAGAGGAGGCCATGGAGATGTTCCAAGATCTGGAGCCCCTCTGCTCTGGAGCCAGGCTGGGAGAGCTGGGAATGTTCCCCTGGAGAAGAGAAGCTCCAGGGAGAGCTGAGAGCCCCTTGCAGGGCCTGAAGGGGCTCCAGGAGAGCTGGAGAGGGACTGGGGACAAGGGATGGAGGGACAGGACACAGGGAATGGCTTCCCAGTGCCAGAGGGCAGGGAGAGATGGGATATTGGGAAGAAATTCTTTCCAGGAGGGTGGTTTCCAGGAGGCACAGGTTGCCCAGAGAAGCTGTGGCTGCTCCATCCCTGGAAGTCTTCAAGGCCAGGTTGGACAGAGCTTTGAGCCACCTGATCCAGTGGAAGGTGTCCCTGCCCATGGCAGGGGCTTGGAACAAGATGTTCTTCAAGATCTCTGCCAACTCAAACAATTCCAGGATTCTATGATTTATATCACACGGACAGAGATTCAGATCTTCTTGTGTCTCACACACAGGCCTGGCTTCTCTCTCCCCTCTGACCCCTTGTCACTTATTTCCCATGGAGATTCCCCCATGCAAGCCCCTGCTTCCTGGGTGTGATCCATCCCATGACAGTGATATCTCTGTCCATTTGCAATTAGAAATGACCTATTTCTGTGCAAGGGTGAAGCTGCTTTGCAAAACATTGGATCTACTTGTTGCCATCCCTTCCCTCTGGTGCCAGTGCCCTTGCATTGCTAATCCCCCTCAGACAACTTCTAT
Source organism: Pachyramphus minor (assembly GCA_013397135.1). NCBI lineage: Eukaryota > Metazoa > Chordata > Aves > Passeriformes > Tyrannidae > Pachyramphus > Pachyramphus minor. The sequence goes on along the minus strand of VYXB01009511.1, from coordinate 404,846 downwards.
TCTAAACCACCCATGTGTCAATTTAGCATTCACCTTTTGTTGAATCTTAAATCCTTTTTAATCCCCGTCCTTGCTCCTCCACGTTAAACAAACAGAGCTCACATTTTCTCCTGTCTCTCCCTGCTCCCTGGGCCTGGTGAGGAGCAGATTCTGAGGTGACATCCCCCAGGCAAGACACAGAGATGCAAATCACTGGGACAGCTGATGTGTGCAGGGGAGTCACCCTCAGCCTGGGGAGGAGGTGGAAAATATCTGTGCAAACAAGGAGAAAAGGCTGCTCCTGTCTCTACCCTCACCTCCTGTGACCACCTCAGCTCAGAGCTGAAACATTTCAGGGTGAGAGAGGCTTTCCAGGACAAACACTGCATTTGCTGCCATTCCAGGGAAAGGTCTGCACTGAGTGGACAAAATTGAAGTGTGTCCTGCCAGGTTTTAATAAATGAAGGTTTATTCCCATTTTTATGAGCCCCCTTTCCCTCTGTAGATAATTCCTCTGTCCATGGTACTCCTAAACTGGAGGCTGTGAGGATGCTACACCAAAGACAAATTCATCCAGGTTTTGTCTTGATTTTTGTTTTAATACAAGACATCTTCCCCAGGCAGAGGTGCAGACAAGGATGAATGCAGGGAATTACAGCTGCTCTCCTCTAGCACGGGCAAGAAAATGTTCACCCACAGGTGGATGAGAAAGGCACTGGTTTATTTGCTCCATAGCTGTTGCTTTCTTGTCTTCCCTCAATAATTCACACTTTGCCACCATAACCAAAGGATAATTTCCTCCCACCAAAAATCCCATAAAAAACAAACAGAATAAATAAAGTAAAAATTAAATAAAATAAATAACATAAAATTCATAAAAATAAAATATATAAAATAAAAGAAAATAAATTTTTTTCTAGACATTTGAACACAACTCCACAGGAAGAATCAGCTCTTCCATCAGATGCTCCATGTGGAGAGGGAGTTATTTTATTTAGACTGACAGGGCACTGAGCATTGTGGGGTCCTGCTTTCTGACTCCACATCTTTGTTGTTCCTGAGGCACAAATTAGAACTTGGGTGACCCAGTTTGCACACCTGAAGAAAATTATTGTAAATTCACCTCTTAAAAACACCTTGTTCTACTCACCTGTGGCTGATAACGTTGATCTCAGCACCCCTGAGTGTGAACATTTCCCATATGATTCCAGCTCCTGCCCCAAAAGTGTCAGAGTTCCCCAGAGACACCACAGCTCTGCATCCTCATTTTTCCATTGAAATCTCCTCATTTTCCCATTGAACTCCAGGAATGTGGGTCTCAATGCTGTTCCAACCAACATCTAAATGATATAAACCTTGAGCCAACAGCTAAAACAGCAGAGGAGGAGGATTTATCTTCCTTGTGGGGAACAAGTCTCCTCAAGACTACAGAGAGGGAAGAGAACTTCACCCTCTCGCTGGAAAGGAGAATTATAGCCCTAAAACTCTGATTTTTGGTTGGGCTGCTGCCCTCCTGCTGTCACTGCCCAACATCCATCCCTCACCCCAGGGGCTTCAAGCAGCCACGCTTCTCACACTGGCTCAGGAACATGGGCTTTTCCAATTAACCTGTCAGGAAGAGCAATGTATTATTTTCCAGCACTTGAGTAATTTAAAAACCATCAGATTTCCGTGATCTGCCTGGCATGTTAAACTCTGAGTCCCTGTCGAGGAGGGATGTGACACTGGTTCCACCACAGCCTGCAGAGCAGATGCAGCAGCAGAGGGAGGTTGGAGATGTTCCCCCCCTGTGGAAGGGGAGGAAAAAATTACATAAGAAATTACATAAAAAGGCACTAAAGCCTCTTTTGGGAGCTTTGCTGTGTTATTATAAATCCACACAAGTTCTGTCACTGGCAGAGCCCCAGTCTGGAGTGTCGTGCCCTAATTCTCATGGTCAAGAGGATGCCAAATCCCCAATGGTGTTGTGGTGGTGTAACACTCCAGCCCCAGAGCCACAAGGTCATGGGCTCAGCCAGGAGTTTTACTTTAAAATATGTATATATGTAGTTCTTTAATACCTCAAGATAGCATCAAAACAGTAAGCCACAGACTTGTTCCCAAAAGATACTTTTATTGATAATTTAGGAGAGAAAATATTTATTGATAATTTAGGCAAGAACTTGGCAAAAGTTCAAAAGGGCACCACACGAGCTGGACAGAAGGTTCCACCACAACACTGACCCAGCACAGATAATCCACAACACTTAAAGACAAAATCCAATCCCTCCAGCTTTAAACCACCCAAAGCAGCAAGAAAGGAGCAAAGAAAGAGAAGAAGAGGGAGCAAGAAGAGAGGAGGAGAAAAAGGGAGAGGCAGATTATACAGCTACCACTGGAACCTTGTAGAGCAGCTCTCACACGACCAGTGGCAGGGCTGTGACACGTGGCAAACATGTGCCCTTGGTTTCATCTGCTCTGGTCCCTGTGGCCACCTCCCCAGTGGGAACTCTGACCCACCAACCAACTCTGGGCTTCCAGGGCAGGGTGAGGGGCAGTGTCCTCACTGTCCCTACCAATCTGAGCTGGGTCAGGGGCTGCAGGAGCTGGGGGGTGTTATAGGGCAGTGTCCTCACTGTCCCTGCCAGTCTGAGCTGGGTCAGGGGCTGCAGGAGCTGTGGGGTGTTATAGGGCAGTGTCCTCACTGTCCCTGCCAGTCTGAGCTGGGTCAGGGGCTGCAGGAGCTGGGGGGTGTTACAGTTTTCCCGGGCTGTTTGTCACTGGCAGCTTCTCCAGGGCTTTCCCAGGTGGGCTCCAGGGGCTGGCATGAGGGATACGAGGCCACCCCTCCTCTGTGACCCATCCCTTCCCCCTCCACACACACCCACACCCCACAAAGTGGTTCTGACCCAACAATTACTGATCTGGTGTCTGACAGGCAGGGGCTGCACCCCTTAGATAACTCAGAGAAATCCATCTCTTGACTAAAGCTGCTGAACCATGGGGATGCTCTCCTGTCTGACCCCTTTTGACCCCATCCCAGCACACTGAGGACCTGGGCTGGATGTTCTGGATGCATCCAAGGTGCTCCTCACCTGCACCACTGCCAGTCTATTGCCCCAGTCACATCGATGGAGGTAAGTCCCTCAATCCAAAACATCAGGATTTTTCCTCAGGCATCTTTCCCTCCACAAGCCAGGCCCTGGTCTACAGTACCACATCATGTCCCAGTTAAGGATGTGTGGGCAGAAAACACACACCTGAACTCTGATCTTTAAAGCACATGTGGATACCTGGAGACTTGAGGAGGGGTAAATGGGTTTCTTCCCAGGCTCCTCCTGTGCTCCTGGGGAGATGATGTGGGGTTTTTTGCCTGTCTTCAATCACAGAACAAGAGTTAAGTGTTATTGATCTGAGACCTAGAGGGAATATTTCTGAGCAGCTCACCCTGGCATTAGTCCATCACTTAGCTGGTATTTATTATTCAAGGCTGGCAAGGGATTGCTGGCAGAGTGCCCTGGCCAGACAGCAAACTGGTGACGGAGGAGCTGAGCAAGTCAAGGGCAAATGAAGAGGGGAAAGAAGAAAAGAAGGGCAAGAAATTGCAAACTAGATTTTCCCTTCTCCAATTAACTTAGGTGGGTCCCAAAGCCTCTCTCTGCAAGGTTGCTCCTGTGTGCATTCAAAACCCAAAGCAGGGTGTGCACAGGGAGGTTGGCAGATGGTCAGTGTGAGATGATTTTTTTGGCTAGGAGTTGAGGTAAAAATGCAGATAAATAGGACAAGAACAGGTCAAGGTTTCACCCACCAAAAAATCATGGAGGGTGCCTACAGTGAGGCAAAGTTGCAGCTGTGTGGACTCTTTCAGAGGGGAAAGGGGCTGTTCCTCAAAGCTGGAAGGTCTAAGAGGAATGACAGCGTCTGTGAGAATAATGTCATTTGGGTAATTCCCATCACTCCAGATAGGTTTGTCTTGCCTTGTGACTAATGGAAGAACGTATATCCTTGTTGGTAGATCTACTCAATACCTTCTGAAGGCTCCTGCCAAAACCATCTTTATTCCATGCCAGGTAGGGCCAAGATAATTTGGCATGACCTGAAGCAGCAACTCCCCTCAGAAGCTCACTGGAACAACAGCACAGCAGATGCAGGGCAGGTATCACTGTTTGCATAAAGTCTGGGAAATAACTGAGTCTGAAGCAGGACAGGAAGGTTTAGTGATATCACTGGTGTCCTTGTCAGGGAAAGAAATAGGGAAAACACAGCCTCAACAGCCCAGTTCTGTGACAATTCCCTGTTTAATGTCCATCCAAGAGCACAGTGCTGATCCAGGGCGATATCAGGGCTCGTTCCCTGGTGATTCGGGGGTAGAAGTTGTAAACTCTCAAGGGCAGATTAAATGAAAAAAATAATATCTGTGATGTCAGCTCTGAGTTTGCCATTCCCATGCCAGTTTTACAGGGCACTTGCACAGCTCCTGCATTTTAAGGGTCAATGTGAACCAGCAGCACGTGGTGCAACACGGAGCAGACTGAGTGAGGTTATCCTGAGGGGTTGCCAGAAGGATCAGAGGATCTCCTGGGAGGAAGGAGCTAAGTCTCAGCTTGGCCCAGCCCCAAACATTGCAGCAGGGCTGTGGCAAAGCAGGAACAGCCCAAACTCTCTGTGAGGCTGCAGCAAAATCCATAAAAATCAGCTTGTGGAGAGACAACAGGCTGGGCAGAGCTTTTGAGTCAAGCACATGGCACCACTTTTTCCCAGCCAGGAAACCTTTTTGTCCTTCCAGGCAATAATTTTGCCAGTTTAAGAGCTCTTGTAACCTTTGCACTAAGATAACATTGGTAAAAAGAGGGGGGGGAAAATCCCTCAGGCTTGGTCAGATTGAAGAGCCCTGTCTGCCAAGGTGCAATGAATTCTCCTGTTATTGATCTCTGGGGTCATTGTTGAGACACTGAACTAATGGACCAGGACATTTCCTTGCTTTTCCTTTAACTAAAAATTACATTAAGTTCAAGTGGGACATTAATAATAATACTACTGATAATAATAATAACAACACACCATTCCAGCTCTCTCACACAAACAGCTGCAAGGCAAGTCCAGCTCTCACTGATTTTACAAGAACCCCCAGGCTCTGAGTTTTCACATCTGGAGTCTTTGTGTTCCCTCCTTCTGCACATTCCAGTCCTCCCCCAAAATGTTCATGGCAATATCTGGGCAGAAACTTTCCTGTTTGGCCTCCACTTCAGAAACAGCATTTGCTTTCTTCAGCTCAGTGGTCTGATGCCTCAAGCCTGAAACTGGGCTCATTACAAATGTTGATCTGCAAATGCAGTTTAAGAAGCTCTCCAGTTGCTGCTAAACCAGAACAAACCCAAGCAAAGAGATGAAAAACAACAACAACAAAATTTCCTAAGCTGATCTGGTCTGTTAGGTGGAGGTTACACCAGCAGAAGTTGTGGCTGCTCTTCTCTGTGTGGTGCAGCAAAGCTCTCCCTGGTGTTTGTACACAGGTGTGGAGAACAAGGCTGGAAAAGCCATGGAGAAGTGATGGATGCTTGTTGCCACTACAAAGGTACCTTTTCCCAGGAATTGTACACTGTTTCCATGTTTCAAAGCTGCCTTTCACAAAGCAAGGACCACAGAAATGAAGCGATCAGCGCGGCTCCGTAATTAAGGTGGCAGCTCGTGTGTGCTCAGTAGGTTTGGGCTTGAAAGGAGGTATATTTTAATTATTAGCATCCAATTAAATATTGAATAAGTTCCATTATTGAAGGGGGATTTTGTGTCTCTCAGGGACCCTCAAAAGAGTTAATTAGAGAGCCTACACACTTGTAGACACGATGTGTCTGTGCCTCCACCCCCTCCAATGCTGCTACAGATCCCAAGGCAAGGAATGCAGGTATTTTCCACTCTGTGAGCCTGAACTGGATTTTTCTGTGCTCTTTAATTTACAAAGTGTCAGTCCATCTACAACAGCAGGAATCTTGGCATAAACTGCCAAACAGAAAGCTGCCCCATGCTGTGGCTGGGTAACTGATTCCTTTAAATCAAGCACATGCATGTCCAGAGTCTCCAGAGTGTGGAGACATCCCCATGTTGGGAAGAGCATGGCCAGCAGTGAGTTATTCCTTAACTGGACATGGCTCCTGCTGCTGAACCTAATCCCAAAGCCTTCCTGTGAGTAAGACTCCCATCATGTTCATTCCTGAGCCTTTCAACAGCAGTGACAATGGGTCTGGTTTATTTAGGAACAGACCACAGCCCTGTGCCTTGGCTGTCCACATAGTTTAATTGTTGGAATACTCCTGATTTGATGCTGAATAGCCCAGTCCTAGACATTTAATAGGTGGGGTTTCCAGGGATAATACACTTGGGGACCATGTTTTAGGGATAAGAGAGTTCAATCCTAGCAGTGCAAGCTGTTCCATACCAGCAGCAAGGAGAGAACAGTGCTTGGACATTGCACCTTCTAAAATAGACGTGGCTGGGATTGTAAGTCAGGTTTTGGAGGTGCAGAATCAGCCAATAGAGGTATTGGGGAGAAAAGCAGCTCCATGTGTTGTCTGGAAAGCAGTCAATCCTCTCCTTTGGTGGGGAGGGGGATGCTGTGGGCCCAGCTGGCCATCAATCCACAAGTGGCATCCATCAGGCTGATGGGAAAATGAACTCCAAATGGAGTCTTGTCATTAAGAGAAGATACATGGAAGAGACAGAGATGGGGAAATAGTCCATGGGGGGCAATTCCTGAGGCAGCCCCATCAGGCAAATAGGATTAGTGGTAATGATGAGATAATTCACTAAGGAGTCATGTCAGATTTAAGTGACCCTCCCAGACAACCAGGGAATGGGAGAGAGGAGGGGAGTGAGAGGTCCCAGCTGGGTCTTGGCCTTCATTCACTGCCCAGCACTGGGAAACTGGGTGAACTGGGGGAGTGATTACAGTTTTCCAGGGTGAATTTTTTTCTTTGCTCTTGAGAGAACCCGTAACTTTTGCAACCATTACAGGCCCAAGCTGAATTTACCTCCAACAGATAATTTGTCTGTATTTTTAAACCTTCTGTTATGCCACGGCCCATCTGTAAGACATTCATCCTCAGAGAAAAATCCATCCCAAGGGAACCACCACAAAACACAGCCAAGTTCCACAGGCAGCATGGGTAGGAAAAGGATCTAAATCCAAATCATTGCCTATCACAGTCACTACGTGACCAGCCAGACTCTCCAAAATTCAGGGAACCCTCCCATGGAGGTGGAGTAGAAAAATCTGCCCTTTCCAAATCCCCAACAAAAAAAATTGTGCCCACAGATAAGTTGGCCTGAAATTAGAGTCACACCAGTTTCTTCACTAGTGTGTAAAGGACTTATATTTAAAGTCCTTTAAAGCTCTTACAACACTGAATAAATCTCTTCCTCTCTTCTCCATAAATGTATTGGCAAATAAAAAGGGTTCTTTGACCTTGGTTCTCTCAAAAGGAATTGAATCATTGTTTTAGTGAAAACAAAGCTAAAAACATTCTGAACAGAGGAGTTATTGCTTTAGTTCCCAACACTCAGGGCTGTTCTCATTAGAGGGATGCACAAGCAGAAATGACAAAGCAAGTCATGTCTCGATTCACACCAGCAGAAACCAGAACACTTTTTTGATGACAGCCTTTTCAAGTGTTTTTGGGGATGTCTGAAAGAGAGAGGATAATAATTAGATTCATAACACATTAATGACGCCTATTGCAGTGTGGTTTGTCTCCAAGAGAAAAATGAAGTGGCATTAAAGCCTGTTGCACTTCAGTCATTCTGTTCTGAGCTCTGCCCCGTGTTAGGGGGACCCTCCACAGATCAAATGGTGATGGGCAGAGACAGATGATGTGAACCCAGCGACCCTCACCTGGTAAAGAACTGTCTTGATTTGTCATAATCTGAGCAATCTGGTCTCATGGAAGGTGTCCCTGCCCATGGCAGGGGGGCTGGAATGAGATGAGCTTTAAGGTCCCTTCCAACCCAAACCATCCTTTGGTTCTGTGATCCCTAAGCAAAAAAACCCACATTGTTCTCTCTGTATTTTACAGATAAAGGGCTATTTCTTGGCCCTTCATCATGGACTTCTATGGGCCTAAAGCAAAAATGATGGTTCATGTCCCACCATAAAAGAAAAAGAGGAAAAATCATGATCCTCAACCCAAACTCCCAAGCCCATCTCTTCCTCTGTATCTTATTCATGGGGAGAAATTTCATGCTGGGTTTATTTTTCCTTCTACATCAGACAACTTACTTGAGGAGCAGAGACTCTCTTTCAGAAGGAGAAAACAAATTGATCCCATTTAAAATTCTTCTTCATCCATGACCAACCCCATTTAAAATGCTCTCAATCTGAGTGGTGGCTTCCCCAGTGGAAAAGGTGCAAAGGAAAAGTTTGGTGCTTTTTTTTTTCTTTTTTTTTCTTTTTTTTCTTTTTTTTTTTTGGGTTTCTGTTACGTTTTTTCACTTGTGTTTTGATGTGTTTTTAGTAATACACAGACATAATTGAACCTTCTGGGTGAAGGCAGCTCACCAGCTGCCACTGTTTATTGATTTGTTTATCTTCATTTACCTTTCCAGAAAAAAAAACCACCAAAAAACTGGGAGCACAGTTTGTGTCCTTCCTGTGACCAGAGTCAAGCAGCAGGGATGTGCTTCTTGATGGAGAGAAAGACCTTGAAGGACGTGAGAGGAACAGCTTTTGAATACCTGGTGACCACATTATTTCAATTACAAAACTGCAACTGGAGTAGAAACGCTGTGGAGGCACCACAAGCAACAGAGAAGTGGAAGAATTCAACTCATTTTCATCCCAAAGTGTGATGGGTCTGACCTTCTCCCTGGTCCTACAGAGGGCTGACAGCTCTGCCCTGCAGTGGAAGTGCCAGTGCAGACTGGAGAAGGGACTCAGTGCACATGATTTCTAAGTCACCATGGATAAAAACAGAGGAAAAGTAAATTTATTTAGGCTTCAGGGGTTATAATGTGGCAGTGGCTCACAAACCACTTCAGATGAGGGGCTAAACCTGGAGGATGGTGACTCTGATGTGCCCTGTTCTTACATTTACCTCAGGACTGGAGACATGATACTGGGGTGAGAGCTGACCAGCTTGAGCCACTGGCCATTTTTGTGTATTCTGGAGAGAGTTCATATTACTTGGTAACAGCCCCTCTGAAATCCAGTGGCTATTCCCACTCCCTAAAAGAGGGATAGGACTCACCTCACTGATCAAGGCACCTGAATTAGGTCTCTACTTACACGTATCTCCGTGTGACTCAAATATCTTTGCAATCTGAGATGCCCAGAAATATCCCACTTACCCTCAACCTTTGTTTCTGAAGGGCTCAGATCACCAGTGGATCCAGTGTCACATCTGCTGGTCCCATGGGGCTGAACTGGGCACCACAGGGAGTTTCAGATGGCATTAAGTGATGATCCTTAAGGAAACTCAGTGCCAGTGGAGTCTGTAAGAGCTCCTCTTGTTACAGCAGGGAAAACTCCAACACGAAATGTCAGGGACCCTTTTTCTCCTAGTGAAGACCTACCCAAGATTGTTTCACTGCCCTGCTCCTCCCTGTCTCAAGGCATAAATCCAGAACCAGGTGGAGTTCTCAGAGGCTTTGGAAGCAGGATGCAGATAGAGAATATCCCGCTCAAAACTGATCAGACCTTTACACGGTGAGAATTTTGTATGAATTGCCCAAGGGAAATTTAATTATAATGGCAAAATAAGAATCTGTGTGTTTACCCCAAGGCTGAGGAAACCACTCTGTGTATTTATGCATATGACATGTACATGTTTTCTTGTACACCTTCCCCCCAGCTCTCAACAATTTCTTCTCTAGTTCTGACCAGTTCTTGCCACTGGAAAAGGAAAGGGTGAGTTCTGACAGGTTTTGAAGTGACTGGTGGGAAAAGACACAAATCTACCTTTGCTCTGAGAGAAAGTTTGCAAAATGTGAGTTTACCCCTCACAAGCCACCTGAGAATCCACATGTGGAGTGAATCCGGGTGGTCCCATCACTGGGAAAGGTTTGGTTGAGGTGCTGGCACTGCTCTAAGTGAGGATGCCAGTCCATGGGAAAATGAGGAGTTGGGAGGAATCACAGGATGGTTTGGGTTGGAAGGGACATTAGGACCATCAAATTCCAACCCCCTGCCACGGGCAGAGATGCCTTCCACTCTCCCAGGTTGCTCCAAGCTCCATCTAACCTGACCTTGAACACTTCCACACCCCTGAAGCTGCAAAAGCTGAGGATTGAAGTGCCTGATTCCCAGCAAACCTTTCTGCTGGCCTCAACCAGGAGCTTCTGCTGGAACTGCAGCAAGAGGTCTCTGCTGGAGGGAGAAAACCTCTGGAAGTCAAGAGGAAATTCGTCAATAATTGGAAACCACAGCCATTTAGCATCAATCCTAATGATTGATTTTGCCAGGGAGGAGGGGAAAGGAGCAGTTAGCACTTGGCTTGGGGACCTGGAACAAATCAACATGTCCCTGGGACCGGGAGTGTTCCCACACTTTAACACCGGCTGGAGCAGAGCTGGGAGCCATTAATTGACTTTTAGCTCTCACTGTAAACCTGGTGTCTTTTAGAAGTCAATTAACCACCAGTAATAGGTGGCTAATTGTGTAAGATGGCCTCTCAAATGAGATGTAAGACAGAGACCCAACCACTCTGTGGTCATTAAGGGTCCTTCTGCATCTTGCACAGGAGTGGGGAATGCAGAGGGCAGTTTTCCCTGGCCCTTTTCCAGTATCTTTCATGACATTACACCCTATGTCTGCACTGGGTCATTTTTTTACTGTAGCTATACCTTCATTATAGCTTTTATCTTGTGCTTTTATCCATCCAGGGGGGAACAGAGTTGTTTTACTGTAATTATATTTAAAGGTCAAGGCAGAAGTATCTCACGGGTGCACGTTATGGGGTCTCACACGAGCACTGTCTTTCAATACAGGACAGAGTGAGAAACCCATCTGACAGCTCCTTCCATGGGCTGCAAAGTCAGTGAAATCAGATTTTGCAGAGAACAGCTTCTCCTGCCTGGATATCCCAAGATCTAAACAATTCCAGGTATCCATCTCCTCAGATGGGGAGAGCAAGGGCAGACACAGGTTAAAGGACCAGCAAAGAGGGAGAGAGGAGATAAATCCTGCACTGCTGACCCAGTAAGTCAGGGGATTGTTGGTGGGAACAGTGGCTGGAGAAGGATATCAGAGACTGAGCTGTTTGCCCACATTCCTGGTAAGTGCAAACCACAAACTGGACAAGGGGGCTCTTGGCAGAATTGCTGGAAAACTGTGGAGTCCTGCTGACAAATCCAGAGCTTGAAACAGGGGCATCCTGAACATGGGAAAGAGCAAGAAGGGAATATCTGGGTTTGTCCCTGGCCATCCTACCATGGAGCTTTAACAGAGATCTGTACTTGTTCCTGCACAGTCAGAGAAGGTACCATGGTCCCACCATCCATTTATTTGGGCACAAATAGATTAACAGCTGCTTGCTGGCCCTGCAGGTGAGCAGGGTGTCCTCAAGAATGGAGGTGAGCTCCTGTTCTCCACCTCTCCTGAACCACACAACTCCCCATCAACTCCCTCCACACCCTGCTGTTGCGGACTGAGACATTCAGCATCTCTGGATGCCATTTACCTCTGGAATGACACTTGTGTAAGACTTGGCAGAAACATTTGCCATCAAAAATGTCATTTTTTAAAATCTATGTATTCCCCAAAAGCCTCTGAAAGTCAACCAGTCCAGCTGGTTTTTGTCACTGGAGCTTCTATGCCCAACTAGAACAGAGACTTTTCTCTCTTCTGCTGCTGCTGTAAATGCAGGTGGTAAAACTTTCTTTCCCAGAAGCAGATAAATCTCCAAGGTGGGGACTAAGATTTTGCAAAGCCCTGCAGAAAGCAGGACGTGCCTTCATTTCACAGCTGGATTTCTGTGGTTGTGAGGTGCAAATCTGCTGGAGTCACCAGAAGGCAGCAACATTGCAGCTCTCATTTATCTCTGATATGCCACTTCTGTAAGAGTTGGAACAAATATTTGCCATCAAAAATGTCAATTGTTTAAATGTTTCTCAAAAGTAAGTCAACCAATCCAGCTGGTTTTTGTCACTACAGCTTCTATGACCCAAATAGAGCAGAGACTTTTCTCTTCTGCCTCTGTTGTAAGTGGAGGTGGATGAACTTTCCTCCCCAGAAACAGATGAATTCAAAGGTAGGGAGTAAGATTTTGCTAAGCCCTGCAGAGAGCAAGATGTGCCATCATTGCAAAGCTGGATTTCTGTGGCTGTGAAATGCAACTCACAGTATCATCCAGACCAAAAATGTCCTCAAACCCCCTTCGGATATTGCATCTACCACAGCAGACAGACTGAAAACACATCGTTGCAACCCTTAACGTGTTTTTCCCAGATCACCACCAAACAAGGCTTCAGCCACGACCAAAGTTTATGATGCCACAACATCCTGCTCAGCTGACCTGACAATTCCATCAATCCAGGGTCTTGCATCTTCTGCTTCAGTGCCTCCTTATTTTGTCATGGCAGATTGGAGACAGAGCAGCACAGATCAGGACAAGTGACACCAACATTCAGGTGTGAGACTGATAAGAAAATCACTCAGGATGTCACTGCAGGAAAAATGACATCTGTATTTAGGGAGCATTTTCCCAGTGTGGGAGGAGTATTGTCCTGCAGAAAGGGGAAATGAAAAGTGTAAACTGCTTGCTGAGTGGAGATTATTGTCTCAGTAATTCCCTTTCTTCACAATTACCCAAAGCATTGCACCTGTAGGGTCTTGGACACACAGGAATTTCTGCTAAATCCTGCTTTGAGCTCCTGCAGAGGGATTGTTTCACCAGGTTCAAAGGCAGAGGGGAAGCAGCAGGAGCCCCCAGACCTGTATTTTCACCTGGTCTTTGCTGTGAAGCCTTAAATAAAGCACCTGATTGCACAGGGCCTCAGCTCCCTTCCTGCAGAACAGGAATGAGAGTTGAGAAGGGAATTTGCAGGGATACACAGGATATGTATGTGTGGTAACAGGTTCCCTTTTCTGATTTTCAGTCTGTGCTGCTTCAGCCATCCCAGCACCATTCCCTCCCTTTTTTACCAAGGAAACTGGATTCAGGATCATCTTACAGACAGAGCCCTGTGGAAAAATAATATCTTGGAAACAGAAGGAAGACACAACAATCCAAGCATGGCCCAAGGAGGACACAGCAATTGGAGGTAGGACGTTGCTCTGATGCTGTGAGGGATCCAAATCCAGGTCCTTCCTGGGCCAAGACAGCCCACGTCATATCCCAGGTGAGTTCTTTGGTATCTAGAGTAGAAAACATCTTCCTTTCTCTTTCAAAGCTCTCTGGGGAGCATTTCAATGGCTTTGTTCTCATCCCAGTACAGAATGAAAATTTATTTTATGCTTGAGTTATTTTCTTGCACAGACAAATTCTTGATTTCTGTCTGCTTGATGTTCATGTTCGGTCCTAGTACCAGAATTTATAGGAACAGGTTTAACCTTTCATGGAGCAGGAGGATTAAAGGAGGAGAACAAGCTGTGTCAGAGCATTGGGAAGCTGAGAAGAAAACTGGAAGACTTTTAAACGGATCAAGTGAGATCCCAGGCTGGGGAGATACAACAGAAGGTGGGAGCCTCTCTGAGACCCTCTGCACATAGTCCCAGTTTAATCAGAGGATTAAACCCAGCAGCAGAGTAATGCTGGTCTCCCAGTGTCCCACCCAAGTCACCTCTGCAAAGAGCACAGGGACAACAAACCAGGCACTTCACCTGCTCCTTCTCTCTCCTCCCTGGGCTCAGCAGAGCTGGAAACATGAAACTTGAGCTGTGACTCCATGAAAGACCTCAGGCCGCCTGTTTGCCCATCCCAGCCCTCACCTGAGCTGCTTTCAAAGTGTCCTTGCCATTAAGGGCTGCCTTTGAGGTGAAGCCCTTTTCAAGCATTCAAAATAACATTCCCAGCATGATCCAGACAGAGACGGAGAGACAGTGAGGGCAGCAGAGGTCAGGGAGGGCACGATATCCTGCACCTCTGAGACCTCTAAAGCACCTCGACCCAAAGGCAGGGACAAGCCACAGCCACAGATGAAACCAGAGAAGGAGGTTTCACAGAGACTCATCCTGCTTTAAACACTTTGGAAGTTTCTCCCCAAACAAGGATTAAAACCAATAAAAATAACAACGCAGAAAGAAAGTGTGAACTGCAGCAAGACACACACAAAAAACACCCTCTAAAGAAGGAGATAGCAGCATTAGCCAGGTTCAGCTGTCTGAGCTGGCCTTAGTGCTTTGGGGGTCTTGGAATATCTTCCTCACACACCACACACATATATAAACACATCCCTATAAGCAGTGATAGTGTTTTGTAATTAAAGGTGCCCCACAGCAAGTCTGTGCTCGACAGAATAATACTATAATCTTTACAAATGCCTTTGCTTCCTTGAAAAGATGCAGCTAAGTCAAAGACAGAGGCATAGGGAAAAAATAATAGCACCAAAGGCACTCAGGATGCAATAAAACAGAGGATTAGATCTACATTACTTTCATTACATTATATTGTATTTTTATTATTAGGTCCACAGTTATCATTTAATCTTATAGCTGCTGTGTCTGATAGAGTGGAACAAAAACAAATGGAATTCATCCCCCACACACACACCAAGGAATTGGAGATTAAGGAAAGATTAACATCACGTGTAAATGAATGAAAAATGTAAATGGGAAAAGAAAAAGGCAGGAAAGGAGGTGTGACAGGACTGGGGAATGTGGGGAAGCCACAGTGATGTGAGGCCAACTTTCCTTTGTCTCTGCCCTCTTTCATAGGGCAGGAGGGAGGACCAGGGACCTGGAGGGAGAAGCAAGGACCTCAGGCATCCCTGTGCATTCAGGAGTGATGCTGGGAGCTGAAGGTATGAATTCCACTTGCTCTGAGGGTGCCCTTGTGATGGAAACAGGACCTACAAATGGACACTCCAATTACCACAAAGCTGATGGTGACACTGTGGATAAACCAGGGTTCACCTCACTTCTCCCTTGTCTGGTTTACAGTGGGTTCAATTCAGAGCTTGGGAGGTTTAAATCTCCTTTTTCCTCCCTTGTCCCTTCTCAGTAGGAGGTAGAAGGGGCACAGCCAGCAAGTTGTTTCCAAGACCAATGGCCAGGCAGCACTTTGGCCACTCCATCATCCTCTGAGAGCACACACAGAGTGTGAGACTCAGCACAGAATAACAAGTGCTCCCCTCTTTTGCAGGATTAATTTCTGGAGGGGAGAAATGGCTGACAGAATCCAGGTATTTCTTGGCTGCAATCCTATTTACCGAGAGCATTCACAAAGGATTTACAAACCTAAAGGGGGATTTAAAGGGAATTTAGGCACCTAACTCTGAAACAGCAAACCTGAAAATCCCCACTCATCCAGCCCCTGATCCCAAAGGTTCCTGAGCTACACAGGTACCATTTTTCTCCCCTTAAAGCTCTGCCTATAGGCTGGTGCAGGAGATCCTCAGTCATGGCAAAGCTGAGCAGCTCCTAACCAGAAAATCCCCCTGCTCTTTATTTACCTACCCCTTTATCAGTCAGCAGTTCTGAGACAGCCTCAGGCACTCAGAGACAGAGCTGCTGCTGGTTTATTTTAAAATAAAGCAACTCCTTCTTCCCTCCGTCTATGGAGCAGCTTGGGAGAGTGTTTTAGGCTCTGGAGGCCCAAATCATGGTTCCTCCTCCACCTGAATCAAACTCTTCTCTTCTGGTGCACACAGAGAGTATAAATGAAGATGACTTGTTGAATTGGAGGCTTTTTTCCATTTTTCATTTTCATAGTAATGAGAGAAAAATGCCTCATCCTGAGTCCCATAAAGCTGATGATTTTAGGTTTTAAGATTTTGGCACGTGACAGAGGTGGACATGGATGGTCTCAGGCCAAAGGAGAATATGAGCCATGTCTTTGAGTATCCCAGGAAAATTACCTGAGTCCTGAAGGGGAGAGAGGAGTTCTGCAGCTCATCCCAGCACTGGGCAGCTCTGGGAGCAGGGAGAAGGTGGTGGGAAGAGGGGGATGAAGATGTCCCTGTGGACAGTCATGAGGGAGGAGGAAAGAAGCTCACTGTGGACATCACACTCCTGCCAGGGAAGACCTCAAAGTGGTGGTAATTCATCACAACCCTCTCTGATTGTGTTCAACCCAAAGCTTTAACCCTGGTGTGCAGCAGGGCACTGTCACTGTGAGCAGCGCAGATAAAATGGGACACACCAGGTAGGTCATGTTATTAACAATACTTTCCTTTAGAAATTAGAGAATCAGGATGGTTGGAGGGCTCAAGTATTAATTAGGCTAAAAATAAACACTATTTTTTACTCCAGATACGTAGTTTGTTCAGCCCATAACTAATTTATTATTGTAATTCTTCTGCTGCTGAAGTTACGACTTCTGCTCAGGTATTTCATACCTGGGAGGAGGATCTGATCTGCACTCACCCAGGGCACCTGAGTTCCACTATCCTCAGCATTTCCTCTGGATAAATACCTGTGGATGGCATCACAAGGTGCCCACCTTCCTACCCATCCAAGATTATGGCTGGGGTTCATCTGAGTCAATACACAGAACTAGAAAGGAGACTCATCTCCATCTCAGCCTGTCACACTCAGATGCCTTCACAGTCCTGGAAGAAAATAAAGGAGTTTTCAGGGTGCTGTTTGTCTGTCTCAGAGGTGGATGTGATAAAACTATGTGTCTTTTTCTCTCTGTGCTACAGGAAAACCAAGGGTTATCTGCCCAGGCACAGAATTCCAGTGCAAACATCTGAATTCAAGTGTTGCTTCTGCCTCCTTTATTCCACTCCTGCATTCCACCAACAAGGTCCTGCAAGAGTGAGAACCTTTATCTCTTTTTTTGCACAGAATCCTGAATGCAGAGCAGGTAGAAGCACCAGGAACTTCTTGTGAAAGATGATTGTGGCTGCTCCATCCCCTGGAAGTGCTCAAGACATGGTTGGATGGGACTTGGAGCAACCTGGTCTAGTGGGAGGTGTCCCTGCCTGTGGCAGGGGATTTGAACTAGGTGAGCTTTAAGGTCCCTTCCAACCCAAATCATTCTGTGATTCTGTGTTGATGTGATAAATATAATAAGGAAAATAAGGAAAATCCCCAAAGATTCCCCTGTGCCTTTCAGCAGTGCCCAAGGTTGCATCCAAGATCAGAATCCCATCGGTCTCCCACTCGAACACTGAGACGTGTGCACTAACATAGCAAATATTTTCATCTAATTCATAAAACAACTCGCAGGGAACTGAAAGGGAAGGACAACATTCAGCCAGGCAAGGTGACACAGTTTCTTGAATCCTTCAGCAAGCTGAGAACTAAAAAACTGTAGAGCAGTCGGCCACTGCATGGGGTAAAGAAGGACGTGTGAAGTTTTAGCTCACTTAAAGTCACCTGAAAGTTCAGTGAGGATCTGGTCAAAACCCCACTGAAATCAGCAAGAGCCTTTCGACAGGTTTCTTTCCCCCTGAAGAATAAGTGCTGCAAAGACAAGACTGCAAGTTTCAACTACAGAGAGTTGCAAATCACAGGGCATCAAAGTTTGGAAACCCTCTGAACGTCCCTCCCTCCAGCAATTACTTCTCTGCCAGCTTTTGTGCTGCGGGGGAGCATTAGTTACCTGAAGTTCTGTTTGCAAACACGTTTCTCTGTGTGAGACAGGCAGGAATATAAAAGCAGCAGCCCTGAAGAGCTCTGGTGGGCGTTGCTTCCCGGGGGATGGAAATCCCTGCAGCGCTTCCCGGAGGTTGGAAGGAGTTTAGGGCTCCTACGGGTGTGGTGGGATGGGACAGCGGGACCAGGGAGAAGGGAGCAGGTGATGGGGAGAGTGGGAATGAAGAGAGCAAAGACTGAGGGGGAAGAACCTCCAGCATGGACATCACACCCTGCCCAGAAAAGATCTCAGGGTGGTGACAATTCATCATAACCCTCCCTCTGGTTGTGCTCAAAGGACACTGGATCTGTCAGTCCCTGGATGCAGAGGGATGTTGGCAGGGTGATCACACCAGAAGAAATGTCTAAATGCTGGGAAACATCCTTATATTACAGTTTTAATGTTATTATAGCTATTACATATATAACTTTTGAGTGTCCTCTGTGTCAGCCTGGATTATGAGTGTGGGTTAATTAACTCCCACCCTGTAGTTAGATTGGCTACTATTAATTTATTATTTCCTTTGCACGTGCTCTGCTCCATCTCCCACACAACAAAACTGTTGAGTGGGACACAAGGACCATTCCAGGCCACTCTTGAAGGAGTAGGGAGGGCAAATGACCCAAAAAATAACAACTGAATTCCACAGTGCAGGGAGGAAAGGGAGCCCTGATCTCTGGGCACCTGAAGCAGAGAACAAGACCATGGAAAACCCAAGGGATGTGAATATTTATTGGAGAAGGAATGACCTGATAGCTGAGAGTGACATGTAAGAGCTGAAATTTTCAGGCTTCTTTTTATTATTATTATTATTATTTATTTAGGAGAGGAGAGAAAAAGCAATACAGAGGGAAAAAATTGCTGAAAATGTAAAGGTGAAAGGTAACTTCTCCCAGGAAATATCAGTGGCAGTAACTGTCACATTTTTAAAGAAGGGAAGGAGTAAGAACAGCAAAATAGAAACAGGCTTGACAAAGTGGGAAACAAATGTGAAATAATGCTGCTTCCTTGGTAGACAGACTCAGCAGCAATGAAATAAATATTGGCTCTTGCTGAAAGAGTCTATCAAATACATATCAGCAAACTCCAGTGCCAGAGGAAAAAAAAACAAAACCAAAAACAAACAAGAGACCAAGATGGTTGTACCAGGAATGCCTTAAGAGCCTGGGTATTTCATCAGGGGAAATAAAACCACCAAATTACACATAAATTTGGAAAGAAGGCTGCAAATTTAATGCAAATATAAAGGAAAAACACACCCATGGAGCAATGAAAGCAAGAAGTTTAATACAAAGAGTGAATAAAAATTAGTTGCCAACAACAAAAGAAAGATCTGGAAATCACTCAAAATAAGAGGGTGACAAAGGGAAGAGCAAGTGGGTTGTTTCATTGGGATGGAAAATATGTATCCTGCGATGCAGAGATGGCAGAAAGTGGAGTGTGTTTTCAGAAAGTGAGGAAGAAATTTCTATCTTCTCATTGGAAAAAGAAAAAAGAGAGAAGGAAGGGTAATTGTGATCACATCGATAATAAAATTAATTATAAAATTGATGTAGAAGAAAGTGTGGAGGTAACACAGACGGATCTGACCCATCAGGACCTCATGGAATCAACTGGAATGCTTGAGGAGGTGGCTCTGAGCAGGTAACTCATTTAATTCAGTAATTCAGGAATGGCAAGTGAGATTCCAGAGGGCAGGAGAGCAGTGAGAGAAGAGAGAAAACCAAAAGACCAGTCAGCCTAATTTCAGTGCCAGGGAAGATCTTGGAGGAAATAATAATAATAACAGTAATAGTTGTTGTTATTATGTATTATTATTATTTTGGGTTGCATATAACTATTATAGTCACTATTTATATGACTATCAGAGGCTAAATAGAGACTGTGCCCCACACATCCATAGGATCTACACTGGGCTTTAAATCATATTTGACATGTTACCACACACATGTACCATGAGCAATGTTTTATGGCACAACTTTCCCCTGGATGAGGGGAAGCAGGAGGTGTGATAGACAACACAGATCCCATCCTGTAGGACTTTCTGGCACCTTCATTAGAGCAAGGTCTGTGTGAAACCATGGGTAGGGAATCTGTGGGAGTCAAATGCCAGGCTCAACAGGAAAACAGTTGATTGTATGTCAAAAGGTGATCCCAAAAGAAGTGGGATCCTATCAGGTCCTGCATGGGATTCAATATGCCCTGATGGCTTCCACAGAGAAGTTGACACATCAGAAAACATTCAGAGGTTTAGACTGGTAAATAGGGAAATTGTCTTCACTAAAAGGGTGGTCAGGTTGAATGGGCTGACCAGGGTGGTGGAGTCACCTTCCTTGGAAGTGTTTGAAAGATGTGTGGATGTGGCCCTTGGGAATATGGTTCAGTGGTGAACACAGTGCTGGCTTTACAGTTAGACTTGATGATCTTAAAGATCTTTGTCAATCTTAACAATTCTGTGATTCTACCTACAAAAATAAATCTTTTCCCTTCAAAATGTTTTCCCCATCTCACAGATCTGCATCAGCACCCACACACTGTGATACTTTGACATTCCACAGCACAAGAAGTAAATCCACCTCTATCTGAGAGGGAGTAACAAGTTCCAAGGGTCACCTGCACATTCTGTCTGAGCTCCCATAGCTGGTGTCACTCATGATCTTATCAGGTGTAGGCTTCTATTTTTACAGCAATATAGGTTGCCACAGACATTAGTTTTCCCTGCTCTCATGTCCCAGAGAAATCCCAAGAGAAAAAAGGGGGGTCGGGAGAAGAGAGAAGTTTCGGGTTATAATGAAAAAAGACTTGTGGTCCCATTTTTTTAGGTCATCTTGCCTTGTCTCTAAGGCCTGTTGGTGGGATTAGAGAAGGCACAGAATATCTGTGGTTTCAGCAGAGGTGGAACTCACCTCCTTTCCTTTGCCTCTCTCACACCGGGAACTAATTTCAACAGATCAACATGGATCCTTTAACAAATCAGCTTCTGGGAGCCACCTTCTTTATTAATTTAATACATTCCTGTTCCACCTTTGACCCTG
Source organism: Pachyramphus minor (assembly GCA_013397135.1). Classification (NCBI taxonomy): domain Eukaryota; kingdom Metazoa; phylum Chordata; class Aves; order Passeriformes; family Tyrannidae; genus Pachyramphus; species Pachyramphus minor. The sequence goes on along the minus strand of VYXB01009511.1, from coordinate 384,127 downwards.
GGAATTGTTGCACTGTGAAGAATTGCCCACTGCAGCATCACACCACAGAGAACAGCTCTCCTCTCTGTGACCACTTCCAGGAGGAGCAGCAGGAGTTTGGGACTGCTGTGGTCACTCAGGAGGCCTCTTCTGCTTCTTTGTCCTCTCTTCCCTCATCATGAGTCCAGACAGGAGGAGGAAGATGGATTTGCCATCTGATACAGACATGGACACTGAGCAGCTTGGATTCTGAGGCTANTTTTTTTTTCCTTTTTTAACAGGGGAAAAAGCAACTGAATGACCTTCTTGGCTTAATCCTGGCCCACTACTGGTTTACAGGAAGAAAACAGGCAATTTCTGAGGTGAATATCTACCTATCTCCTGTACAGCCATATCAACACAGCCTTTGAGGAAAAGGGTCACTGAACCATAGAATCATGGAATGACTTGGCTTGGAAGGGACCTTAAAGACCATCAAATTCCAACCTCCTTCAATGGGCAGGGACACCTTCCACTCTCCCAGGTTGCTCCAAGCCCTGTCCAACCTGTCCTTGGACACTTCCAGGGATCCAGGGGCAGCCACAGCTTCTCTGGACAACATGTGCCAGGGTCTCCCCACCCTCTGAGTAAACAATTTCTTCCTGATATCTAATTCAGATGCAGAAGAGTAGGAAATTACTTCAGAGTCATTTCTCTTGCTTGAGATGCCCCCAGCAAAGCTGACCAGCCCTGTTCCATCACCAGGAGGACAGTCCTGTCACCCTAAAGCAGACACTGTCCCAAAAGAACCAGGATTTAGGAGAGTCCCCACTGCCTCTAAAAGGATCCAAGGGCAACCAGCTCAGCTATCACTGCCTGCACTTAATCATCCAAATCCCATCTGGAGTGAGAGTGTGGCTCTGTTTCCCTCACAGTTTAAAAGGTCCATGTAATCTCCAAGAATAGCAGCAATAGTTGTTGGCTTTTGCTGATAACCCAGACGTTGTATTATTTTCTCCCAACACCAATAAGGTTTGTTTGGTTTCCCTTGTACAGGAGTCTTTAATCTTTGTTTTGACCTTAAAAGACCTGCCAGTGTTAGCCCATGAAATCAGCTTAACAACTTTCCCATCCTTTCACTCCTGGTTTATGAAAATAATTTCCCCATTGGTTCCACTTTCCTCCTTCATCCGCTCGATTCCACAGTCGTTGTTGTTGTTATTGGTTATTTCTGCTCCTCACCCCGGTCCCCAGCAATTCCAGTTCCCTGCAGAGAAATTACAGATTGAAGTAATAATTAGTTTGTAGTGTTATCTGCTTCTGTCCCTCTAATAGCTCTCAAATAAAGCTGTCACCCAGCACTGACCGTCTCATGTAATCAGAGTAACATAAAAATACCCTTCCTCAGCTCTGCCAGTGTTTTTCTTGCTTTGTTTCCTAAATTGTGTTTGTTAATCAGAAAACACAGTTAATTTTCCTTTTTCTTCACCTCCAGCTTCATTTTTTTTTCCCCCTTCCAAGCTGAGTTTAAGAGTGTGTCCCTATTTATTTGGCTGTTTCCTGCTAAAGAAACCCCCATCAACCCTGGCTGGAGAAGGGGGGAGGAATTCCAGGATTTTGTTTGAGTGGATTTGTTTGCTTGTTTTTACCAGTTACCCTGATTTCATTCTGACTGTGATTTAAATCTATTCTGAAAGCTTTTTGCACTGCTTTTGAAATCACCCCAAGGCATCATGAGACCTGGAATCTTTTCTCACTGCATCACTCACCTGTCTTGGCACCCAACTCGCAGAGTCTTGGTCTCTTCAGCTCCATCACTGGCACTGAGTTGTTCCATGGTATCATCTCTGAGTTCTTCAAACTCCTGCTATGACCACTTCAAAGCCTTGATCATGATTCTCAAGTAGGTGCTGGTTTCACAAGGAACCAATTTTGAGGACATTCTGAGCCTATTTTAGTGCAAACTGTGTTCCTGTGAGACCAAAATGTTCTTCCTGTGGATGCCAGGGAACACAAGGTTTTCTGAGATCGATCCTCCCTGGAGAAGTTACCTGAAAGCCACCCCAAAATGGGTCATGTGCATGTGGTGTTCTGCTGAAAGGAAATTGGTTGAGCTGGGATTAAAATCTGGGCCTAACCAGGATTAAAAGCCTCATCTGGCCTCCAAACGTGGCACACATGAAGGAGTCACACATGAAGGAAAACATTTGGATTTGCCATTGATTAAGCTGCTTTTTATTTCGTGTATAATGGTAATTAACTTGCTGAGTGATTAACCAAAGAAGTTTTCCTTGCCATGGAATCAAGGGCATCAACTGCTCCTCAGGTCCAGCCCCTGGAAGAGCTTCCAGAAATACTATGATCACCAATCCTGTAGGGAAGAGTGGTGCATAAACCAGGATTCACCCTGGGTGATCGTGGATGTCTAAATTAAGGGTATGGTTTCATTTCTCTCATAATCAGTGGAGTGGGATGTGCATTTTCCCAGCAGGATTCAGCCCACTGAATTTTAGGCCCAGGAGACCTGAATGTGAAGTCCACAGGGTTGTTTGTGTCTGCCTGGATGAGCTTTGGATCAAGTATTGGGAACACAGGAGCAAAACACCAACTGCGATCACATCTTTAAGCAAAGGAAATCTCCCAGAAGAGCCGTGGAGATGGTCCACAGACATTCCAGCAAAAAAAAGGAGCCAAATATCCTCTGCTGCAAGACCACCATAGATGGAACAACTCAGGGGAACTGAGCAGTAGTTCCTCATCACATCCAGAGAGGTGGGAGCACATTTCAGAGCTACCCACAAAGTCCTTGTTGAAACCTCACTCGAGCAGAGATTGATGCTTGGAAAACAACTGAGTCTGGGAGCATTTTTGGAGCAGGACTATGGGAATTTCTTACTTCCAAATTGCACAGCTCGACTGTCAAATGTGAGACTTGTTTCAGGAAACCACTTATGAAAATCCACTGAGTGAAACATCAGGAGGGTTTGCTTCAAATTCAAAGCAGTTGCAATCAACTGAGAGACAAATTATTATTCTACGCCACAATTATCCACTTGGTTGCTGTTACAACCCCCACCAGCTTTAAAAGTCAACATCACTCTGTCCTGGTGCTAAATAAATAAATGAGGGAGCAGAGAAAGTGGACTGAAAAGGAAAAATAGGAACAATTTCCAGAGGGGCAGGACATCTATTGGGGCAATAGGTTGTGTGTGCACAAGGCAGGGCAGCAGTGCTCCAGAATGATCACAGGATGAGTTTCTGGAAGATATGGGATGAAATCCATGGGATGAAATCATTACTCTTGGTACAGCATGAAGAAGGTTTCAGTAAGAGCTGTGCTCCTCCTAAAAAATGTGGGGTAGTTGGAGAGCCTGGGAAAGGCCACAAAAGAGCTCAGGAAAATAGGTCCTGTTGGGAAAATCAGTGCTGGGAAAGGAACAAGTGAACAAGGCACCAAGGTTTCAATAGTCATGGGCAAGAAATCCACTCATTTAGGAGGACAGTTGCCTGCATCTGAATGTTGTCACCATGTGTTAGTTCTCCCAGTTTCTCTTGGAATTCATCCTAACTCACCTTCCCTGCTCATTATTTTCCAGCATCGCAGTCTCGGGGCAAAGATAACAGCCCGGAAATCAGCTTCAGGTTGTAATTACAATATATATTGGTTTATAAATTCGATTGTTTAGCAGGGCAGTCTGCAGGCAACATTCATGGGGAAAGGGGGAAAGGAATCAGATTAGAAATCAGGTGGAACAAAGGAGGCCTGGAATGAAAGCACGAGGGAAAAAGAGATGGTCAAGACAGAAATGGAAAAATACCACACGTGGCCATTTAAATACTGAGGTCAGATTCAGTCTGGACAATATTTCTGTGATTGTGAAAATGTGATGGTTTTTAAAAGTTGGTTAAAAACAAAGAACAAAACCCAAACCCAAATAAAATAAAAAAAATATTTTTTAAAAAATCAAAAAGTTCCAAGGATTTGGGTAGATAATTTCCCCCATAAAATTACGGGACAGGGCTTTTTTTTCATTAACTTTAATCTGGAGCCCAAAGTAGCTGAGGGTACCAGTGAAAGGAGATGGTTTTATATCACACAAAAGCAGCCTGGGTTTTGGTGGATTTTTTTTTGGTGTGTGTGTGTTTTTTTTTTTTTCTCTTTGTTTCTTTCTGGGTGGGGTTTTTTGGAGGGCTGGGATGGGATCATTCAGGCTGAATGGAAACCTCTGTTCTCTGCTGGGGTGACAAGTCAGTAATTCAGTGGGATGAGGCAAGATGAGGAAGATCAGCCTCAGTCCCCTGATGAGGAAGCACAGATTAATACTCAGATTAATACTCACAGATTAATACGCAATACTCATGAATTAAGGGCAACAGGAACACTCTTGCAGTCTGGGTTTGTCTGTGATAGCTGGATTTTGGCAATCAGCTTGATAAGTGCCTTCAAATGTGGAGGGAAAAGTGTTACTGAGCAGCTGAATCCACTGGAAGATGCTCAAATCCACAGGAAATATTGGAAAACAGCTAAGTCAGGCCAAATTTCCCATTTTGTGACTATTTCATGAGGAATTACGGACTAGTTCTGCCCTTCTCTGTTGGACAGACAAAGATAACTTCAAGCTTATTAAGTCCACCACCTTTCTGCACTGTAGATTTTACAATTTCTTATAATTGCCATCTTATGTCAACACACCTTGTTATGATGATGATTCAAGGATTAAATGTTTCCTTTGGTCAGAATAGTTAAAATTTCCCATTTTCAAACTGCTGAAGGCTGGAGGCCCCTCTAGACATTGTCCACTCAAATCCCACTGCTCAAGCAGGATCAGCTCCACCAAGTTGTTGAGGGCTGTGTTCAATTGAGTTTCAAATGTCTCCAGGGGTGGAAAGACCACAATCTCTCCAAATTAGTGTTTGGTCACACTCTCAGTAAAAAGGTTTGGTTTTCTTTATATGTTTAAATGGAATTTCCCATGTTTCTGTTTTTCTGTCCTGTCACTGGGCACCACTGAGAAGACTCTGTCACCTTCTCCCCTGGTGCCTCCCAGCAGGTATTTATGCATATGGAGAAGATGCCCCTCAATCTTCTCTTCTCCAGGCTGCACAGACACAGCTCTTTCACTCTCTCCTTTCATGAGAGGTGCTCCAAGCTCATCCTGCTCACTGGACTAGCTCCAGTATGCTCCTGGCTGTCTCATACTGGGGAGTCCAGAACTGGACCCACCGCTGTGCTGAGAAGATGGGGAGGGACCTAAATTAAAAAAAACCCAAACCAACAAACACACAAACATAAAAAACCCTCTTAATTTGCTTTCCCCTGTAACAACACACGCTGTCCAGCTGCTCACCAAGATTCTCACAAGAGAAATCGTTATTTAAAGTCACTGAAAAGTGGGGTTTTATTTTTCTTCGCCTCTGTACCACGTTTCAGAGCAAAGGCACAGTGGATCTGCCACAGACAACACAACCTGTGCAGTAAAACAGACCAATCTTACAGAAGTGGAGCTTTTCTACTCCCTGCAATCCTTGTTTGAAACCCACTTGTCCTCAGAGGAAAGAGGTTGTAAAACATCTGAGCTGCAGAACCTTTTTTTCTTTATTTTAGCTCAAAATGACCAGATTCTCAGCCCAAAGATTCCAGCTCCCATCCCAACATGAAACTTTTCTTCCCTGTCTGAATAGCTGCAAAATCAACTGATTTTTTTTTTGTCCAGGGATATTGTAAAAAAAAAAAAAGAGCTGGCTGATAGGGCATGGAGATTTCTGATTGCTTCAAGCATTTTGGGAGACATTATTGCTGCAGCTGCAGCTATTTTGCCCTAAAGACTGCATTTAAATCTACTCCATAAATGACCTTTTTAAGGGAGAGGCTAAAAGAGATGGCATGGAACTGATTTTAAATTTCCTCTTTAATGTTTGTAACGCAAACACAACAACAGTAGGAGGCACAGAAAAATGGCTCTGAATTCTTTTTCACCTGCCAGACCCGAGAAAAGCCTCACACTTATGCTAAAAACATTAATCCTGGACCAATTTGCATTCAAGCCCTTTCCCAGACTTTCTGTGGGTTTTGTGCATGCACAGCCTCACGTGGGTGACCCAGCCAGCAGGCACAGATCCCTCTGCCCTTTGGCAGATGGCACCAAAACCTCCCAGTCCCGTGGCAGAACCAGGATCTTGGAGCCAACAGCAGATCTTTCCTTAGGGACTGCAGAATGTCCTTCTCCTCTTTCACAAAACTCACAGATCCAAAACCAAAGCAAAGCAATTCCCACTTCTAATCTGCTCCCTCACACGTCGGCGTAAGGTTGGATTTTATCCAGATTTTCTGGCTTGGAAACCTTCAAGTGACCCACAACCCAACCACAAGGTGCTTCAAAACCCTGAGAGAATGTACATCCCCTGATCATCTGCAGCACAAAGGAAGGGAGAAATCAGCTGCTACACCAACTCATGCACCTGGAAGGAATGGACAAACTTCAGGGCACACAAACCCTCCATCAGAATTTTTCCAAGCAATTAAAGCCACTGGGCAGAGAGCAGATTTCCAGTGGTAAGAGCACGGTTGTCTCCACTGCTGGGAGATCCCTCCTTCTCTCTTTATCAGCTCAGTGAGGTTGGTAAAGTGAAAGACCAGGCATGGGAAAAAGAAACTGCCTTGTCTTGGATCACAGCATGTCCTGAGGAACAGAGGAGAAGGTAGGATGGGTAGTTGACAGCTAATGGCTGATGAACATCTTAGGAAATGATGAGGCCCTGGCACAGGTTGCCCAAAAAGAGCTGTGGCTGCTCCATCCCAGGAAGTGTTCAAGGTCAGGTTGGATGGGGCCCTGAACAACTTGATCCACTGGAAGGTCTCCCTGCCTGTGAAAAGGGGTTGGAATTAGATGATGCTTAATGTCCTTTCCAACCCAAACCAGTCTACTCTCCTATGATTTTTTTAAAAATCCATGAAATTATTTTTTTTCCTCAGCTCTGTTCTCGTCTGTGATCTTAGAGCATCACAGTGGCACCTGGAAATAGTGCCTTCTCTTCCAGAGAGTTCTGGAAGGAATAAAGTCTTTGGATTATAAACTGGAAGGAGTGGGTGGCAGTTCTGGGCACCCTGCTTGTGCCACCACCCCTGTGGGTCAGAAACCTGAGCCTCTTTCTCCAGAAACACTGACCTGGCACCTTTTGCCAGCCCTAAATGATTTACAAAACAGTCCTGTCTGAGACATCCACAAACCTGAGCAAGTCATATGCATTATTTATAGAGATTTCCATGAATTCCAGATGCTCATCACAATTCATTTGCATCTCATTCACCTCAACTCAAGATAGCCAAAGGCTGTACAAGGGCTTGAATTTCAGCCATATGCCAGGAAACCATGACCAACACGACTCTGCTGACACCTGCAAAGGTCACTCATGGTTTGCTCTCACTGCACGTTCCCGTGCTTCTCACAGACCTCATCTGACCTCACTTGTACAAACACATGCTTGGAAAATGCTGATGTCTTGGGGAGACCTCTGCCTCGTTTATCCCAGCAGGGAGAGGACAACAAGCAAAGCCACAGCACCTCATCCACGCTGCAGCTTCTCTGCTGCTTTCAGGTCCTGCATCAGCACCTTTCAGAGGTGGCTGTCAGCGAGGTGAGGACTTTCTTCCAGATCTGTTGCAACTCCATGGGGTTTAACCTGGGTTCAGCCACTCAAATCGTGCTACAGCTGAGTCCTGCAGCAGGTGAAGGTGGCTCAGCTCCCCATCAGCTCAAAGCAGAAGCTTTGAGACTTAGTTGTAACCTGTTAACAACCACAATACCGAAAAAAAGAGGTTTTTCATGAACTCTGTATAATCATGTCACTCTGAGTGGCCAAAGCAGGGTCTGTGAGTTCAAATAATCATAGAATCACAGAGTGGGTTGGGTTGGAAGGGACCTTAAAGTCCATCTAGTTCCAAGCCCCCTGCCATGGGCAGAGTTGCTCTGTGTCTCAGTTTCCCCACCTCTTCAATAAATCTGATGTCATTTATTTTCTCCAAACCAATGCCTGCAGGGCTCAGGTGTGGTCTGAAATACTCAGCCCTGGGTCAGCTACGGAGTTCAGAGCCAAGAAGGACTTTCAGTGTTGTCTGAAGCAGGCTAAACTCGAGTAATTTCCCCTCATAATTTCCTATTTTTCCCTGGATTTTCCCTACTTTTCATCAGTGCATTTCCTAACACAGCCCACGAGGTCTAGACCTTCCTGGGGCTGGCTGGCACCCCCTGCCCCCTTTGGACAGTATATTCCCCTCCTGGCGCTTCCCAGACTCCCAGATCATTCCTTCTTTTTTTTTTTTTGCTTTGGATTTGATCTCTTGCAGATTTACAGAGCCAGAGCAGGGCAATGGATTCCATGAATCTCTCCACTCGAATTTCCTGGTTTTCTGACAGCTCTGAGATGCCACCTGACGTACACACCTTTTCCCAACACCCACTTGTGTGCCTCCCCTCCACCCCCCAAAAAAAACAAACACTGAATCACTGCTAATTGAAAGCAAATTGAGTTTGAAAAAGACAGGAGACATCTGCATATGATGTTGTTTTATTATTACAATTAGGCAAATGAGGTTTTCAAGCAAACTCGAAATAAATTTGGGAGAATTTATGCCGGCATTAAGTCAAACATAATAAAAAGCCATTAGCAGGGATTTTGGTTTTTTTCTTTTGCAGCAAAGCAAATCCATTTAGTGCTTTATTGGGACAGGAATGGTTGAGTGAGGTGTTGTCTTGAGGCATTCAAAGCCCCTTTGCAAAGCTGGGGTTGGGTGGGACAGATGATGAGTGTTTTGCTGTGGCTCTTTGGGAAAGAAAGCCCAGATGCAGGAAGCTTAAATAAATTCCCTGTTTGTTTGAGACTTGGGGAAGGTGAGCTCAGCCCCTCAGACAGCTTAAGAAAAAAGTGCTGTGAAGGGAACCATGGAGACTGTAAGGAACATCAGGAGTAAGGACTTGCTGGGAATTGAGTCGGGCTGAATGAGGGCTTCAAATGTTTACAGGAATCTGGAGTTACTCTGTGAAATTGTCCCTGAAGGGCTGGAAATTTGGAAATATTGGTGAGATGTTAAAGTAACAGCATCTCCCAGCCAAAAACTTGTGCCTGCACACACACAGAAGAACACAGAGAGAAATTCCACATTAAACCCAGAGACAGGCTGCAGATATTTGACAGATCTCTGTGTAAATGTCTGTAAAACCCTCTTAAATTTTATTATAAATGATCTCCCTGCAGTAACATTCGTAGTTCCCCTTTATTTGAGACCAGACCTGCAGCCTGGGCCACACACAGCTCCAGGATTACACCAGAAGACCCTGGAGAGCTGCTGAGATTCCCAGGACAGATCAGGCCTGTTTTCCATGTACAAACCACCAGGACCACTCAAAAAGCAGGTGTGAGGAGTTAACAGGAGCCAGACACTCTGCCCTGTGTCTGCTGCATGGCAGCAAAGATGCCTTTGCTTTTTAGAGCCTGGATCTTTCTTGGTGCTGATATCTGGGAGAAACTTGGTGAAGGAGGGAAATATTGGGACTGTGTGAATCCCACTCAGTCTGAGAGCTCTGCACAGCCAGTGTGACAAACACAATCATGGAATGGTTTGGAAGGGACTTTAAGGTTCATCCAGTCCCACTCCCTGCCACAGGCAGAGACACCTTCTGCTACACCAGGTTGCTCCAAACCCCATCCAACTTGGCCTTGGACACTTCCAGGGATGGGGCAGCCACAGCTTCTCTGGGCCTCACCTCCCTCTCAGCTAAGAATTCCATCCCAATATCCCATCTCTCCCTGCCCTCTGGCACTGGGAAGCCATTCCCTGTGTCCTGTCCCTCCCTCCCTTGTCCCCAGTCCCTCTCCCGCTCTCCTGGAGCCCCTTCAGGCCCTGTAAGGTGCTCTCAGGTCTCCCTGGAGCCTTCTCTTCTCCAGGGGAACATTCCCTGCTCTCCCAGCCTGGATCCAGAGCAGAGGGGCTCCAGCCCTCAGCATGTGAACAGTCTGACTTCTGCTGTTACTTTTACCCTCCTGCCATAAAAGCTTCCTAAATGGAGCCAAGATTTTGGTGAGGTTTATACAATAAACTCCAGCCTGGAATCATTCACCGTGTATTTTGACCTCATATAACATCCAGCATTGTGAGCCTGAGGGTTTTCTTTATTCTTAATGTGTAAGCCTTAGCACTATTTTCCTCTTCTATATCATTACATGTAGTTTGTCCTCAGCCTCCACCACAAATTCTGCTGGCAGAGACTCCCCTGGCTCTGGAGAAAGCTGGTGGAAAACTCATGTTGGGCAGGAAGATGGATCACATGGGACTTTTGACAGAAACCAGGCCTACATTTGTTACTAAACTTGGAGGTACTTTGAATTAACAGAGACTACACCATAGATCCAGACCAGATTCCTCCTTCCACAGATTCTTTGGCTCCAGGAAGTGGGAGCCATGTGAGAGAGACACTTTTCTGCAGAGAGAAAACCTCATAAAGATGTTTAAAAATTGAAGAAAGGTGGAGACATTAAAATCACAAACAAGCTGGTTGCTGGTATCCACAGCTGAATTTACCAGGTTGCCTTGTTCCAGCTCACTTACAGCTTTCAGCTACAATTTACAGGGCAAACACACTGAAGATGTGGAGCAGAAGGCACATTTCAGGATGCTCTGCCAGTGCTGTCTCTCCCAACCTCTGTGTTTTTGGAGGTGGTCACAGCCACCTGCCAGGCTGGATTTCATGCCACCTAACACAGTTTCCTTGATCCATTTTACATGTAGAGTTGAACTAATCATTCCCTGAATGTGTCTCCTTCCCTCCCGTGACAGTAAAAGGGCCAAGGCTTTGCTGGAAACAGGTAAATATCTCTTTTGAGCCAGGTGAATCTTCAGCAGAAATTCCTCAGGGCTGTCTAGGAAAAAGAAAAAAAAAAGGACAGAGGGACAGAAAAGGTTTGGGAAGAAAGAGAGGTTTAAGCTTGGCTCAGCTGCTGTCAGGGAACCTTAAGCCATGCTGGAAAGACAGTGTTTGAGCACTCCACTGGCATTTTCTATCCATGACTTCAGTTAAGCTTTGTACTGTGGCACATATGTGCCTCTGAGTGAGTAAGACATTTATACTGTAACCAAGGCATGATGCTCATTGTTAGCATTTTCCCTACGGCCCACAGGGTAAAAACAGACAGGAGAAGTTTGATATCTAAGACAAACATCAAGATTAAACTGTTGCTGGCCTAACTAAGCTCTGGCTATACCAGTAGCCTAACCAAGCACTCACTCTCCATTGTCCTTATGTTAAACTCTCAGCATGGATTTGGCTTTGGCTGTGCCCAGACAACACTTTCCTGAACCACACTCCAGCACAGCTCAGGGGTTATCCCAGGCCAGGGCCATTCCCAACAGGAAGTCCCTGTGATGTAGGGACAAAGAGAGCTCAGCAGTATGGATCACCAAATCACACAATCAACAAGGTTGGAAAAGACCTCTGAGATCATCCAGTCCACCCCTCGCTCCAACCCCGCTGTGGTTCCCAGCCCATGGCACTGATGCCACATCCAGTCTGGCCTTAAACACCTCCAGGGACCGTGACTCCATCCCCTCCCTGGGCAGCCCATTCCAATGGCTGATCCCTCTCCAGGGAAAAAATCCCTTCCTGATGTCCAAGCTGCCCTCCCCTGGCACAGCTGGAGGCCGAGCCCTCTTGTCCTACTGCTGCTTCCCTGGAGCAGAGCCCGACCCCCCCCGGCTCCCCCCTCCTGTCAGGGGCTTGCAGAGAGTGAGGAGGTCTCCCCTGAGCCTCCTCCTCTCCAGGCTGAGCCCCCCCAGCTCCCTCAGCCTCTCCTCACAGCACTTGTGCTCCAGTCCCTTCCCCAGCCTCGCTGCTCTTCTCTGCCCCTGCTCCAGCCCCTCCATGTCCTTCCTGAGCTGAGGGCCCAGAGCTGGACACAGCACAGGATCCAAGGTACGATGTGCCAGCTGCCCTCAGGATCTGAGAACTGCCCCTGGCTTGTTTAGTTTCTAGCTCTGAGTGCCTCACAGACCCAGAGCTGCTCATTACCGACCCTCGTTCCTCCTCAGAAAATGCTCACAGGAGGCTGAGGCTGCTCCCTTTGCTCTCCAGCCTGGTATTTACAGAGGTTTTCCAAGAGGCAGATGTAATCTCTCTCCTGCCTTCCCAGGAGAGCTCCCAGCGAGCAGATCTGTGGCAAGGCCACAACACAGACCTTTTGCTACCTCTATCTACCCAAACAGAATTTATGAGCAGAAAGAAAGTCAGAGAGGACCTTATTCTTTAGCCTAAGGATACAGGAGTTTCAGTTTCCTGCGGTCATATGAGAGTGAAATTGTGGTTTAAGGAACAGCAGCAGCTTCGTGTCTAATGGGGTTTTGCTGCAACCTTAGAATAGAAAAAGAATAAATAAAGCTGGATTGTTATTGCTATTGTTTGGGGGGGGGAGGGCGGGGAGAAGAAGCTTTCCGTCATTTTGTCAAGTTCACACGACAGAGGCCCCCGAAAAACCTTTGCAAAGTTGCAGCAAACAAACCTTCCCAGTGAGGAAGCCACAGCAACCCGCGCCAGAGAGAGCAAAGGGTGTGATCAATGTTTGCAATTAAAATCTCTTTTGTTTCGTGCTACCCACATCCAGCCACCCTTACATTCTGGTCATCCGAGCGTGCTCCACGAAATGTTGATCCCGGGCTTTGTTCTGTGCCGGGCTCGTTCCCTTTCAGGCAGCAAACAAGAGCCATCCCAGGCAATACATTGTCTGAGCCCCGCTCGGCTTTTGTTTGCAGCAAAAGCCCCGAACACAAGGTTCCCCCCCGCCCCGCCTTTATATTTTAATTCCCCACAAAACACCCTTCAAAAAACCAAATTAGCAGTGCGGGCTCTAATTGTGTTTTCAGAGGGTGCACGGAGAGAACAATGCTTAATAACGGCTCGTTATTAAAGGAAAAAATATAATTAAAATCTCAACAGAGGTGATATTTGGGTTGGGGGGGGGAAAAAATAAAAGAAAAAAGGAGTTTGTGGACATTTTTATTTCCCAGCCTGTTGTAAGAGCTTTTCCTAATAACAGGTTGGTTTGAGTTAAACACAAGTTTCTCAGCAATCTCTGTGAAAGCCACAGGGAAACTGTACCAAGCAGAGCTCCTCAGATTGTGACAGATTTGCCCCAGTCAGGTCTGTGATGTGGAAACTAAAATCCCTGTGTCTTTATATAATGATCTGCCCACCCTCTCCCACATCCCACTGGGGACAGAAGGACCTTCAGCGCTGCAGAACAACCCTCTGTCATTTGAACTGTAGGATCTGGGAGAAATGTGAAGCTATTATCACCTGGCAAAATACATCATCCTCCTGAAACAGAGTAAAAGGAAAGCAGAGTCTGGGGAATTAGGGACAAGTCAGCTTGACTTCAATGCTCAGAAAAATCTTGGAGTGAGGAGTCAAGCAATCTGTCTCTTAGCACCCAGAAAATGGCAGGGGGATAAGTAGCATCCAGCCTCAATTTCCAAGGAACAAATCACATCCAACCAACCCAATTTCCTCCTATGACAGTGTAATGATCCTAGTGGGTCAGGGGAACAGCAGCTGATGCAGGACAGCTTGACCTCAGCAAAGCTCTTGACATGCTCAGGCAACATCCTCTCCATCAATAAACACCTCACTACTTGATTGACCTGAACCGGCAACTGGTGTGGTCAAAACTCAGCCAAATTATTGGGTGTGGTTGGCAAAGGTCCATTTGGGGGCCCTTCTCTGCCTCGTTTCATGTTGCTGTGTCAAATACTTCAGGGAACTGCCAAGGGAGAGCAGAGAGAAAGAGCCAGTGAAGGAGTCGGAGACGTGGCTGGAGTCTGGAGCAGTGAGGAAGGGAGGATGGAACAGATGATCCCACCAGTGGTCCCTTCCAACCTCAACCATCCTGTGATTCTGTGGTTCTCTGAAGGATGTGAGAGACACCACCTCAAACCAGTGGTCAGGAGCACTGATCACACAATGCTCATTTCCCCAGAGTGCTGGTGTTGAGATGCAGAGGCTCAGGGGAGTCTCCAGAGCATCAAAAACACCCCCTAAAACCATGTTCATGTCTGTTCTGACACCTGCAGGTCTTCCTGTTGAAGTGATGGATCTGCAGACACTGGCTGTGATACAATACTTTGGTGGGAAGCAAAACTGATCCTGACTTTCTACTAAAAAGGAAGAAGCAGGAAGACTCAAATCAGTGACTAAAAATTCGATGCAGACTTTTCCAACTTTCTCCAACCCCACACATCAGCCTTGGGACTGATGGAAAAATGTTGCTGGATTGGAAAATTTAAAAAAAAAAAGAAAAAAAAAGAGGGGGGGAAAAGAAAATATTTTACATCTGGCTTCAAAATATATTTAAAAATAAAGTTTGAAGCCCCAGACAGCGAGACTGAAGTAAAATACTGACTCCTTTCCCTCCTGCACTCTAATTGGGAGCTATTGATGGCTTAAAGACCTTGTCTTAATTTTCTCCATGACTAATCTATTCAGTTTTCACTTAAGGAACCCTCAATGGTATAATGAGACAGCTGTTGCCTTCTATCCCTCCCCCAACTCCCCCAGCTAGGAAATTAAATTTAAAAACCACTGCTTTAAATAGGCCTGGCACTGTCTCATCTCCTCCTGAGCTGCTCTGGGAGCATCTTACCCATAAGTGCAGGTGTCAGGTCAATCAAAATCCACCCAGCTCTGCAGGTCTGCCCAAGTCAGTAATTTTTTCAGGAAATATATAAAACATCAGGATCTTACCCCTGTGGGCTGTGGGTTGAGTTGGGTTTATTTCTTGTTTGTTTGTTTGTTCGTTTCTAAGTGGTAAATGGGGATGCATTGGCATTTTAAAGTAGATTATGGGATAATAGACTGTATTGTATCAGACTAGATTTAAGAAAGAATTTTTTTTCATTATGAGGGACCTGAAAGTTTATCTAATTCAAACTCCTCTGCCAGGGGCAGGGACACCTTCCTTCCACTAGCCCAGGTTGCTCCAAGCCCGGTCCAACCTGGCCTTGGAGACTTCCAGGAGTTCAGGGACAGCCACAGTTGCTCTGGACAACCTGTGCCAGGGCCTCACCTCCCTCCCAGCCAAGAATTCCTTCCCAATCTCCCATCTCTCCCTGCCCTCTGGCACTGGGAAGCCATTCCCTGTGTCCTGTCCCTCCATCCCTTGTCCCCAGTCCCTCTCCAGCTCTCCTGGAGCCCCTTCAGGCCCTGCAAGGAGCTCTCAGGTCTCCCTGGAGCCTTCTCTTCTCCAGGTGAACATCCCCAATTCTCCCAGCCTTTCCTCATTGGAGTGACATCCGTGCTGGGATGATGTGAGTCAAAACACTCACATTTGAGTGCTACCCCATAAATACTGGAGAAGAAAGCATGTGGGAATGAAGGAGCTCGCTTTGTGAGAGACATTGTACTGATCCTGACACCTGTACAACCTGGGAAAGCTGTTTCCCTGCTCCTGACCTCTTTTTCCTTTGCTGGACATGGAGACATTGCCAGGAAAGCCACAGTAACACCCACCAGAGGGAGATGGGTCTCCTCTCTGTACCCAAGGAATAAGCCCTAAAAGTGAGGGGAAAGTGCAGGGAGCCATGGAATTGCCTCTGCTTAGTTACTCCAAGCTGCTCTGGACCAAACCCTCATGTTTTGTTGTTGGCCTCCACAGTGGGATCTGTTGGCTGAGGGTGGAGACTCAGTCTCCCATGGCCACATCTTCCTCACCCTGCAGTTTTGGAGAGCCGGCCTCAAAAAAACCCCTTCAGTTCCTTGGTAATTGCTCCCCTAATGATTCTGAAATTAGTAGCTTCAGACAGAAAATAATAGGCATTTTTAATGCAACACAGGGAAAATATTCCTCTGTTTCTTCCTACTACACTCTGATTAGGAGAAAATCAAATAACAATAGCACAATTTCTGCAGGACTCACATTTTATGTGAACAATGTGGTTTAGACTCCTGCCTGAGCTCCCTCTGTCATGTTGCTCCCTTCTCTTCCTCATGCATTTCCCTTCTTTCACTTATTTTTAACTCCCTTTGATCTCCCTGCACAGTGTCTCTTACCCTGTTTAACTCACTTTTCAGCTTAAGCCAAATCAGCTCCATTAAAAGAAAACTTGCTTAAAGGAAAGAAAATACAGATCATGGGGGAGTAACACTGTCTGTACAAGTCCCTAAATTTCTGAGGGCCTGGCTGGAGAGGTTCTGGCTCAGCCTGCTGGGCAGAAGAGCCATCACAACCAACTTCCATGACTGGGTTTGCTGAGGGAGTGAAGTTGAGCATCGAATGAGCCCCATAATCCTGAAGGATCATTGGCTTTGGGTGAGGAACAAGGGAACTGCCCTTGAGGAAAAGGGGAGCTTCTCATCAGGGTTAAGCCAGTTGAGGCACCCCTGAGCTGGTCTAATTCATCCATCCCTTTTCTGTACATATTCACACCCATTCACATCCCAAACTCACCTGTTTTTACCTGAAGAAGTCCAGAGCATCTCCTACAGTGGAGGTAAACAAACCTTTATTGCCACCTTCTCCTGAGGAGCTTATTCCCACTCATTCTCATGTAAGCAGAATCCATCAGCTGAAATAATTCCTCACCCTTATTCCTCTGTGGTGTATTTCCAGTGCAAACTCACATCCCCACACCTCCAGCACTCCCCAGATCCTCCCAGTAACTCTGGCAACACCAGGACACACTTCAGAGACCCCAGGCAGCCGGACAATCTGCTCTCCCAGAATAACACATCACGGAAAAGAGTTAAAAATAGACTTTGAACTTACTCTTTGACCTCCCAATTAACTATATTATATCAAGAAGGGACCCAGAATCAGCTCAGCAAAGGTTCCAGCTTCGTGGACAGCTGTGTTCCAAAGATAAACCAGACACTGCACTGCATATTTTATGCCATATTCTTACTGATCAGCTCCTTCCTTATGCCATAAGTTTATGGCATATCCTCATGGCATATGGAACACGTTTAACATTACAGAACATCTGGCACTGCACTCATATAAATCATGGCAGCCACAATTTACCTGAGAGGTCACCATCTCTATAAATGGACAAAGGGGAAGTTTGGGGGGAAAAAACTAAGAAGGATTATCTTCCTGAGAAATGTCTTCTGGAAATAAAGCCAGTGAAATTCCACTTTGGTGTGTTAGAAAGGGGAGGAAAGGGCACAGACAAGAGGATGCACGTAAAATGAGGGAGGTAGGCTGAGAATGGCTCTGTCTCATACGACAGGAATGAGACAGATATTCAATGCAAAGGAAATCTCTTGCTTTCCAAAGTGTAATTAGGCTGAGGGACTCATTTCCATGAGATGTCAATGAGGCCAGGAACTCAGCCAGACACAGAGATGGCTTGGACATTTATGAGGATAACCTGAACATCTGAAGTTGTAACAGCCAATGGTGAAAAAAAAAAAGTCTCCAGAGAGATCTGACATCCTGTGCTTCAGACTTTAAATTAGTCTGTTAGTTATTAGGAGGATACCTCATTGTGGGGTGGGGGAACAAATTATTTTCCCTCTATTTTAGAGTGGACCAAGACTTTTCTTTGAACCTTCTGCCAATGCCCACAGCCAGAAGTGGTGTCCTGCATTAGTCCAGATCCCTGAGTGCTGGGAGAATCTCTGTGTGACAGGGGAGGAGATATCCCTTAATTATGTATATTGGATGATCCAGCTCAGAGGCAGCAGTGGGAGCAGAAGGCAAACCCTGCACAGGAAGGTAAAATCATGCAGCTCCCAACTCCTGTTTGTGTATCCTGAGGGTTGTTCACACCTGATTTCCCCATGTGGTGAAGCTTTAGGGCTTGGCCAGGACAGCAAGGATGGATCTGTGACCCTCAGCCTGTGAGGAATACATCACATCACCTTGGTCATCCTGTTGTCTACCCCACTTTGGATTCCCAGGAGCTCTCACTCACTCATTCCTTCCATCCACAAGGAAGCATCAACCATCTCTGCCTTTTTTCTGTTCCTCCATTGCCACCCCAAAGGCTCTCATCCCAATTGTTAAGGTTTATGGCTTGAGACCTGGTATGGGTCCTGTGGATAAATCAGCTGGTGAGTCATTACACCAAACAGGGATTTTACTGATCAGAAATTTGAAGGCCAGTGGGTCTCATCCCAAAAATCTGCACTGTTGTATGGAAATCAGCTTCATCATTAAAATGTGTTAAACCTCCTCCAAACCCTGGAGCAGCTCTTTTACCCTTAATTTTACCCTTTTAACCTGTGATGGAGGTGACCGTGGGTCTGTCTGTGACATCCTTTCTTTGGCAGGAGGGGGCAGGAATGTTCATGGGCTGAGGCTGCTCTAGGTTCAAACATCCCACACTCCAGGTATCTGTATCCATCAAAACTCGGGATTTCACCCCCCATGTTTCCTCTTGTCAGTCCTGTATCCAAGCACCTGATCTGTGGAGTCCCTGAGATCTTTACAGCACCAAGGAGCAATTTTTGATGAACTGCCCGTTTCCCAGTGGAAAAGGCCAGAAGGCCACATCTTTGGTGAGATGATGGGAATCTTCAGATGTGTTCCAGCTACAGAAAAATGAAAATGTCCTTTAGATCAGGGTAACTAATCCTGCTTATGCTGTAAAGCCCTGGATGAACAGTCGATTCTACTTTCTTGTCAGATCCTAATCTGACATGCTGATAATGAAGAAAGGGAGGAGGAACCACAGAGAGGAAATCAGGAGGGAAGCTGTGTCATTGAGGAGGGGTGGGGGATTTGCAGGGCAGGGGGACAAGGGAGAGGGGGGGAAAGGGAGGGAGCTTTAAAATGGACAAGCTTTAAAATGAAATTGAAAATTAGGGGGGCGGAAAATCTAATGGAGACAGGCTGCACGGAAAGTGATACAGGCTGGAGATGGAGAGAGACAAAGAATGACAGGGGATCAGTTTAAGCATGAAAGAATAGAAAGGAAAAGAATAATAATGTTGGCTTGTAAAGCTGAAATCAGATTATAGTTTCCTCCAGTGAATTAACTCTCCTGTAATGTAGTGTAGGGGGCTTTGCAGAGCTGGGGTGATTTCCCTGTTGGGTGGCATTGGGACATTAAACTGGGATGTGTGTGTGTCTCATTATAACCCTGCCTGTGTGTGTGTTAAATCTCTCAGAGAGCAGCCAAGCATGAGACTTGCTCTGTATATTCCTGGGGGGAGTGAGATATTAAAAGTATTTGGGGATTGGAGGGAGCCCCACAGTGAAATGGGGGTGTGGATGTGTTTTTGTGAGGGTGCAACACTAAATTTCACTGTGTGTTTATGTCAGGCAGAGTCTCCCTAAGGCCTCAGGGCTTCCCTTTGGGATGGGACTGTCAGGGAGCCACTTGCAGCTGGAGATTCCAAGGACTCAAGGAGCTCCTGGCCCCACTCCCCAGAGAGTGAGGTGACCCAGCACTAGGGTGGAGGAGGCAGCTGGAGGTCAGGTGGATGGTGTGGGAGCTCACAGCCTTTGTGGTCCTCACCCAATGGACTGAGCAGAGTTGGAGGTGTGGTGGGAACACTGGGAATTCCAACTCACAGCCAGAGCATCCTCTCCTTCGTGGAGGCCTGGCTGGGGAAGAGGAGCATGGATAGGAGCCAAAATCATTTTTTTTTTTCCTCAACCCTAACCATGAGTCACAGAGCCAACAAAGTCCAGACTTTAGGTTCTGGTTTCTCCAGCTCTGTGGGATCCCAAATCAGGCTGGGAGTGAGATGAAGTCCAGCTCAACAGGAAGCCTTCCCTATCTCCTTTCTGCCAAATCTTCTCACTTCTTTCCTGGTGGCCAAGACGTTGCCAGTTAATCCTGCCCAAGCAGGCTCCAGGTGTACACCTTGAGATTATCCCTTGCCTGAGCTCCCCCAGTGGTTATTTGTTACAAGGGGACATGTAGCAGCTTTCATCTTCATGAGACCTGCTAGAATCCCTCTCCCTAGGATTCCCAGACCATCAGGTGTGAACAGGAAACTGTATAAAGCCAAGAGGAAAAGAGGAAATGGAGTCATGGAACTAAGGGAAAAACAAATATAAGGGTGCTCAAACAGCTGGAATGAATGTTCCATAAGGGGTAAGACTATAACCTAAGATGCTACAGAGATGACTGGGAAGTCAGGTAATGGAGTATATAAAATAATCCATGTCAAGGAAAGGATGAGTGGATAATGGTTGCTCATGGACTTTTCCAGTGCAGGAACTTGGTGGTCCCGGAAAGTTGCAATCAAGCTTTGGAATTTCTTGCCACGTATATACAGTTGGTGCTTAAAGTTAAAAAGGGTTCAGGGAAGAGCAGGAAAGTTCCAAGAAAAAAAAATCCAGCCAGTGTTATTAAATTCATAGAGAACTTCCTGCAGTCCCTGAGTCTCAAATGGCTGGAGGTAGGGAAAGTACCAGGGAGGAAACACCACAAACCCCTGCCTTGTCCTCATGCAAAATGCATGTGCCTGTAGCTGCTTTTGGAGACAGGAGGTTTGGAGGAACAACCTGTGGAGCTGTTCTGCATTATCTCTGAGAGAGGCTGAATGCTGATCCTTCACTCTGTGCAATCCCATCTCCTGATGAGTCCTATGGATTGTGGCTACCCAGATGTCCTGGCAGGGCTACCTCAGATCTAATACTGTCCTCTCCTGCTTTGAGCAGACAGGACCTCACCTGCCCAAGCACAGCTGGGGAGGTGTCTGACACACTCCTTGGAGGTACAACATGGTCAGAGAGCAGGAAAGACCTGCAGCAAAGTAAATCTAACTGGAGGGGCTGAGGATGGTACTGCATAGAATCATCCCAGAATCACAGAATGGTTTGGGTTGGGAGGAACCTTAAAGATCATCCAGTTCCAACACCAACACCTTCCACTATCCCAGGTTTGCTCCAAGCCCCATCCAACCTGACCTTGGATATTTCCAGAGATGAGGCAGACACATCTTCCCTGGGCAACTTGTGTCAGGGCCCCCCCACCCTCACAGGGAAGAATTTCTTTGTAAAATCTTATCTGAATCTCCTTCTAGATTTCAACCCTTCCCTGTGTCCTATCACTGCAAAAAGCCTCTCTCCCATTTTTTCATGAGCCCCCTTGAAATACAGAAAGGATAAACCTGGGATGCCCGAGAAGGGTCAGAGCTGTAGCTTTTCTTTTTTAGATCAAGATTGTGTGAGCCTGAGGGGTGTGACATCACTTGAAACTAAAGCAAGGCTTGGCTTTTCCCCACGGTAACACAGATCCTGGATGGCAAAGAGGAGATGTGACTGCTGCAGTGTTTGGTGTGTGCCTTCTTTGTGGGCCCTGTCTCTTCTGTATTCAGGTCACAGAACACTCCCCAGAGTGCTTTAGATAAGGGCAGGCCCATCCATACCTTGGTGACACTGTGTTGTGATACAATGACATGTCCAATCCAACTTTCTTCAGCAGCAGCCGGACATTATCCCTGAGAAATGTATTGTCCTCTGCAGCAGCCGTGGGATAATTAACCCTGTCATTTGTGCTTATATGGAGTGCTTTGTTCCACCAGCCAGAGGCTCAGGGCTTTGGCACTGCTTCTTTCTGGTCATTTCCTCCCAGGCTCCTCTATCTGCTGGGAAACAAGTTGATAAATTACCCCCTGTAACCACTCTCAGCATTTCTGCAGCACCTTGCGAAAAAGTTATCACTGGAGGAGCTGCAGATGATACTGAACTTCAATTAGGCCTCAAATTAGTTGTGCAGGGTGACATTTTCCAATCATGCAACATTAGCATCCTCCCTAATTATGAAAATGTAAAGCTAACTTCTGTTTCATAATAAATTAGGCTTGTTCTCTCGGTATCTAAAACACACAAGCGCTCACACAGTGCAATTCCAACCAGGGCTTCTCTCCCTGTTTTGCTGATGCTCAGGAACAGACTCAGGCACAACCTCTCTGTCCTCTAAAGGTCAGGCATGGTGGGAGTGTGTCTGATGACTTGGGAGGGGAAATTATCAAAAAAGTGGAAAAAGACACTGGAGAAAAAAAGTTTGATGTGGTGGGCACAGCCTTAGACATTCTCACAGCAACCAGCATCTTTCTCCAAGGAGGGAGAAAGGGGCAAGAGGAAAAATCCCATCATCTTCCTTCTCCATTGAGTTTTTGCATCTCTGGATTACTCAGCCCATTTGTCCAACCCTGAGAGAGGTTTTGGAGCCTCCCTTCCACCACAGTGTTGGCAAACCCATAACCAAGCAAGACTGAAGCTGTGCTACAACACACCTGATGCCATCTATTCCCAACATATCTGGGCAGCAGAACATGCAGGTAAAAAGATACAAGAAAAAAGAAGGGGCAACCAGAATAAGCTTTTGTATCAAACAACAGTTTCTGTAAACACCAAAATTACTCAAGAATAGAAAAAAAAAGTCAGGTTTTTTATTTTTTTGCACAGTCAGAAGAATAAAAGAAAGGTCCTTCTTGGAGCCTTTCCACAGTGGTTGGGGAATGTGTCTCTATTTAAGAGACCACTCAGAGGTGCCTCATTATAGTTTATGCTGGAAAAGGGATCAGGAACTACCTGGCTCTTGCCAGGTAGGTTTTGCTGTGCTTTATGTGTTTCATGGAGACCAGCAGACATTGTATGTTGTAGGTAAATCAAGTCACCTTTGTGCCTGTCTTTGTGCAGGGTCCAAGCCACAGATCCACCCCATCAGCCCTCCAAACCTATTCTGTGTCACTAAAAATATGGGACCCTCTACAAACAGCCTGGAAACAGATGGATTTTCATCCTGGTTGAGTTTGTGTTATTGAATTAATAGGTTCAAGTAATGCTAAAGATTCCTGAAAAACAAGGCAACTAATTATTGCATCGCTGCACCAGAAGTAACAGGGAGCTGCAGAGAGAGGCTGACAAGCAGGTAAATAATAGACTAACAAGCAGGATGGCTGGAATCTGTCACAGCACTAATGAAGGTCAGGATAAGACACCTGCATATTTTAGAGAATGAGTTGTGTGCATCTGAAGATGCTCAGATGTGACATTTAAAGACAGATCATAAACTAAGTGCAGTCACTGCTGAGAACTGGAGCCTGGGATGGCGCAGGATCTGTGGGTAAAAGAATTAAAACAGTTTAAAAACTGAGAGTAGAAAAGGCTTGGAGTCAGTGGAGAAGCTGGAGAACCAGCAGCCTCTGGAGTGGGAAGATCAGTCCAAGGAAGAAGCCAATTCTGCTTTGGAGCCCTCAGAATGTGGTTAAAATTTTCCAAAAACTGGAGAAAGAGAGACAACACTCAGCTTGTCATCCAGGGAAAGGGGAGCAGCTGAAGCAGAGAAAGGGATTTGCAGGATCCTTTTCTACAGAGTAACCTAATTCACCATGAGCACACTGCAGAGGCACTTAAATAGGGCAAGGGAAAGCACTGTGTAAGCAAACTCACTGCAAAGCCCAGGGAATGTTGGAGTGTACAGGCAGGGCTGCATAGAGAGTGGGCTGGGAACTGCAGCTCCTTTGCTTTCAGCTGCAGTTTTCATCTGAAGGCTCATTTATTGCTGCAAAAGCAAAAAAAAAAAAAAAAAAAAAAAAGGAAAAAAAATAGGGCAGTTTGGTTCAGTAATCAATTGAAAGCTCAGCCTCCTCTTGAGGAGCCCAGGATGTGCAAAGGGAAATGTTCTACCTAAAACTACTTGTAAAACTACTAAAAAGGGGTTTGGGGAAACCTTTTTGGGTCCTTGTGGTTTTGCTGGGCAATGAATATCCAAGTTGTGGGTTTTCCCAGCAGAGCTGCAGCTCTCAGTCCTCCTTAATTCCGTGTTCTACCTATGAGCAAAACCCATATAATGCAATAATAAAGCAAAAAATGGCAGCAGGGAGGGGTAAAGGTTTGCTCCCCTCAGCCAGCAGGATGTTTTCTCCACCTGCTCTTTTCCCATGCTCCAAATAATCCGATTTTTATCTGCCACACTGCTTTTTGTTTTGTTTTGTTTTTTTGTTATTTTTCCTCCCCCAATCAATTCAACTGCAGCAACGAGCCGACAAGCGTTTTGAATAATGAGTTTGTTTTCGGGGTTGAAGGGTTTTGCTGGCTCATCCCGGCTCTGGGAAGAGCCGCCTTTGTGTTTGTAATGCCAAGAGGGAGCCGGGGCTGCAGAGCACGCTAGGAAGGATCAATACTTTAAATGCATTAACACTGGTGAGCTCCAAATGAAGTTAGTGGCTGCTGAGCATCACTGATTTCACAGTAAGTCTCAGTTCAGTTGGTTAATTTCTCTGAAGGATCAATGCCACAGCTGATGGTTACTGAAGTTTCTTCCTTCACCGAGCGCAAGGGGGGTTTTTGAAATGAACTCTACGGGGGATCACAAACCAACTGGGCCGTGTAAGTAAGAGGAGCATGGGTAATTCTCTTAATCTGTCAAGACTAGCACGGCAAAGACATGAATCATAAAAGCTGAACTAAACCAGCTTCACATTGTGGATCTAAATTTCACAGTTGCTCTCGTTCTGCCGGGGTCAATCCAAACCGCCGGGTGTGACCCCGCCAGAGCTCTCCAGGAAATTGGACTTGAAAGCCATGATTTCTACTCAAGCAAAATGAAAATTTTGGGTACAATTCTTGCAATATTGGGTCTTTAAAGATCTGAGAATTTTTAGGCAACCTCATTGGGATTCTGTAAACTGGGATCTTTATACACATTGATCTTTTTTTTTTTCATTGGGGTTGAAGTTACGTCTCTCTTATAGAAATAAGATGTCCATGGGCAGAGTGTTTGATTCCCAGTCCAAGCAGCACAGAAAAGGGATGGATACACAGGTGGAGAGTGGAGGCAATGGGTTAAGAGGAGATGGAGGAAGGTATGTTGGGAGGAGAGAGTGAGACACAAAGACTGGATGGAAAGAAGAGGCAACAAAGCAACGAGAGCAGAGAACCTTTGTCTGGTAGGACAGAAACCTGGGGAAGCACCGTTAGGAAAAATGGAGAACAGAAGAATTCATCCCTTTTTAAGGATATTTATGAATGGGAAAAGAATAAACTCACCAGCCAAAGCCCAAGGAACCCAGGAACTCAGTGTGTTGAGTTGCATTTGGAGCTGTGAGATAATGAACCCAATCTGGACTTCCTGAGGGAGGGTCTAATTCCAGTATTCCCAGATTTAGCTGTGAGGGCTCCATCTTAGCTCTACATTTACCATGGGTTTGGGCCTGAGTCATTTGAAGGACAGGAATGTTTAACACAGAATTCCAGCAGAATTTAGGGCCCTAAAGATATAAGTCTGCACCCACCACACCTCCCTGTGAGGTACCTGATAGAATTTTTCACATGAGTTTTCAGACATGAACAGAAGGTCATCTACCCAGGGACAGAGAAATGGAAATACCAACCCAAAGCTGACCTAGATACAAAGCCTTGACATTGTTCTAGACAAAATTCCTGGCTTTAACTAGAGACAATTCCTACGCTGCCCCAACCTTCATATCATTTTCTTGTCATAAAAAATTCCTTTACTTCTTTGTTGTAACCTTGGGTGTGTCTGCCCCATCCCTGGAAGTGTCCAAGGCCAAGTTGGACAGGGCTTGGAGCAACCTGGGATAGTGGAAGCTGTCCCTGCTGATGGCAGGGATTTGGAACAAAGTGATCTTTAAGGTCCCTTGCAAACCAAACCATTCCACAATTCTATGATTTCCAAATCCAATGCATACAAAAGTAATGGGGCAGCCCGCTTCCAAAAAAAACCCTCAAATTTAAATAACAACTGAGCTTTCCATACTTTGGTTTGCTGGAAATGGTATTTCAAAGCCTTTTCTTCCCCACTGCATGAAGCTTTGGAACATACTTGCTTCCTTTTCCAAACTGAACACAAGAATCACAAGTAATCTTGTGATCCCCGTAAAGGTGGTGGAGCTTTAAATAGAGTTGCTTGATGTACTCAAAATTTCTTGACAGAAGCAAAAAGAAAAAAAAATAGATAAATAAAGCAGACTTTTTAATGTATATTTTCACCAAAAAAAAAAAAACAACCACAAAACACATCTTGTATTTTGGGATAGGTGGCCTTAGCTTTAAAAAAGTATAATGAGCCTGGTGCTAAAATTGGAGAGCTGTCAACACTGTGCGTTCTTGCTATACGTTAAAAGTCACTTAAAAAGAGAAGGGTCTAAGGCTGGGTTTGTGTGTGCACAGAACAGGTGGGAAATTTGCAAATTGCTGACAACATTTTCAAACCTGACAAAAAAAAAAAAGGCAACAGAAAAGTTTTGGTCCCCAAAAAAGTTTGTATTTGCCCTCCCTATTTTTCGTTTCAAAAAAATAGAGAATGTGTGTTGGGTTCTTGTTTTCTGACAGTGGTGTTAGAAGATTTTCAGTCTAAAAGGGAAAATACATTGTGTTACCAGCAGAGTAGTGATATTGAAGCCTTTGCTCACAGATTATTAAACTTGTAGAGTGGTTTGAACTGGAAAGGACCTTAAAGATCATCCAGTTCTGCCCCCCTTCCATGGGCAGGGACACCTTCCACCATCCCAGGTTGCTCAGAGCCCCATCCAGCCTGGCCTTGGACACTTCCACGAATGGGGCAGCCACAGCTTCCCAGGTCACCATTCCAGTGTCTCATCATGTCTCCCTGAGAGACACCATTGACTGGACATTTCCATCCACATGACAGGAAGATTTAGGAGTTGACACTCATGAAACAGTTTTCCCAGACAACAAAATCCTTCCTAAAGCTCATTAGCTGGACGTTGGCTGGCACTCTGAGGATGGAGCATGTGTGGGGTTGTGTAATCTCCTTTCTGGATGGCCTGGATCCCCACAGAGATGCCCGAGGCTTTGGAGAATCCCACAGAGGTTCAGCTCTTGCTGCTGATACCTCCTGGAAACAACAGCCACTGACTCGTGGTGTGGGGACATGTCTCCTTTCATCACTTTGGAGTTTGGCACCTGGAGACCTCAGTGAATATCTCCCTTTTTTACTTCTGTATTCTTTCTGCAATTGATGCAGGGGAATGAAAAGGAGCAGGTTTGCAGCAGCAAGAAGAAAGCTGCAGGTGCTGAGAAGATAAGCACTGCAGGGTTTGAAAGGCTTTTAGGGAGCTTAACACTTGCTTAACCAGCTGTTAATTAAACAAAGCATCCATATGTGCTACAAAAGTACCTCCAGTGCCCCCTAATGCTCTTCCAGCTATTGGTCTAAATATGAAACAGGGGACAGGGCATTTTCAAAGTCCCCAGAATCAACTCTTACATCCTCTGAGGTGTTCCAGCCAAATTCTCAATCTTGTCTGACCCCTTTTAATTAACAGCATCCAACAGTGTCATTGGGAAACATTGCTGGGGGATTTTTCTTCAAGAAAGGATCCATGACTTATTTTTTGAAACAGGTAATCCTAATTTCTCTGGGGTAATTACTGCAAAACAGGCTGAGGTAAAGTAGCTGAAGTGCCTTTATATCATCATAGGAACAATGCAAATTCAAAAACCTATTAAAAATGACAGAGACAGCAGTAGTTCAGCCTCCTCCATCCTTCACAGCTTTACACTTCCTCAAATTCTTTCCCATGAGTGTTGTATATTCTCACTGAACTAGTAGGAATTTTGTATCAACCCAATCTGACCAATGCTGAAAAGTCATCCTTCCTTATTTCCCAGGCCATCAGCAAAGGAACAGATGTCCATCTGTTTTCTGTTACGTGGTACCTTCCATGTTCCCACCAAAATTCATGGAGCACAAGTCTGGTGAGGAGCAGCTGAGGGAGCTGGGGGAGAGGGCTCAGCCCGGAGAAAGAGAAGCTTGAGGGGACTTTCTCATTCTCTACAACTATCTGAAAGGAGGTTGTAGCCAGGTGGGGATGGGGCTCTGTTCCCAGGGAACAAGGGACAGGACAAGAGGAAACAGCCTCCAGTTGCACCTGGGGAGGTCTGGGTTGGATATTAGGCAAAAGTTCTTCACTGAAAGGCCTACCAAGCATTGCCTGGGAAAGTGGTGGAGTCCCTGGGACTGTTCAGAAATCATGTTGTTGTGGCACTTGAGGACGTGGTTTAATGGTGGTGAGCTGATGGTTGGGCTTGATCATCTCAGAGGTTTTTCCATCCTTAACAGTCCTATGGTTTAAACACCTGGAGTAGTGCCACAAAGTTAAGACACTTAACAGATTCTTAATTTCTTGAATGCTCTGCACATATTTTACAGCCCTTTCTCCACTTCCCTATCAAGAACAGCCCTCCTGCTCCTGGGTCAGGAGTCCTCAACACGCCGTGTTTAAATGCTTGTAAGCAAAACCAACTGATTCTACCCAGGATCAGCAGCTGACAGAGAAACTAAATAGACCTCTTTAGCAACTGGATAGCCTTATATTTCAGTGGTATTGATCTGGTGAAGCTGAAGTGTTATTTTGGCCATATTTCTGCCTGCAAAAATCTTTGATGCCATGCAAAATTACTCAGCAGACGGGGTGTGAATTACAGTCCACAGCCATTAGCAGACTCCAGTGTTAGAAAAGATTTGTTTTAACCCTCTAAAAATGGCACCTGTGCTCCCAGTTCTATTCATATTAATCTAAATCAGGAAAAATCGCTCCCTTTGTAGGATTTGTTTCTTCATAAGTAGAAATGACTGGAGTCAGACGTCCAACAATAACTGCAGGACTGCAACAGGTTGCCCAGAGAAGCTGCCTGGAAGTGTTCAAGGCCAGGTTGGAGGGGGCTCTGAGCAACCTGGGATATGGAAGGTGGAATGGGATAGTGAGAGCTGGAATGAGATGGTCTTTAAGGCCCCTTCCAACCCAGGTTAGGTTCTATTCTATTCTAATTCTATTCTATTCTATTCTATTCTATTCTATTCTATTCTATTCTATTCTATTCTATTAATTGTATATCATCCAGGATGGTCTTATAAATGTGATTTCAGTGTGCTGGAACACGCAACCTGCACCCATGTGCAGACAGATTTGGCTCAACCAACACCAAACACAAGACAGTTGTTTGAACACACAGTTTAGAGAGAAACAACACAGGTTTTCATTTCCCACCCAGCTTCAGGCACTGAAAAAACCCCACAACATACAGTGGCTGTTCAGTCCTCTGTGAAACAAATTATTTACAAGTTGTGTTCTTTGCTGCCTTTTAGCAGTGGATGTGAGCACCTCACAGCCTCCTGTGCCTCCAAACTCACAGCATCCCCACTCCCAGATAACAAGGAACAGGGCTGTGCATCCACCTGCCTGGAGTGGCACATGGAAGGGCTGGAGGAGGAAGAGAGAGCCAGGGAAGGAGGACTGGTAGCAAGAGCTGTGGGATGAATTAAACAAAGCAGTACAGCAGGGATGGGATGGTCCAGAAAGGTGAGAAGATGGTGGGTTTGGCCCCTGTTGTTTGACTTTCCCTTGGACTCACGTGCTGCCAGGTAAGAGCTGAGCAGTTTTGGTCAGATGCCACCTCAAAGAGGGGACAAGGAAGAGCAAAATCTTAATTTCGTGAAGCCTCAGCTTCAGTTGCTCTTTGCTTCATCTTCAGTGCAGCAAAGTGCTGGGGGAGTTTGGCTTGATGAAGGAGAAGAGGAACCACAGCAAATGTCAGGCAAGTCTGGGCTCAGGGATGGGGTAACACCACACTGCTCCCTTCAAAGGAGGGAGCACAGGAAAAGGCAGAAAGGTGGGAAACCCCACAGAAAACTTCAGAACTGGGTTCAACCCCTGCAAAAAGACAAGCCTTGTGGGTTATCAAACAGGGACAGGGTGTGGGGTGGAAAAACCTTTATAAAAAGCAGTAGCTCCTTTCCCACACCTGTGAACAGGGGCAATGGCATTGACCTTCCTTTGGAAAAGCACACAAGGATTTAAGGATGGAAAGTGCTGCTTCAGCACTGTTATTTTTATTCAGAGGCAGTGCTTCAGAGGCAGAAGGGCTTTTAGTAGTTGTATTTATTTATTTATTTATTTTAATGGCTGTTCATCCAAGTGCACTGAGGGAATTGGGCTCTGATCCCTTCTGGGCTGTGTAAAGCAGCACATGTCACACCTGTGCCTCTGTGTCACACCTGGCAGTGCTTTGACTGGGGAAAAAACCCACCCAAAAGGGTGGGAACAAATTAGGAAAGGTTCAGCAGAGCTCCCCAAGCTTTTGGGGTGGTGCAAAGTCCCTGTCCTCTCTTTGAAGGAAGTATTTAGAGAAATTAGTTGCTCTGCTGGCTCTCAGCAAGGTCTTCCCTGAGTCCTGCACACTTTTCACTTGGAGTTCTCTTAGTTCTGCCCTTCCTGCCAGGGGTCAGAGACCAAAACCAAGGGACTGAGACATCACAGGAGGGGCTGCTTTCTTCATTTCCAGCCCCGTTTTGTGCTGATTCAAAGATATGATTTTTTTTTTTTTTTGCATAATTAGCTGCAACTTTTATGTGAACTGAGCCTCAGGCACTCCAGAATTTTTCCTATTTCTACTATGGAGTCATGGGATCTATTTCTCCTGTGGCCTGTTACAATTTCAGATCAGACAGCTGTTTTTTTCCTGAAATGACCTGACCTGAGTTCATCAGGATTTTTGCCTTCTCCCCAGAGCCAGGTGGATCAGGAAAACATCACAGGGAGAGACCACTCAGGCTAAATGTGCAAGGTGCATCCTGCAGAAACTGGGAAAACAATCCATTCCTTTACCCTACAACTGTTTTCTCCTCCCTACTTTAGGTGACAACCAAAGCCTGGATTGCTCTTTAAAATATTTAACTGGAGGAAATAATTCGTTTCCCTCAATCTGTTTATAGACAGAGGAGAATATTTTTTCATATTAGAGAAATCAGCACATTTTCCCCTGCAGCAGCTCCAGTGTGCTTTATATTAGAGAGAGATTGATAACTCTCCAGCACAGCACTCACAGCCCATCTCTGAAACACTAAACACCCACTCACTCCAGAGCCAGTCCCTCTGGCTGCTCCCTACACAACAGGAGAAGATTTCCAAGGCTGGGGATGGCAAAGGATTGCACTTCTGGCTAAAGCCAGAGCAGGATTTGCCTCCTCTCACTTGTAGGAGAGTGGAAAAGGTGGGTCAGGGGGGGTTGGCTGGGGGATGCATAAAAATTAATCAGGTTTGGGGGAGGATGAACTTTGGGAGTATGTTTTAATCCGTTCAAGTTGTCCTGAAATCTCAGGATCCATGTCGAGCCCTCAGGCCAGAGGAGGGACAGGATTTGGGCTGCCAGGCAATTTATCCTCTTCTTCCATCAGGATGTTGGTTCGTCAACCAACTCAAGAGTGTTAAAGAGGTTCCTGAGAGGATAAATCCAAGTGGAAGTGGAGACAGGGTAAACTGTCCCCTGTTAAACTTCTGTTGGTCTGAGCAGGAACTAAACCACTCTCCAAAACATGCAGATTTGGGGAATCCCTGAAAAAAGGGAGGGGATGCAATCCTAGGCTGGGAGCCTCCAGATGGGAATGGGCACTGCTGGGGCTGCCCATGTGTTTGTAGAGAATAGATGAGTGACTGAAGAGGCAGCTGGAAGGATCTTTGTGCCCAGAGCTGGTAATTCCAACTCATCCTGTGGCAAATGTGTCCAGAGCATCTCCACACCAGGGATCCTGCACCACACTCCCAACCCTGCAGTGTTACCGAGGGGTGGGAAGGAGGGGGAAGAGAGAGAAAATTGAGAGAGAAGCTACTGCTACCAGAGCTGGCATTTTAATATTGAAAGGTTGTGAAATCTAATAAGAGCTACAAGGGAGGTTGATGTATTTTTTTTTTCCCTCGTGCGAGGATGAAATTGGGATTCAATAAGTAAATGTGACAAAATATGCAATTTCCCATAGATTTCATGCAGCAGGGAGCTTCCTGTGTAATAACCTCAAACCAGGATTTTTTTTCCTTGCCCCAACAAAGATCTCTTGCCTCCATCTTATCTGAATAATAGTTCACCCCCACAAAGTACAGCCTGCCACTTTAGCTGTACCTTATCACTGCCTGTTGGTACATGGTGAACAAAAGTAGATTTTTCCCCCCTTTTTTCCCCCCCATGAATGATATCTTCCTTCTTTTTCCTGTGAGAAATAAGCCTGAGCTGTGAATGCAAGAGGGAAGAGCAATTCTTAGTTGGCTTAGGTCTCTTTTATGGTGCTGAGGTGTAAAGAGCCTTTGAAAGGTGTTTCATTAAGACCTTCTTGGTCTTTTTGCTTTCAAGGCCACATTGACCATTGTAGAGATGATGGGAAAACTGCAGCAAACCTGCTCCCATCCCCTGGGAAGAAAACTTTACCTGGATGGACTTTTCTAAGTGGGATCACATGTTGGACACAGGCTCATGACCTTGATCCACACGGTCTAACTTTGGAGTTGGATCTAATTCTGAGGTTTGAATGGGAAGGCTGGAGCAGGTGACCTTCAGAGCTCACTTGCCACCTCAATTATTTCATGGCTTTGTGCATAGTTATGCTTTAAAACCCCTGGTGTGAAGGGTGAGCAGGAGGTGTGTGTAAGTAAAGGGCACAGGGACATAATCACAAGTCTGCATTTTCACCTATTGTTGCCTGTCAGCAGTAATGGCCTGTCCCTGCAACCCTCCCCTTCCCCAATTTTGCAGAGTGTTCACATGCCCTTAACTCCCCCTTTTTGCTGCAAAAAAACCCACAAAATGCTCTTGCTTAACCTTCTACCTGAGCTTTATTCCTACACGTGCCCCTGCCAGGACCTGGAACATGTTAGCTCGGATTGCTGCCCAGTCCTAATCACCTGAAGCAGCAAAGTTAAAAGGGATTATTAATCAATAAACAATCTCACTTTAATCAAACACGTTTTACTTTGCAGCTGAGGGGAGGCAGGAGAGCACAGGCAGGAGGTCTCAGCACTCCACAGCAACTTCTTGAGCTGCCCAACACTTTGATTGTTCAGTGTGGGGAGAGTGAGAGCACCTTTCCTCCCTCCAACCCCAGGAGCTCTGATTGCCACCTTAGGAAGCACCTCCAGCAGTGAAGGATACCCAGAGAGGGTAAAAACCACCTCCCCCCCTCCCAGCTCCAGGTACAGCGTAGCAGGGAATTAAATCCCCATCACTGCGAGGTTTGAAAACCGCAGTAATAAAATGTGCATAATGACACCCTCCCTCTTTCCTCCCCATCAAAAGGCTCAGTCTTTGTTATTGCAGGCAGTTTGATTTTGTCTTATCACTTCCAGGCTGGGTATATGATGATTTTATTGGTGTGCAGTGTTGCTCTTCCTGCCCCGGGGAGGCCGAGTTTTAGACGACGACGCTGGAGCGGCTTTTTTTCAGCTCTCCTCCAGCCACACTCAATTAAAAAAGAAAACCCACAAACCAGTTAGCTAATAATGCTGCTCAAAAGGCAACCCTGCATAATTAAAACTACTGGTAACACTGTCCAATGTGAGAAGGGTCAGACTTGCATCCAGAGTCTCTCTCCTGCTAACGCTGGGCTTGGATTCCAGCTCGGAATTTAATGGCCCATCTGATTCAATGGAACTTATTGTCACTGCCAGTTAACTGGAGTTGATATCAGGGTAACAGCTTATGAGCAGTTTCTATGTGGTCCTGATCACTGGTATTGATTTCAATAAGGTGTGGGCTGGATCCTTGACACTCTAATTCTGAAATCAATGGAGCTGGGACGATTCACTCCGCCTCAGCGCCAGGGAAATCAGGTACATGCCTTTAACAATAAACCAGCCATTTAAATTATTTGTGCAGTTCTTCAGGGAGCTCTGGCAGGCAAAGCAGAGATCCTGCAGATGTAGATAATGTGCCAGGCAAGCGAAAATTTGGATGTCTTGAGGAAAAGGGATGGAAGGAAAGGAATTTACGGATTCTCACTCAAAGCACTGCCCGGTGTGTTTATTGAAGGGCAATGAGAAAGACAGTCAAGCAATCCCATCCTGGGATGTGAGCACTGACACAGCAGAGCGTTCCCATTCATTTGGGATGGAGATATAGGGTCAAAGTGGCCTTGAGTTGTGAGTCCTCCATGATTATTCACAGCATATTGGACCTAACATTGATAATGGGCATCCCATCCCCAGCCCAAACTTCCCCCAGAGTGCAGCAAATAAAGCCAAGCAGAGCAGAAGATGTTTAGGAGAGGGAGAGCAGGTAAGGAGGAAGCTGGAGATGCATCTGCCATTCCTGGTGGAGCACTGTGGAGCAGTGGATGCTGCAACTGGGATGAAAATACAGGATTCCTGATCGAAATGGAACCCTGGGTGAATGGAACCAGTGAAGTCTAGAAATGCTCTTCTCCCTTTCATCTGATTCAGGAGAAAGTGTGATGCCTCCAAATGTGAGTCTGAGACCCTGCTCCATGGGCAAGAGGGAAGTAAACCTAGTTGTGGGGTGATGCCTGGCTTAGGGCTGGGACTTGTTGCCACCAGAGAACCCCCATCCAGAACTCCCCAGGAAATGACCCTCAGTGAGGGCTGTGGCACAATAAAGACAAAAAACTCCCGCACTGAAGCCTCAGGGACGTTTCTTTTCTGACACCACAGCACACAGTGATAGCTGCACACTGAGGAAATACCTTGCTACAGTCAAAACCACTCTCCTGTAGCCTCTAAAGAGGTGTTAGCTCAGAGGTGACTCTTAATGCTTTTTCCCCACATTTTTAGGTCGATGAAGTCTGGTGCACTGGTGGCTGCAAGTCTTGGATGCACTAAAGAAACTCAGATTCCAGTGACCTCCAACCTCATTCCTCCTTGCATTTAAGCACTGGGCATTTCTTGCAAGCAAGAAAGCCACACACAGATGCTACAGGCAGTGCTGCTCCTTGACTCTCCCTAATTCCTTCTGGACTTGCAGAAGCCAGAGATGAACATGTGAACCATCCCAGTGCACAATTCCTCAAAGGGAGTGTTGTAAATATTATCAGCTACTGATACCCTGCCATGTCTCTTCTTATCATAAGACTTATTTCACTCTGCCACTCTTCTTCAATGTCAAGATCTTCATTAGATTATTTCAGGAGTTGAATTTAAGCTGGATTTCCCTGATGTTTGCTTTTTTCCACCCTCTCTCAAGGGAACTTGGAATAACTCAGACAATGCAGCCCATGCTGGTGCTGAGGTCAGTATTGATTTATGCAGGTGGAAGATAATCATTGTTTCTTAAGGAAAGGGCAATATTCCAGTAGCTGTGAGTATGTGGGAATAACAGACAGTCATGCTCTGTATTTATTTGCTCTCAGTAGCTTCCAGATCAGCTCAGCTCCACTTGGGAATCAAAAGAAGGGGTTGCTTTTCTCCTACTCTCTGTGCCCGGAATGGCACCTGGCATGTGAATAATCCAACATCCAGCATCCACCAGGGGAAGAGATCCTGCAGCAGGGACTTCAGCTGCAGGTTGAGGGATAATGTAGAGGTTTTGCTTTTCTCCTGCCTTCCCAGCTGCACAGAGTGCTTGGGAATGCAAGTTAGGAAGAGGTTTGGAGAGGGAGGGGAGAATAAACTCCCAGTTCCCCGAGTGCCTGGATCACTGGACCACCTCTCCCCTGAGTCTGCCCTGCAGAAATGAGCTTTCTCCCTGTGATCTACAGCTGGACACAAGCACAGCACTGCAATCTCTCTCTCAGAGGCTGAATGTGACTCCTTTATAAACTCCCAGTTTGTCTCTCTGTTCCTGTTCTTGCCCCTGATAAATGTTCTCCTTCGCTGAGGAACCTGAAATGCTCAACCCACTCTATTACCAAGCCCCTTGAAGGTTTACACATTGTTTACAAACAGACTTTCCCCTGTCACTGCCAAAGTGGTGTCTCTTTCCCAAAGTATCAGACAAGGTGATGCACAGGGAGAGGTGGAGTGACACAGTTAAGCTCTCCCTGTTCCCTATGGATATGGGAAGCGACACATTTCCAGTAGGTAATTACATGTTGTCATTTCACTGAGAACCAGGCACTGCTCTGAGAGAAACTCTGAAGTCCCTTGAAACACATTTGAGAGAAAAGAGCTGAGGTGAGAGCTGGTAAGGCAGATTATTCCCCTCAACCTGGGCGTAGCATTCAGTGATGTTATTTGAGCAATTCGGAGAGTTTTCTTCAAGGTCCTCCCAAAGATGCAATTTAGGAAAGAAGAGAAAGGAGTAAAAACCCTTTGAATTTAAAATTAAAGAATCACGGGATCATTTAGGTTGGGAAAGACCTCTGAGGTTATCAAGTCCAGCCTTTGATCACCACCTTGTCAACCAGACCAGTCATTTCCTGAACACAAAACCATCCAACAGAATAAACCTGATCCAACAGTCAGACCCTAAGCCCCATATTTCATGGGACAGGATGGAAATCCAGATTTGGATTTGGCTCTAATTCCCCAAAGGTCCAGGCTATGCCTGGGCTGAACCTTGGCTCCAGAGGTCTGTCTTCACATGCAAAGCTGAGCTATGTTCTGATCTCCACAGACCCCTCTAGATTTCTCAGTGACAGAAAACAGAGCGTGGTGGTGAAAGGAGGAACAGGAGATGAGGAGCAGGGAAGATGAAGAAGTGGTGATGAGATTGCTCCTTCTCTAAAACCCATGCACCTGTTCTGGGTGACAGTATCCATATCCATTGTCATTTCATAGTTGGGGACATTCCCACAAAAGGATGCTTGTTCTCCCTTCCAGGAATGATCATTTTCCAAGCAAACATCCACATATGCATAAAAACAAGGGCAGGAGTGTGGGGGGAAAAAAAACCCACCACAACAAATTATAATTCCCCGCTTCTCCTTTGCTTCCCACCTTTCATCTTCCCTCTCTGAACTTTCAGGCACCCACTTTGTAGAAAAAGCACTTGCCATCACCACCAGCCCTGGGGTGGGGAACAGCAAGGAAGAATTTGGGACCAACCCACTGGTTTGAAGCTGTTTATCCCAAGCAGCCAGAGAACAGTTCCGAATAACAATAAGCATTCCCTGAGATCAGAATCTGTTCAGGGAAAGATGAAAAGAGCTACATTCATCCCTCTACAATGAATAATTCAGCCCTCCTGAACTTGGAAAACAGGCTATTTAGTGTTCTTTGCAGAGGAGGAAGAGGATGGAGATCAGAGGGACTGAGGGGTTTGTAGGGGCCACTGGGATAGTTCAGGCAGCCAAGTTAAAGACAACTCTGAGATAGTTTGGAGGGGTAAGAAATGCAGGATCTCAATGTTCTCAGCTGGCCTATTCCAGGAGGAACAGGTGTAAGAAAGCAGAAAACCCCAGCACAAGTAACCTGAACTGACTTCCATGTGGAGAATCAGAGGGAGAAGGTTTTAGAGCTGGAGTTACTGCAATCAATCCAATAAAGATCGTGCCAGAGAAGACAAGGGGAATTTTCTGGCTTTTAAGCTGAGGGGAAAGCGCAGCTCTGCAGAAGTAAGACAGGCTTTTGAAGACATAAAACAGTGTGTGTTCCACAGCTCTGTTGCTCACATCTTCAAGCACAGGATTTCAGCAGTCCCTGCCTTCATTAAACAGGGAGCCTTATTTCCAGCAGTGACAGCTCCACATTCCCTCATTTTCTTTTGGATGTGGAATTCCCTCCTCTGCCCGAGCTCCACGCTGTTTCACAATGCCAGGCTCCAATCCCCTCAATTCTCCTGAGCTTTGGCAGATGGAATTAGGATACAGCAGTACTGCAGCAAGACTGCAGATGGTTTCAAACAACTGATTTCAGCACCAAAAATGCTTGTAATTCCCATCTTAAATGGAGCTGGCTTCCCTGGGGGAAGTGCCTGGCTCTCCTAGGTGCTGCAGTGAGGTAGTAGAGGGAGAGAGACACTCTAAAAGCCCATTACTAATAAAGGACATCAGGAGCAACTTGTCCTTTCTGCTGGAGTAAAGCCACATGAGGTTTCTTCATCTGCAAGTTTTCCCTAAAATGCCCCCAAACTCTTGCTATTTCCAGAGGCAGAAGGATCCTGATATGTGTTTCTGCAGAAAGTAGCAGTGTCATAGATTTCCTCACTGAAAGCCAGGTAGGGATAGGAGAAATAATAACACTAATAGAAAAATAAAAGTAGCAATTGTAGCAGCAATAATGGTGCAATAACTCAGCCTCAAACTACAGTCTCTGTCCAGGGAACTGGTCCAGATTGCAGGGGGAAAGGATGGGAGGTTTTTTTCAAGCTGGATTTGGTTTTGGTCAGACTCACTGGGGCTGCTTGAATGTTTATCCTGACAAAAGAAAGGGGTCAGAGCAACAGTGGGAGCATCTGGGAGGAAGGTGAGAGCTGTCTCTTTAGGTATCTATTGTAATAGTGCTTTGTTTAAAAAGATAGGGATAAATAAATTAGAGATTAGGAAGAAATTCTTGGCTGTGAGGGTGGTGAGGATCTGCCACAGGTTGCCCAGAGAAGCTGTGGCTGCCCCATCCCTGAAAGTGTCCAAGGCCAGGTTGGACAGGGCTTGGAGCAACCTTGGATAGAGAAAGGTGTCCCTGACCATGGCAGGGGGTTGGAATGAAATGAGTTTTGAGGTCCCTTCCAAACCAAACCATCCTATGATTCTGTGTTTCTATGATAAATATAATGAGGAAACAAGGAAAATAAGGAAAATCCCCACAGGTTTCCCTCAAAAAAGACAGAACAAAGAACTATGTAAGGGGTTCATGAATTAGAATTTTGAGAACTTTTGTGATTCTCTGATGCTGTCATAAGTTTCACAAACAGTTCAGGGGGGTGGTGGTGAAATTCTCCATTTGCTTGTGACTGTGAGGAGCTTCCAGGTGCCTGTAGGGCTGTAGTGGGATATAGACTGGGCTGTGTGTTTCCTTATCCTTATTTCATAATAGTCCTTATATTATAATAATAGTATTAATAAGTATCCACCTGAAAATGTTGGTGAGGGAAACTAAGTAGCTGTAGCAACACCTTAAAGAACAGCAGCACAGCAAATGTTAAAAGAGATTTTAAAGCAGCAAGGTCCTACCCACTGCCCAACTTTAAAGACCCATGCAGCTTCTTGTTGATGAGATTTGTGGGTTTCAAGGCTAAATTCTAGAAGAAAAATGTTTTCCAAGTTGACCTGAGGCAATATTTCACACCTTTGGAATTAAAGGCATGTGCAGTGTCAAGCCCTGCATCCACAAACAGCTGGCAGGGCTGAGGGTGTTTCAGCATAAACTCCAACACTTGAGTCTTTCTTTCCTTGAAATGGCACAGGATTCCCAGAGAAGTTGTGGAATCTCCATCCCTGGAGATGATCAGAAGCTGTCTGGAGATGATTTGGGGTAACTGGCTCTGGGTGGCCTTGTATGACCAGGGAGGTTGCACCAGGTGACCCCCAGAGGTCACTTCCAACCTCAACCAGGCCATGATTTGGTAAAGCTGGGTGGGAAATTATTTTATATCCTGCAAGGATTCAAAATAATTACGTGGGGATGAAGTCAAGCTCTATAAATTTTGCTCTTGAAAAGCTTTCCCTCTTCCCTCTGTCGGTGTTCTCCTGGCATTTGCAAAGCCAAACGTTGTGTCCCCGCTGTGCAAGGCACAGAACAAGGAATTTTTCCCATCTTTAGGCATGTCCTGGGGATTGGTCTCCTGCTGCAGCTCTTCCTTTTTGTAGGAATTATCAAAGGTTTCTGCTGGTTCATGCCCTGAATCTCCACCATCACAGGTGAGTGGGTTTATGAGAGTATTGTCTCTCCTGGGGCACAGGAAACATGTTGCTTCTGTGAGCAGAAACTCCCTGTTGGCGCAACTGTGGATCCTTCCCTGCAAAACAGAGTAGAGATAAAATGTTTTTTAGAGCAAAATAACTTCCCTGAAACATCCTTGGGCAGCTCCTGTGCTCTGTGAAGGCTGGAGCAGGAAAGGAGGAGGTGTCCAGAGGCTTTAAGCCTGGGTGGGAATGGCATTGCAAGGCTCTGCAGGGCTTCTCTGGGCAATAAACTGAGCAAAATGTACAGGAAAAAAAAAAAAGGCTTATAGAAAATTACACCACTGCCTGAGGATTTTGGAGCAGGCATCCTGGGGATTCCTGGTACATCCTGATGATGCCACCCTGTCACCCCTCACTGCTCCCTCTGCTCCTTCCCACACCTCCAAACCCACAGCTGGGTCTCTGTTCCTGCTGTCAGTGCTGATATCACACCACAGACATGATTTTATAAGTAAAACAAACCCCAGGGCTCTCCTCCCCAGGACACCAGATGCCCACCAGTGATGGAGGGTTTTGGGAACAAACCCCTCTTGACTTTTGCTGGGGGCTGAGAAGGTCTGAATTCCTGCAGCATGAAGCTGCAAAACTCAAGAATCCAGAGCAGATACCAAAGATACCCAAGTTATTGAGGCCACAAGACAGAGCAATAAATCACAGGGCATTACTGGGATGATTTTGTTATCTTTATGACGTACATTCCTCCTCCCATCCCCCTCCTGTCTTGTGGCAGCAGCAGCAGCCCACTGCATTTTTGGGAATGAAATCATCAGGGACAGCAGCAATTCTGATGCCACAGCAGCTGGAGAGGGGAATCTTTTATTTAAAGCACACTCCAGGTTGGCTTTTGCAGGCACAACCTGCCCTTTCCTCCCTCTTCTGCCATTCAGCTCATGCAGCAAAATCAGTTCATGCCAAGAAAAAAAGCATTGGATCTGATTCAGTTGGCTGCTTTCCCTGCCAAGAGGTGTCCCTGGTGGATCTGAGATGGATGTGGGCAATGCCTGCGAGGGGAGGTGCTCCCCAAAACAGCTTCTGTCCTGCAAAAACTGCCTCCTGCAGCACTTTGAAGAAGTCATAACTCGCTCCAAAGTCCACCAAGACCCACAGGAATCTTCCCATCTTTCCCAGCGAGTTTTAGACCAGCGCTGGAAATAAATAATCACCGAGGAAGAAGTTTATGGAGGGAAGGCAACTCACCCTGGTGGGAGGCTTGGCACAGCAGATGCTACAGACAGGACCAACAGGAGAGTTGGTGAAGGAAAGGGCAAACATGGGAATTGCGTTTCCTGGAGCTGAAGGAAATTTGGGCAATAAAACGAAACATTCTTGAAATGTGAAGCACGCTTTGACTTTTTTGCACAGTCTGTGGCGAAGCTGCCTTATGTTTGCAAATGGTCTGGAGAGGAAAGAGGGCTCTTTGCAGCAGGGGAGGAGGGTTTCAACAGCAGCAAGGATTTGAATGGGAGCAGAGAAAGAACAGGACCCCCCCCAGCAGTTTCCTTCCCACATCTGCAGCAGGAATAAGTGACAATATGGACACATTTCCCAGGCAAAATCGTTCCTTCTCACAAAACCACACTCCTGCACCATAAACCATTAGTTCTCCTAAAGCAAACTGGTGAAACTTCCATAGAGTCAGAAGTTCCCATAAATGCATCTCTTACCCCATAAAAATAGGGTCAGGTTGTTTGACAGGACCCCATTTTTCACTCCTCCCCCAGTGAACAGCACTGGCTTCTGGTGACAAGCACAGCTGGCATTATTTAAACATTTCACTATTACATTTCTCTTCATTTTTCATCACCTTTTGGCTGAAATTCTCCAGGAATGGTCAGTTCAAAAGAAACAGTTTGAGGAAATGAGAACAAAATAAATAAATATATATCCCAAGCTACTAATTTTTTTTAGAGTGATATGATGGCAAAATTAAATAAAAGCCTCCTCCAAATAAATGGTTATGATTTAAACAAAGAGGCTGGGACACTGAGAGGGGGAGTTTTGAAAAGAATTTGGCTGGAGAATTCTATTTTTCTGAGGAAAATGGGACTGACCTGGAAAATGCTTCTAATGTAAAGGTCGTCCCACAAAGACACAAGAGTTGTGTGCATTTAAAAACATGGATGAGGAGTAAAAATAAAGATATACTGAAGAATAATAAAGATATGTCAGTGAAGCATGGCCAAATAATTACTCAGAAATTAGAAAGTAAAAGAGGTAAAGTCTCCCAGACCACTTTTTCTCCGACTTATTATGGGAACTCACCTCATCCTGGAGGTATATTCATAGACATCAGCTATGGATGCAGCTTATGGAAGCAGGATCAGCAGGTCATGTTAGACATGGGTGGAGAAAGATGCCCATGAACTCTGCCTTTCCTTTCCTGAGCATCCAGGGTGCTCATCCACCCTCTGAGAGCTTATTCACCACCTGGTGCTCACAGCTCCTGAGTTCAGCCCTGGAAGTTCAACACCTGCCTCCAGCCCAACCTCTTTTCACTCATGTTCTGTCCCTGGCCAGCAACACCCTCCTGACCTCACTGTTAATTATGGAATTACATCCTATAAAAAGGCCATAATGCCTTGAAAGAGCAAACTGCACTTGACTGCAAAATGACATTAAAAGTCAAGTCGTTCACCCTGTGTAGACTTGCTGATAAATGAGTTTAAAAATTATGTGACTCTTCCCTGAAACCCACCTGAAGCTCCCACCTTTCCTGGCAATCAACCACTCCCATTTTTTTAACAGGATAAATGGTCACAGAGGGAAATGCTGAATGAAAACCATCTCTGCTGGAGGAGTCTGGGCACGGGATGGCAGAATGTGCTGGTTGTAGCTGGGGGAGAGTTAATTTTCT
This sequence comes from Pachyramphus minor, assembly GCA_013397135.1. Lineage (NCBI taxonomy): Eukaryota > Metazoa > Chordata > Aves > Passeriformes > Tyrannidae > Pachyramphus > Pachyramphus minor. Next base: position 341,768 of record VYXB01009511.1, on the reverse strand, counting down.
GTCCAAGGTAATTTGGGCACGTCCTAATTTTCGAGGTGTGTCCCTCCCAAAGCTGAGGAGTGTGTGTACATATTGTTTTGTCAGACAAGAGTAGAATCATGGAATGGTTTAGACCTCAAAGCTCATCCAGTTCCAACTCCCTGCCATGGACAGGGACACCTTCCACTATCCCAGGTTGCTCCAAGCCCTGTCCGACCTGGCCTTGGACACTTCCAGGGATGAGCATCCTGCAGTTTGTGTGCTGGTTTCCAGTTCCCATCATCCCAGGAGATGCCTGGAAGTGAAGTGGCTTTGCCAAAGCAAACTGGAAAACCAGTGGCAGTTCTGGGAACGAGTTCTGGTTTCATCTCTTGCCTTTCATGACAGAACAGCCTGTCGAAAATGTGGTGTCCCCTNCCTTGGACACTTCTAGGGATGTGGTGTCCCCGACTCACACCAAAATAGATTTGTCTCCCAAAATAGAGGCATTTAGACCTTCAGAGGCAAAACTGGCCCAAAAATGCCATGATTTAGCTCTCAAGTGAACCAGCAGAACATGAAAAAACAAGAAAGCAAAAAAAATATTTTTTTCACAGCTACCAAAGTGGTTTTGCTGTGTGCCCATAATTTTAAAAAAAAAAAAAGGAGTGTGGAAGTGCCCTGGGGGAGTGTGTGGTTTGTGTCTGTGTTAATGTTGGTCCAGACAAACCCCCAAAGAGTCCAGAAAAACCTTGGAGCTGCCACAGGGGCAGAATGAATCTGTCAGCTGCACACAGCACACACTTCCCCCCCTGCACATGAACGTGGCTCACACAGCTCTTGATGGATGGGATGATTTGAAGTTTTCGACAGCAGCTTCTTGTTGTGGGGGAAGAAATGGGGTTTTTCAGTAAGTAGTAGAATGAGCAGAGTTTATTTGAGTGCAGAGAATGCAGAAGGCAGCAGAGGCAGGGAGTTGTGAGGGGAACAGCAAATGGAATGGTT
>VYXB01009511.1:214780-340475 GCA_013397135.1 Pachyramphus minor | reverse complement strand
TTGGCTGTGAGGGTGGTGAGGCCCTGACACAGGTTGCCCAGAGAAGCTGTGGCTGCCCCATCCCTGGAACTGTCCAAGGCCAGGCTGGACAGGGCTTGGAGCAACCTGGGATAGTAGAAGGTGTCCTTACTTAAAGCATAGGTTTGGAACTGGATGATCTTTAAGATCCCTTCCAATGCAAACCATTCCATGATTCTGTGACTCTAACTCTAGCACTGCCCACATTTACAGCTTCAAGACACTTCCACAGCAGTCAATGTTCCCTGAGCAGGAATCCCTTGCTTCCCTCACCTCCTGTCCCGTGTGATGCTCCATGTGGGTTCTGTAACAGTGCATGATCCCAGCAGCCCAGGAATTGTTATGCATAACAGGAGGAAGTTGAAGAAAGGACACAAATGACAGCTGAAAAAAGAGAAGATAATACAGTGGCTTCATATAAGTATTCCAGGGGTGACACAAGGGATGTATTAATGTCATTGAAATATTGACACTGGGGCTGAAAATCTAAAAACCAACGTAAGATGTTTCATGGTCTGTTAAATCACATGATGAAAAGCATTTTGAACCAAAAAAAAAAAAAAAAAAAAAAAAAGATTTTATATGAAGGAGCATTCTTCTCCGAGAAAACAGATCAATACCAAATGGAATTAACACAACAGAATTGGAAATAGCTAATAATAATAATGATAAAAATAATAAATCCTGCCATTAGATTTTCACAGCCTAATTATTCACAGTGCTAGTCACTAATGGCCTGAGACATCCCCATCACAGACACCACAAACAGTCAGGACAAATGTGACTGGAGATAAGTGGCCTGAATTACAAATAATGATAAATAAGAAATACATTTTACAGTTCTTTCATACCCCCAATCTGTGACCCTCAAAGAACTTCATGAATCCTTTTGGTGGTAGAAGATTTTGCTCACCTTAAAATGCCGCATTTGTGAAATAATTAAACAAAATATCCAACAATCCCTCATTTTCTGCCTGTTAAACACTTCCCCTCAATCTCCAGATGAAAATGTCGCTATTCTCTGACCATGCACTTAAAACTTCTCGAAGGACCTGACAAAACTTCAGGTTCTCCCAGGTTTTCAGACCAATGGTTCAGGCATTTTCACATTATTTATGTGAGTCTGTGAAGTTGTTCAGTATATGAGTACTTAGACCTGTAGGAGTTATTATGGTTCACTCCCAGAAGAAGAGAACAAGAAGTTTGTCACCACTCTGGAGGATCCAGGTTCAGATCCTTGACTTACACCTGACTCAAGTCCAGAAACTTATTCTATGCTTTCTTTTTTGGAAGTTGTACAACTATAGCCTTTACTATTTCACATTTTTCACATGTATTCTTTCCTCGTTGTGGAAAGTCTTAGAAAGAGCTGAGATATCAAAATGTTGATTGATTTGATAACCCAAGTAGTTGCCTTGGAAAGGTAAAAAAAGATCTCTGACCTAAAGTAATAAGCTAATAGAGTTTGTGTTCTGACTTTAGAGAAAGGAGGAAAAGAGATGAGAAATTCATAAATATATTCATGCCTTCAATCCACTCCAAATGATTGAACTCCCCCAGGCTTGTAAAAAACAGAATGCAAAGGAATTCTTGGATTTCCTGGTAAGCAAATCATTCATTAATAAAGAACACTTCATTGTGGATAGAAACACCTTCTGTTTGATTCTTTACAACACAGAAGCATCATCAGCTGCCTGGCATGGAACTTTGGAAAGGTCAAGATTAGCATTAATCATATTTTGGAATGCTGACAAAGGGTATTTTTGCTCCTCGACAAAAAAAATAAAAAAGATTTTTTTAAAAAATAAAAACAATTAAAAAAATACTTCATTTTACAAATTCCCGGCACATTATTCAAAGCAAGAGAAAAACAATTTCCAACTCATTTAGAAGCAGAAAACCTGATTCTCTGTTGATTGGCAACCAGTTATTATTGCTCTTCACTACTTGGACGCCGTAGCCTGAGGATGCACCAATGTGACAAACACTGTGCACGTTCTGGAATGGAAAGTTCCTTCCTAAACAACCAAAGCAGAAAAAAAAAAAGAGGGAAGGAGTGGAGGGGTGGAGTGATTTGCTCAAGGTTACTCCACAAGGCAGCACAGTCCCAGTCTCTCCAATCCAAACCCAACAGGCACGTTCTGGGATTGCAGGTGGAGGTGTGGAGCTCTGCCTCCGAGCACACCCCCTTTGGCACCATATTGTTTTATTTGTACATTTATTTGACCCTGACAAAGGGATCACACAGTGCCAGAGGAGCCACTTGAGCTTTGTCACAGCCACCCACACCCCAGGCAGATGTTGTTGAAGGCAGCACCATTTTGAGACCTGAACACTTCACCTTCTCCAGAGCTCCAGTCTCAGCTTTCTCCATATCATTTACCTCAGAGCTTGGCTTGCTCAGGGCAGATTCCTGGTCCAGACTGTCCCAGTGGGTCTCCAGTGCACTGGAGTGTGAAGGTTGAACTTGGAAGTTCATTCATGGGGTGAACACAATACTTGGGTTGGGTAAGTGCTTGCCTGTGATGTCAGGAAAAGCACGAGAGCCCTCAAGGGAGAGGAGAAGAGCAGAGAAACAGGGGACAGAGCACCAGGAAATACAGATGGAGCACAGGAAAAGCTTGGGAGTTGGTTGATGGTGGCCCCAGGAGTCCCACTGTCCACAGAGACATTCCCAGCACAGCAACTACCAAAGGGTGCCTTGGAGGTGAGCAGCAAACCTTCAGCCCCAGCACCTGATCATCAGCCACGTGTGCCATCAGTGTATCCCTGACTTTCCTGATGGCTGCCTTTTGGGATGGCTGTGGTATCCATAACAAAAGCCATTCCTGGGTGATTCAAGCATATTTGTAGCTACTGCACCACTAATAACAGTGATAATTCAGTAGGTTTGCAGCAACAGCTAAGGGAAGGTCATACACTCACCAGAGCTCCCCTTATTCCTGTGCCCAAATTGTGGCAAAGCTCTCTGAACCTGGGATAGTGGAAGGTGTCCCTGCCCATGGAAAGGGGGTTGGAACTGGGTGATGTTCAAGGTCCCTTCCAATCCAAGCCATTCTATGATTATGTGATAAAATAAAGCCCGTGGGTAGGCAGGGAGATGTGCTGTTGGATTCACAGCACAGACATCATTCTTCCTGTGCACCAGGACTCTGGAGTGGAGATCCCTGTACACCCCTGTGTTATCAGTCTGTAATGCTGAATTAAATAAAAGCAAGGCTGGAGATAAAACTATCACTCTCACCTTCCATTTTAGGCCCAATGAGCTGTGTGTGTCTCCTGCTTCTCCTCCAAAACCTGGCCACTCTGCACAGCCCAGGCAGAGAGAGGGAGGGCTTCCACTTCTGACTGATGGAGCCCTGGGGCACGTTCCCCTTCTCACATGAGGGGGACAGCCAGGCAGTATGTTTTCCCTTTATTTCAATGTTAACTTACCCAGGGAGCACAATTACCAGATGTTTTTATACTGGATAAATTACTTCTTCCTGCAAGAACTGCTGGGGGAAAAAAAAAGAAAAAAAAAAAGGAAAAAAAAAAAAAAAGAAGGAAAAAAAAAAAAAGCCTGGAGGGGGAAAACCATAGCACAGCTTGTTCAGTGTTACTTCAAGGAAGGCTGGAATTCTGGGTAATGGTTTTCAGAGGAGGAGTGCAGGCATGGAGGGGCTGGGGGGGACCCTAAACAACTTATCTGCTCTGTTGAACAGAAGGAGAATAGGAGAGAGCAGCAACCAAGATGCCAAGGAGATGATAACAGACACAACTGCTCTGCAAGAGGGGAGGGCTGTGGCTCGTGCAGTGTCAAGGTAAATACAGAAGTTGCTCTGTGTGTGCATGTGTTGCCTGTGGGACTCTGTTACAAAGGAAATCAGGCAGCTCTGCGGCTGCAATCACTGCGGGAGGGTGTCCAGCTCTGATGCTTTGACAGGTCGTTTGGGAGGTTGCTCAGTTTTGCTCCCTATTTCCATTTTTCAGAGAGGAGGATGATACCTGGGTTATCACAGCCAGGGCTGACCAGGCAGTGAGACCGTCCCTGCCCCTGAAACGGGCATGGTCGTCGCTCCATGGGTATGTAAATCAACATCCTGCTGTGCCTGACCTATGCAGGACCAGGGGTTTGCTGCTGCCCGCAGGAAAAGCACTGAGCTGTTTCGCTTGGAACCGCAGGAGATGATGCTCTTGCTCCTGAAAGTTTGGAGTTCACTTCCCAGCAAATGGTAAAAGATGGCAACGCTTGAAAAATGGAAAATATCGCTGTGATTCAAACCGTGGGAGGCACCAGCCCTCGGGCACAGCAAAAAAATCGGAACGTGACTGGAGTGCCTGGATTAGGAGCACGGGGGTCCTGTTGCTCTTAATGTTCGCCGAAGGGAGGGGGAGCTTCCAGAGAGGGTCTGGAACATCTTCTCATGCACTTTGCTATCTTCATGCTCACCTGAGGCATCTCAGGGCAGGGTTCCTGCTAAAGTCAGACTGAAAAACTGGTTCTTAGAGCAGCTCTGAATATGTTTCGTGACCTCCATCCCGGATCCCTGGGAAACAGGGCTGTTAGGCTGTCCATGACAGCATCACTCTTTGCAAGGAATGTAATTTGCTGCAGAGCAGTAAATGGGAAACAGATGAGCTCTATAACCCAGCAGGCCATTTATGTTACATTTCTGCAAATGCAGGCTCGAACATACGGTTGTATTTATGTTCTGGGTGTGCAGAAGGGGAACAAAAAAAAAAACCTCCCTAAAACCTAAACCTCTGTTCTTTATCATTTGATTGGCCTGGACACTTTGAGTATAAACATTATACTGTGCAGACAAGAAAGCACAATTTCTTAATGTCCTCTAGTGTCTAGACCAAAAGCAATAAAGGCTCGTGTTGTCCTGTGCACCTCATTGTAATGACATTATTCAGGGGAGAACCTGTCAGATGGGTTGAAAAATGGAGGTTTCACCTTTTTAAAACTAATTTGATAACTTCATTACCCCACGAGACAGGGAAGTGATTGGAGCCAAGGCACACACTAATGTCTTGTTGAATGCTCTTTGATTTTATTTTTTTTTTTGCAGGCACTGGGATCAGTCAGGAGTTCTGTATTATCTCATTATAATTGTCCCAGGAGAGGTACTTCGATAATTTTTATTACCAATGGGAATGGAAATGTATGTTTTATTTGGTAATTTCATAGTAATGGCTCCAACTCTGTAACAAACTCTCAATGAGCTGAACCATTATTATGAACTCGCTTTGAAAACATGGGATGCAGGAATCAAACAGCAAGTGCACTTACTCACACAGGGAACAGGGGCTGACAAATCCCTTTCCATGCATTTTAAACAGCAGCAGGGCCAAAAAAGGTTGAGAGAAATAACCACAGCAGTGGCCTGTTATTCAGTAGTGAAGTCCAGCCTCCAAGACCTTTTCCAGCCTGGCCTTCCCTAATTTCTCCTCCATGGGGGATGGTATCTTGGCTACAGAAGGGCTGATGTCAGCCCAAATTTTAGCAACTCTTGGCAGTTCACTTTCCCTTGTCCCCTGTGTGGTTTGCAGTTTGTCTCAGCCCCCAGGCTGTGTCATGGCCAGAAAAGGTGCTGAGCTGACCTTCCAGCCCCCTGGCTGTGCTCACCAACAACCTCAGATGAACCTTCAGGAACCTTCAGAAACTTCATACTCCCTCCCTGGAAGTGTCCAAGGCCAGGTTGGACAGGGCTTGGAGCAACCTGGGATAGTGGAAGGTGTCCCTGCCCATGGCAGGGGGTTGGAATAAGAGGATTTTTAAGGTCTCTTCCAACCCAAACCATTCCATGATCTCCAGTTTAATACTGGTGCTGGGATCAAGCTCCAGTCACTCCAATCTCCTGAGTATTGCTTGGCCAGCACAAAGAAGAGAAGCCAATGGTTCAGGAACTCTCACAATACCAAAAGCAGAGTTTTTCCTGTGACATTACTGGACTGAGCAGCAGCAAAGAGCATCCACGTGGCTTGGAGATAAGCTGGGGTATTCTTAGGAACTGCAAAAAACCACTCATAGAGGAAAAGTCAAATCAAGAGCTTCCAAGCACAAAGAAAACAACTATTTCTCAACCTCTTTATCCTCCTGCTGGAGAGTGGGAGAACATATTGGAGAAGTATCACCCTGTGCTGCCACGTGCTTGCACTGCTCCCCAGGCATCTGCTGTTAGCCATTTTTGGAGGCAGGAAGCTTTGTCTGACCCTCTACAGCCCATCTTCTGCTCATATCATTCGTGGAGCAACACAGTTTTCCATCTGATAGCTCAATGTCTGTCTGCTCCTCCTGCAGTGGCAGCCTGTGCAAGCTCGGAGACCTCGCTTAAAGCCTGGGAGACACACACTCAGAATCTCCCTGCCTTCAGTCCCTGCCTTTATTATCATTCTGTGTGTTTGCCACGGCAGAAATGATATGGTGTGGTTGCCCCCAAAGCAATTTGTATGCTCTGACTCAAAAAGAGCCCCAGGCAAGAGCTGCCCTGATTTAAGAGAGTGAGAAAAAATTAAATATCCGAGTCTGTCGAGAATCGTCGTCTTCTAGATCCAGAGATCACTTCCCCCAGATTTTCTTTATTCACACTCTGCTGGAGGTTACCACCTCTCAAGAAATAATCAATTCTCTCATTTCTTGACTTGCTGCAGCCAAAAATACATTTTTTTTTAGTAAAAAACTGCTGGTTAGACCGTATAAACTAAACCCACTCATTTTCAGTGATGCAGGTTAAAGTGACCACACTGGAGAGCTCTGTCAGCTGATAGAAGGTGAAATGTGTTTCATGAGGGGACAGTCTGTTTTATAGAGGAATAGAATAGACTAGACTAGAGTAGACCAGGATAGAATAGAATAGAAACAGGTAGGAAAGCAACCCATGCTCAAGCAGGGCCAAATAGATAAGGTTGCTCAGAGCTTGTCTACCCGAGTTTTGAATGTCTCCAAGGATGGAGAGCCCACAACCTCTCTGGGAAACCCTTTCCACTGTTTGAACAGTCACACAGGGAATTTGTTTTGCCATTATATCTAATAAGAATTTCCCCTGTGTGTTGCCTGTGGTGCTTCCACTGTTCACCTCTGAGGAGACGGGCACCACCTTCTTTACAGGGTCTCACTGGATATTTGCAGATGGCAAAAAGGTGCCCCCAAGCCTTTTTTTTTTCTGCTTGCTGGGCAGACCCAGCTCTCAGCCTTTCCTATGCCACGTGCTCCAGGATCTTGAACCTCTTGGTGACCCCTCACAGGAATCCCTCCAGCCTGATCACTCCAGTATGATCACTCCAGTATGATCATTCCAGTCAGCGTTGTTCTGGGAAGCCCAGAATTGGACATGCCACCCCAGAAGTGGTCTCAGGAGTGCTGGTCAGGGATAAGAATCCCTTCCCTTTACCTGCTGGCTGATACTACACAGTTTGCCACGAGAATGCACTGCTGACTCACGTGCAACCTCCTGGCTGCCAAAGCCCTCAGCCCATTCTCTGTAAAGCTGCTTCCCAGCCAGCTGGCACCAGCCCACCTCGTTCACGGGGTTATGGAGTGCTAAACACAGGATTTTAATCATGGCTTGAGTGGCAAGAGCAGTTAAGAGCCCTCACATTTCTTTAAGTTCTCTTAATTAAGGGCTAATTTAACTTTCAGAGCTTTGTCATCTCTTGAGATCCCCAGACAAGTGGTGTATCTTGAAGCCCGGTGGTGCCCCCAGACCCCACTTCAGCCCCACAGAGCTCACATCGAGTGCTGAGGGAGCTTCACAGGGAGGTTTCCCCACCAAATTCCAAGGGGGATTGCTCAGGTGTGTGCTCAACACTGATGTCCCTGAGACAGAACACGATTTTCCTTCAGCACAACAAACCCATTCCAAGCCACGAAGCAGCACAGACATTCTCCCAACAAGTAGCAATTTTTCACACAGTTGCTGTCAGGCAGACTGGTTTCTAGCACACAGATGCCTTGCTTGCTCAGGCAGCCAGAAGTGTCAAGGCTGGAGTTAATTGCAAATTGATTGAATGGAGGTTACATTAAAGAAAAATTATTCCAGAAGTTACAAATTCATTGAGGTGTGTTGAGAAAACGTTTTGTGCTTGTTCAGCCCCTCCCATCCAAGCTCTCTGTTAATGTTCAACAACCAACAACTGATGCTCTCTGCGTTTTGAGTCATTCCACATTCCCACTCTTCACCAAGGGAAAAAGCTAAGCCACAGGGAAATACAAAAAACTGAATGTATCCCCCAAAATATTAAGATATAGTATCTTGCTCCACCTTGAGTACAAGTACCCACCTACCTGCAGAAAGGTGTCCTCTGGCATAACTCAAAGAGCTGCCTTTATTCAACAATACATTTAATGTAAATATGTGACAAATCCAGATCAGTGTTTGTGCATTTTGCTGGATAACAAACAAACCTGAATATCTAGAGGACTGTTAACCTTAGTGTGTACAAGGGTTTGAGCTGTTTAGTAACTCAGTGCTTATATCTCCTGCCTTTTGCCTGATGTGGCACATCTCTCAAATAATCTCAGCTTTAAATTATATCCTGAGTTTATTAACCATGACATCAGAGAGAAAACTACTCACTATCATCTTTTTCCTTCCTAAGGCTGAAGGTTTCTGCCAAGTCATCTCAAACTCTCTTCTTTTCTATTAAAAATAAACTCCACTGCATTAACTCCACTCCATTAACCTTTCCTCTTGGTTAAAGGTTTCTAAACCACTCCAGGGGCTGCTGCTTCCTCTTGTTTCATCCTGAGTTTAATGTGAAGTGAGAATGAGAAACCAGAGGACAGGACAGGGATAGAGAAGCTTTTCAAAGTTTTTCAGGAAATGCAAAATTTAACCACCACTCAGGTCAGTTCTCAGAGCTAAACCAGGATTCTTCCCTGTCAGGAGGAGGAGCTGAAACTGTGCTAGAAGAACACAGTAAACTGAAATAAAGGCAGGCAGCCCTCAGCTAGACCATCACAGCACTGCAAACCCACAGGGCTCATCCCAAGATGCCCATTGTGGGCTGAGGTTCAGCTCCATCAGGTGATGCTCGTTCCAGCCTGTAACTCCTCTCAGTCATAAGCTTTTTCTCAGTTTAAAGAGAAAAGTTGGCCCTTGTTCCTTGTGGGAATTGGAGCTTTAATGCTGTGTCTGTCTTTAGGGTTGAGGTTAATGCATGGTCTAGAATGAGCAGCTGGTTTTCCCTGTGTGGATTCAATCCCTGAGCAAATCATTAATTACAGAATGTGATGTTTCCAGCCCAGATTTGGCTTGACCAGTGTACCTGGAAAATGAGCAGGTTCTAAGGAAGGCTTGTAATTTATAGGTTTGCAATAGGAGGATGGATTTATCAATGATAAATTAGCAACTCAGGTGCCTGTGTTCAGTTCTGGCACTTCTTGATGATGATAATGGGAAAGACTGGGGAATCCTCCTTTGGTTTATGGACAGAACTACAGAAGGAAAAGGATTCACAAGATCTGATGCTGTACTAATATTACTGTCCTTGAACAAATCACCTCAAGGAAGATTTTACAAATAACTCTGTATTGATGACTGAGAGGGCTTGGCTCAAAGTGTGGTGTGGATTGAGCTACTCAGAGAATTCAACCTCAGATTTCACTACGGGCTTAGAAAGCTGGACCTCAGTTCTCCAGTGAAAAAAGGAAGTGTTATCCTCTTCCTCCTCATCCCTAAATCCATTTTGCCTGACTGAGTTAAATATTCAGTCTTAGGGGGGTACTCCTGCTTTGTGTGTGAAGAGCAGCTCCCAGAGTCTCAGGCAGGACTTCTCTCAGGCACAGTGGGTTCATACACACCCAGGTGGCCCAGGGGGACTTGTCAGAACATCTCACACGTGCAACACCTGCTACACCTCCCATGATCTCACAGCAGGGCAGCCACTTTGCAGGTGTGACCATTGGAACCTCATTTCACCTCCCTTTGTGCAAAGCAGAGAGAGAAACCCTTAATTTCTTCTCTGATGTGTGAAACTTCTGACAGAGGTTTCTGCCCCACACGAATACTCCTCATTGCTTCACAGCTTTGGGCTCAAAGCCATTACCATGCAGTGTCTTGCTGCATTACTACAAGTCCTCACTGCCAGACCCACCCAGGAGACAAATATCCCCACTCTGCCCTGCTCCTGGGGGCTCTTTGAATCTCATCTTGGTGGTTCAGCCAACCCCCAGCCCTGCTGACGGGGCTCTGCAGTGGAAGCTCATTTTGGAAAACATTACTGAGATTTAAGATCAAGACCCAGCAGTCTGCTGTCCACAGCCATTGAGAGGCTCCATTTGATTTAATGATAATTTGTTATATTCATTTCAGCAGCACAGGCTCCCTAAAGTGATGATCTGTGTTTTGCCAACAAAAAGAAAGACATCAATAGACATTTGGGTCAAAAGCTGTCCTTTGACACAAAAGAAGTTCTGCTGCAAAGTTAATCTTATTCTCAGTTCTTTGGAAAACTAAGGTAACATGTTTTGACTTGCAGTGTGATTGATATTTTTTTCCTCATTAGTTCCTAATCTCTTTGTTAAGTGCTGGGATTCTTCTGTGATAACTCTTGCTGAAATCAATGGCCTGTGGTTTGGGTTATGGAGCTGTTCTCTCTTGCTTTTAAGTTTGTGGCTTGAGAGCATCTCCCTTGCTAATGATCCTCTAGAAATGAAACAGCAAGGTAGGAATTTTCAGGAATAAAAGGCATCAGCACAGGCAGCTCTTTAACTGGCACAGCCAATGCCCACAGCCCATGGTCCACAAAGTCAAAATTTCTTCTCTCCATTCTGAACCAGAAGTCATGTCAGGAGAAAGGATGAATCGACTGAGAAGCTTCTATTCCCTGAAGTTCTTGGATGAAATATGATGGCTCCACCAAATCCAGTGACCAAATCCATCCCAAGCAGCCTGAAGGAATGTATTTCACCTCTTCTTTCCGTGCTGTTTGCTGCTGTTACCTTTTCCTTTAGAGGAATTAACAGCTGGGACACAAAAAAATCTGGTTTATCAGCACAAGACTGACCCAAATATGCATCTGAGTATAAAATAATGAATCATTGTGTAAGAACCCCTCATAAACCAGACCCTGTGACAAGTGGGCCGGACACTGCAGCCAGACAGAACATGCAGCATCCTCATTTCCCTGGGAAAAGTGCCACCTACAGATCCTTCCCATCATCACTGTTGAAAACCATGCCCTGACATTCAAGTTACTGCCAGTGACGAGCTAAAGTTGCAAAGTCCCTGGCAAGGCATCCACTTTTAAGGTCAGCTGCTGTGAAGATGACTTGTGCCTCCAGTAGAGGCATTAAGGGTGTTCTCAGACAGGGCCTGTAAAGTTCATCTGCCCGTGTTTGCTTTCCAGCCCATCGCTCACCAGAATGGCCCCTCTCAGCTCAGGGGGAAAAGGCAACGATCCTGCAAAATTTAGAGGGTGAAATCTTATGCAATTGCCCAGGTAGCATTAAAGCAGCTCAATTAACCTGGAAATGTGATTGATGGTGCTAATGGGCCCTGGTCACAAGCCTGTGCCTGCTTCCCACACTGCCTGAAGGGTGGAGGGCTGATTACCTTTTCCTTTAGCTGCTCCCAGGAATATCAAATATCAAATCCAGCTGACAGGAATATCAAAGGTTGAATGGTATATCCTGGGCTTTCCATGCAAACCTGCACTCCAAACCAACTCCTCTACTTTCCCTACCTCTGACCCTGACTTAGAATCATAGAATCCCAGAATGGTTTGGGTTGGAATGACATTAAAGACCATTTAGCTCCATGGGCAGGGACACTTTGCACTAGACCAGGTTTCTCAAAGCCTCATCCAACCTGACCTTGGACATTTCCAGGGATGGGGCAGCCACAGCCTCTCTGGGCAACAGCTTCCTCAGGCAAAGGTTTGCATCTTGAGACTGAATGTGCCAGTAAAGGGTTTGAAAGCCAAAGGTTTGTTGCCTTTTGAAAAGCAAAGATTTCAAGTATGTTCTCAAACAACACTGCAGGGACAACTCGCTCACAGCCACGGAGCGCTGGTGATCTATATTTCATGCTTGTGATGCTCTCTTCAAACAACTGCCAAGCTCATTTTCTGGCTCCTACAAATAATTATTTCGGTTTGGGTTCAGCCATTTTCTCTCCCTCCAGCTTACAACAACATTTCTAGGATCGTGTCAAATCCACAACATTCTGTAAATTATAAATTACAGTGGTAACACCACACATGCCAGGGGGCTCCTTTCTTTTGAAACTGTCTTTTCTTAACTTTTCTTAGAGATTTTTTGCCACCTTTGCAGGCTCATTCACAGGAGTTTGGGAAACAGAAGGATGAAGATCTCACCCAGGTGAAAGTAAGTCCCTCCAGATGTGTTTCCAGAAGGTTTTGGTGAATTCAGACAACTTGCTCGAGTATCATGTTCCCCATAACAGACCAGGAAGGAGGTTCCAAAATACTTATTCATTGCCCCACACTGACAATAGGATTATAATCACCAGAAGGAAAGTTCAGGAGTCTTTCCATTGTTTTCAGAGTTGTTAGTGGGAAACATTTTATTTTAAAATATGCTTCACACAATTTAAGCATGTTGTGTGTTTGTTTTATTTTATGTTTTACAACTCTTAAAACATTCCCACNTTTAAGCATGTTGTGTGTTTGTTTAGTTTAACTTCACGTTCTCTCTTTCATTTTATGTTTTACAACACTTAAAACATTCCCATTGTGGAAAGGTTCTAGATCAGCAGACTTATAATTTCACTTTCTTGGAGGTTTTGGAGTGGGGTTTTTTTTAGCTATTTTCAGCAAGAGGATCAGTTTTGGGGAAAAAAAAACCTTGTTACAACAAAGTTTTTTAAAAGGGTGTGGAAAGTCAAGACAAGATTACTTCTTGTGTTAATCAGGAAGCAGAAGGCTGAGGAAGGAAAAAACAGCCCTTATTACTAAGCTGAAATAATTTTGAAGTTTGGAGGCTTTCTGTAATAGGCCTCAGAAGTCTTTGATTTGAAAGGTCATTTCTGTTTCACCAAAAACATTGGCAAAGAAAGGTGTTAATGAGATAGACAGACAGACACACACAGATTTTATTTGGGTTTATATGTACAGTGTCACACTGATTCTGCTGAGGAAAATAATTCTCTGCACTGGGGAGAATCAGACTTTACATTTTAAGACAGGGAAAAAAACAGAGAATCACAATTAAGCAAACTCCTGTTGTGTTTCCTCACTGATTTATTTTGCAGTGAGCTGCCTTCTGACTCCGGTATTTTATCAGGCAAAACAATAGTTCAGCACCACTTTTCCTGTGCCTGAAATCCCAGATTATAGCAGAAAAATATGTTGGGATCCCACTTTAGCCAGTGCTCTGTGATTCCCAGGAGACTCACCAGCCTCACACAGCCAAGCAAGACACAATCAAGGGACCCACCTCCTGCTGCCAACACACTTTTTATGGGTTTGGGGGCTCCAGGAGTCCCCAGATAAGACATTTTTATTCTCTTGAAGATCAGACCACATGGACATCACACAGTCCTAATTTCCCACACAGGACAACGATCCAGAGGAATGAAGGGAATGCTCAATGCCTCAATGTGAGATATCTGAGCTTGAAGGTGTTGCCTGTTTTCACCCTTTCTGGAAGGTAACCAGTGTTCCTGGGTACAGGAGCATCCTCCAGGACCCCAAGAGCAGGAATATGGGGTCAGAGCCAAGGACCATCCTGGCTTTTGCCTTTTCTTGATGCTGATAAGCAACATGTGCTTCAGGAAGCATGTTAAAGACACAACTCTATAAGAGAAGTCTTAAAATCAGGGCTCCATTACTGTATTTGTGCCAAAATATGGAGTGTTTTGAGACTTGGAGGTCAGTGATAAAAGGAGGAAAAAGAAAAAGCCTTAAATCTCTGATTTCTTGAGGAAGAAGAGCTCAGTTTTCTCTGAATCTTCCTTTCAAACATCTATGAAACACAGTGGCTGATTGTAACCAAACACCACTGAGACACAAAGCATCTTCCAAATTTTAAGGAGAAGGAGCAATCAGGAAGAGGAGAGACTGATAAGAAGTGTTTGGTTCCCCGCCAAATGAAGTCATGCAGTTCTTCTGGAAACCAACCTCCAGTTCTGGTGTCATGAGACTACCTGTTTTCGATGAGAAAAGTGTGATTCATCCACACAAAACTGCTCACACTTTTGTGTTGTGCCACATGTCCACCCTTCCTCCCACCTCACTTTTATTTTGCAGTCTCTTCTCTTCACTTTAAGTACCCTGGTAGATCTCTGGATGAATATTATTGCAATACACTGCTGCTGCTTATCTATTCATCATCCCTTTTCTGAGACTTATCTGGGGATTTAAAGTCTCCTTGATTGTAATGATCTTCAGGAATTAAGTGGATAAAGGAGATCTTAAAGTCCCTGATGCCTTCTAGGCATTTTTGTATCTCAAAGTAAAAAAAAAAGGAGTAAACATCAATTATGCCAAAGAAAAAAACGTGTCATTAACTCTTCAAACGTCCATCTGTTAAGTGGAGTAGAAATTTATAATACTGGGAGCTGGGAGGAAAAATGGGGTGATTGGGATAATCAAGGATTAAATGGGAACAGTTTGACCCTTGGTCAAAGTGACTTGAAGGACTTTGGCCACACATGGGAGGCAAAAATGCACAGACTCGAATGTTAATTGACCCTTTGTGTGCCAATAACCATGATTGCAGCTCTGCCCATGCCCCTGAGAGCTGCAACATCTCCTGATTTCTGGATTTCAGACCACCACTTCCACCATCATCATCCAAACACTGGGATGGGAGAGGAGGAGCCTCGTGTCCTACACTCACTGTCCTGACAATAAGGAAACATGATCTGCTTAATCAGGTTTGACCTACTGGTTTATAGTGAACCATGTAGGGATCCCAGGCAAGGAACAAGGATCAGGGAACATTCACATTCCTGCCCCAATTCTTGTCTGCCCCAAATAAGATTTTATCCATCGTTTTGGAGCTCACTGCTCCATCCCTCAGTGGGATTTAGTAAAACAGAAGCTGTGAGTGATTCACAGAATCACACAGAGACAGAATCATAGAATAGCTTGTGTTGGAAAGGACCTTAAAGATCATCCAGTTCCAACCCCCTGCCATGGGCAGGGACACTTTCCACTAGACCAGGTTGCTCCAAACCCTTCCAACCTGGCCTTGGACGCTTCCAGGGACGAGGCAGCTGCAGTTTCTCTGGGCAACCTATGCCAGGGCCTCCCCACCCTCACAGTAAAGAATTTCTTCCTAAAATCTCACCTCAATCTCCCCTCTTTTAGTTTAAAACCATTCCTCCCTGACCTATCACTATCACTAGTGCAAAAAGTTGCCCTCCCTCCTTTTTATAAGGCCCCTTAGGCCCTGCAAGGAGCTCTCAGGTCTCCCTGGAGCTTCTCTTCTCCAGGTGATCCCCCCCAGCTCTCCCAGCCTGGCTCAAGAACAGAGGGGCTCCAGCCCTTGGAGCATCTCCAGGGCTTCCTCTGGATTCACTCCAACAGCTCCATGTCTCCCTTGAGCTGAGGACCCCAGACTTGGACACAGCTCTGCAGTTGGGGTCTCATGAGGGCAGAGTAGAGGGGCACAATCACCTCTCTTGCCCTGCTGCCCACTCCTCTTTAGCCACAGCCCAAGGTGCAGTTGAACTTCTGGGCTTTGAGCACACACTGCANCTAAAAGTGAGGCTAACTAAAAGCAAGGCCTCTTAATAATTTTATTAAGGGTCTGCTAAAATTTTGCTAGGGGCCTTGTTTCCCTTCACCCCTTGCCCCATACATTTGACAGGATCTCAGCATTCAAGACAACCAAACAACATTCCCACTTTTCCTTCCTCAGCCCAGCACAGATGTTCTGCCTGTGCACAACAAGGGCACATCTGGGATGCACTTGTACTAAAGGAAGCAGCAGACCCACAACTACTGGAGCTGCTTTTGGAGATGGGGGTGGAAGGGACTATTTCTCTGATTAAATCAGTGAGGAAGCTCCTCTGAGAAAAACCTGAGCTGAGATGGAAATACCAAACATCTGGTTATCACTTCTTTTAAATATATCCTTGTTCCTCTCTTCCCCCCAGGGAAAAGCAAATAATAACAAAACCAAAACAACCAATAACCTCAGGTTTAGCACAAGAAGATAGAGAGTTCATAATTCCTGCCAGATGCTTGGGTGACAGGGTCAGAGATGAGCAGACTCATCTAGAGAGGAAAGATTTTCTCTCTGAGCTGATGGGGCCTGGAGTCCCATAAAAGACCATATGCTCAAGCAGCCACAGTACAAGACACACGACTGGTGTCTGGGGGTGTCTCTAATTCTTATCCCTCTCACTTTTTTCCCTAGTGCTTAATCCAGAAAAATAACATCACCCAGGATTTTTTCCCCATTAACAAACTGTGAGTCAGAACCTTATGCATTAGGAATGCATTTCTAGGTGTGCTGGGAGGGTTTGCTCTTGGGAAACTCTGAAAAAATACTGGGAATACAAACACTTTAATGCAAAGGAGAGGTCTTGTGACAGTCCCATATGCAGAGGGAAGGTTTTATGGTTGGTGGCTCTCCAAAGGGCTGGTTACAGGTGGTGATTCCCAGGGATGGGAATTATCCTGCATGTGTTAGGGCTGAGGGAGAGCAATGGCTTTGGCACATACTGAGGTGCCTGAACTCCCAGTCCTAATCCAATGAGCCTTGCCAGTCTGGGAGCAAGACATTTGGAAGTGTAAAGGTACTTTCCTCTTGTACTTTCCAGTCTTTACAAGATCATACCTGGGAGGACTTGAGCCACTTTCTCACAAATGAAACCATCACAATTCAAACAAGCATTTCCACAACCTTTCTCTCCAGTCCCCCAGAACTGTGAAGAAGCCAACACTCCCCTTGAAACCCTGAAGGCATGGTCCATTATTTTGAGCTCCAGGTTATGAAGGACCAGAAAAACTTCCCCATCTCCCAGTCCTGAATCCTCCTAAGATGTAATGACCAGCAACAGGTCAGACTGTGAAGGTGCAGGAATCTGTGTTCACTTCCCCACATGACCCCAATTTCTCAGTGTAACCTTGGTCAGGCTGAAAAAAAAAAAAATAGGATGAAAGTCACCCTGCACCTGCTTTATTTATTTAGATAATTCTCTCGAGCTTTCTCTTCCCACAGGGAGAAACAACACCCATCATATCATGCACCAGACCCAGACAAAGCTCAGTCCACCATGGAGCTAAACAGGAGTGAAAGATGAAGCAGTGCCAGCATGGACTATGATACTCCAGCTCATCACACCTAATCCTTAACTCCTTAATAAAACCTTCCAGGTTCCCCTTTTGTGTGGATTTTTCTTCCTCCTTGGGGACACCTCATTACGCTCCTTTTTTTCCCCCCCCCTCCCCGCGCTGCAAAATGTTCCTTTACAATAAGGTCGGGAAAGAGGAGGATTTTTAGCTATTGCTTACTTTACAGACCATTTCTCATTCTTCCTAGTGCTCCTGGTAATACTTACTGAGAGACAAAGCTATTCATCTTAGCACATTCCCAGCCAAGTGTGGTTTGAAGCAGTTCACTGGCACTGTCAGAAGAGATATTACTCGCTATAAAAAGCTGCCTTATTCCCTCAAGTTGCCGCACTCGACGCGTGACCCTTTTTTGCTGAAAGATTGGCACGATGATTGCTTACTCCTAGTCACCTGGAGCTCTTCTGGCTGCAAGACATTTTATTGAAAATCACATTGTACCAGTCAATCACCCTCCCACCACCATATGCCGCTCTAGCAGGAGTCTGTTCACTGTGCTTGTTAAACTGCAGGTTGGGTGACCTTACGAGGAACACCATCGCCACGCTCTGCAGAGGGGTGGTGGGAGCAGCTGGGACAACTTGTCTTGAATGCTTTTCCTTATAAACTTCATGCTTGTTCTTCTTTGTGCTGTTCCCAGGTGAATTCTCTCCATCTCACACTTGTTATCCGGCAACAGCAAAAGATTCCGTGGTCGTTTCCAGTGGGGCGACGCTTGGGAGATGGTGGGACAGCAAACTGACTGGATGCATTGGTCCTGAAGCTGGGTGAGTACTCCTTTTGGAGCCAGCAAACAGGAATGAAAAAGTGAGGGAAGATCATCCCAGTGAGCACCTCAACCCACTTTGGAGCAGCAAAGAGAAAAGCAGAAGGTGGGATGTTCACAACATCTCCCACCAGGCCGGGATAAGGCTCTTGTTGCACTGGGAAAACCCGTGGCAGCCCTAAGGTCCTGGAAAGAAGAGCTGCCACAGCAAGTTATGTGTGCCTGTTCTTTGAAGGAGACACTTTCTGCAGTGTTTCTGTCACACAGGAGTTTTATAATAAACCCACTCAGTTTATCTCCAAGACAGCTTGGATGTGACAGCAATTTTCCTTGCCTTGACGCAGATTGCAAAGGTGTTGCCTCAGATATCAGCCTCCATCCCTGAAACCAGGACAGCTTCCCCATGAACATCCTGCAGGGATGGGGCACTGCAGGGCTCTGTGTGTAGTGAAGGCTCTTGGTTTGCTGGGCTCACTACAGATACAATTTGTAAGATCCACCATCATCTTTACAAGGTGATGTAGGAGTCGTAATTTTTTGTATGTGGCAACAGCTCAGTGTGTAGTTTGGTTAAATCCACATGCCTCTATAATTTAGTCCAGCTTAGGTTGGAGGAAGAGACTGAAAATACCCAGAGTCAATGCTCTCAGGCACGTGGTGGGACTGTTGGGGTGTCCTGTGCAGGGCCAGGAGTTGACTCGATGATCTTTGTGGGTCCCTTCCAGCTCAGGATTTCTATGACTAAATATCTACTAACCAGGGTCTTAAAACTGTAAGAATCCTGCCTGAATCCTGCCACAGCCTCTGCTGAATAAGTCTTGTTGTTCCCCAGGTTTTTTTATCTGCTTTTTTCTCCCCTCTACCCCCTGAGATCCCCCCTCCCATTTAAATTCCTGCAGATGGTTTTACCTATTGGCACCAGCTCAGTCCTGCCCTCTTGCATTCATCACCTCTTGCCCTGAGGCTATTCCTGAGTCTTGTGAGAGAGCAGCTACCCCTGGAAAAGTTGGAAACCAGCCTGGGGACAGCCACATCCAGTGTTCCCTTGCAGGTTTTACATGCACAGTCACAGGGAGAACTGACAGCCTTGGCTCCATGCAAATCACGACTGCACATGCATGTAACAAGGAGCCTGAGCAGGCAAGTAATTACCTGCAGGAGGGAACAGGGACTTATTTATGTGCCCAGAGAAGATGGATCTGAGCACCCATGGGCTTTGGAAGGATTTAATAACTCTTCCTTGGTCAGGAATACATGCCCTGTAAAGCCAGCAGTCATTTGAGCTGAGCAGTCACGCAGGCAGTGACTTGATTACTGACTTGCCAGGGCTGGTGCACAGACATTATCAGGCTGTGTCTGTGCTACTAAATAAAGCAGGACAGGGATCATCTCCTGGTCCAGGGAGCACAGCTCTCTTCCATATAACTAAACTTCTTTTCTTCACACCAGAACCAGGCAGCCTTGCCCATCCTGACTTGATGGGGTGCCCTCAGCCTGGGTTATCCCTCAGGCTATGCTTGGATATGGAATGTGACAGTGCTTGGCTGATTTTGGTCAAAACCAAAGTGCCACCAAGTGCACAAGCAAAGCCTGTGGATGGCTGTAAATGGCACTTGGACCAGTGCTCTGGCCCTGTTTGGTCGGTTTAGGAACAGCTTTGGTGAACATCACCTCTGCCTTGTTTTCCTCCTCATCCCCATCTGGCTGTCCCAGCCTTGCTGCACCAGCCTTGGGCTTTCCTTGGCTACAGAGCTCCAGCTGTGCCCCCAGATGTGCCTGGATCTGCATCCCTCAATGGGGAGATGAGCACACTTAGAGGGACTAGCCTCAGATCTGAGCAAACTTCATTTTCTACTGATCTCTGGACAGGTCTGATATCTAAAAAGTCTTCAGACACGTGGGAGCCATGAGCCATCAGGTCCTGTTATACTGCAGTCAAAAGGTGCAACCCTTTCCTGCCTTGTAAGAGCAACAAGTTCTGCAAAAACCTTTTCCTGATCAGTTTGATATGTGCTAGGACAGTATCTTTACTGTGTTCTTCCCTTCAAATTCCACTGAACTCCTTACCTGGAATGTCCAAAGAGTTGTCACTTGTCACCACTCCCCCCTGCTCCCCAGGGAGATGAGTGTCCTGTACTGCTGCCAGCAGGAAGCACTGGTCACATCTTGGTTCTGCTGTTGACTTTCTGACAGAGTTTGGGGGAACAAGTCCTCTCCCCCTGCTTTGCCCGGCTTAATTCCTGAGACAACCCTTTCCCTCATGCACTCAGGGTCCTTGGTTACTCTTCAAATAGCACCCAGCATCCACTTTCGGTGCTTAGTGACTCCCCCAGCAGGTTTTGGGCCTAAGGGTTCTCTATCGTTCTGCTGCCAGAACACACCAGCTTAACTTGACTGGCATTATTTGGGAATTGGTTAATTTTGGGGGTTTGTTTGTTTGTTTTCTATGTGTTTGCAGTGAATTTTATTCCCTGGTTCTAAAACAAACATAGGAATTCCAATTCTTATTCTCCAGTACCCTTATTTTAGTTTTGCTATTTCCAGACTTTCAAAAGGGAAATAAGAAAATTATTTCCATGATACCAAAGGCAACTGCATCCTTTGCTGATAGGAAAGTGCAAACAGATCCAAACAGCAATGCTTAGAGGTAAGTCTGGGTTTGAAGTCCCCCAAGGACAGGAGAAGCTGTCTCAGGTGTCTTCCCTCATATCTGCTACATGGAATTGAGCCAGAGCACGAGCCTGGCCAGTGCCTTCATTAACTGCTCATTAACTGGGTGATGTAAAGGCACAAACAGTCTGTGTTCTGTGGGAGACTCTCTTCAAGTTGTGGATCATCTTTGGGGCTGGACCAGGGAAGGTCAGTGAAGGGAGACAGTGGCATTATCTGACTGTGGCCGCTAAAAGAGCCTCTCACCAACCAGCAGGAATCCAACCCGCCGCGCTGACCTTCCTGCCCGAGAGACGCAGGGAGCTCTGCCCTGAGCAAAGCAGGAACTGGGGAGGCACATTTATTATTTTATTGCTTGCACAAGAAATGAAAATATTATTAATGAGTGTAATTTATAAGCAGGGGAGCAGACAAAACCATGCTCAGAGCGGGCTGCTGTGCTCTGGCTCGGGAGGGCAGGGGAGGAAGCGATGGGTAGATACCGGCTATTGTGTCTGGGTTTGCAAGGTTACTTGTTCTGATAGAGCTTCATTTCACATCTATCTGACAAAACAAATTCCCTTTCAGGCCTTTTCATAATGAAGAATAAAGAGGCCTATTGTTACAGAAAGCTAATTGTGCTTTTAAGCCGTTCTCTGCAGCCGAGCTCGGTGTTTGCTCTGGAGCAGCCGGTGAGCTCGGGCTGCTGCAGGAGGGGCAGTACAGCCTCCCCTCTACACCTGTGGCTACCAACAGGGAGATCTATCTGCCCAGCACTGAAAAATCACCATCTGTGACAACTCTTAATGTTGTTTCAGGAAGTTGCCTTGATTTTTTTTTCCATGGTGCAGCTTCTGCTACTGCCTCAGCACAGGGGTTCACACAGTCTGCAGGGACCATGAGCTGCTGCAGAGGGGTGACTTCCACTCCAGCTGACACACCAGGGGTTTATCCCCTTGTTTACCCAAATTCATGCACCATTTGGCCTGCTCTGAGGGGCACATAATGGTTAAAAAACTTACTGTGCCTGATTGTCTCTCCTAAAATTCCATTATATTCTTTAACAATTGTTGAGCGGAATTATAGTTAGAAATGCTCCAGCCACGTTAGAGTGGTTTTAAGACAATTTAGAGTCAGGCAATGATACCCAGAGGGAATACAGGAAGAGCAATCATTAAGGATGCTTGTCATTAGACTTTTAACCTTCGTGCTTTCCCTGTCTCTCCCTACCAGGCAGCTCCTGCAAGGATCATTCTTTCTACAGCTTGTTCATTTATCTCTATCCTTCTGGTCTGACTGAAGTCAAACACCAATTAATGCTATTAAAGCAGAGCTGTTATGTAGGTATCTCCAACAGAAGCATCTTCTCCCTGCTGTCTTTATCCCTTTTTTGTCTCATAAAATCCCAGCAGTGTTCCCCAGACAAACTTGGTTTTCCCAAAGTACATCAGGCAGCCGGGATGTGTTTTGCTTTTCCTGGTGACCCGGTGTGACAGGTCAGTCTGCTGCCAACTGCATCTGCCAACTCCACCTTCAATAGTCTGGCCAGCATCCTAAATTGAGGGTCAGATTCCTCAATATCAAAACACTGGCTTAAAATTGGCTAAATAAAGATTCAAAGTGATAACATGGCCTTCTTTTATTTGCATCCTGAAATTCCAGCATTAGGCTACACTAGGATAAATATTTTTCTGCCTTCTAGAAGCTGGGCAGGGCAGACCATGAATCATGGATGAAGCATAAAAATCTCTGTCAATTTGAGAAATTTTTTGCAGGTTTTTTTTTTATTCTTATGCAAGAATTATCCCTGAACCACTGGGAACTTCAGAACAAGAGGAGAAGTCTTGAAATAGTTACAAGAAAGCCAGGGATGACTTCTTGCTTCAGGTTCTTCCCCTGCAGCATTTCCATCAGCAAGGTTTTAGGTAGATGTGAGCACTCCCCACATCATTCCCTGGCAGCAGAGTGCAAGTCTCCTCTCCCTGAGGAGCAGAACCAGGATCTTGGATACTCCATGTACCCCTGTGAACCAGAACCAGCCCCATTTTTCCTGTCACTAGGCATTTGCACGGATGAAAAGCAGCTCTCCATTAAAGCAGCACCCAATTTTGAGACATAGAATGAGGATGGTTTGATATCATTGCCCTGGAAGTTCCTCCTAAGATTTCTACCACGCTGTGGTCATTATTCTCCTTCCCCTTCATGCATGACCCAAAAGATGCTTTGGCATTCCAAGATGAGTATTCCAGGACTGGCTGAGTGGTGCCAATCAGATGGTGCCAATCCATGTGATGTCAAAGCGGAGCTTTTCCATGTGTTTTGGAAAAGTTCATCTGAATCTTTTCAATCCCTTCTGGTCTCTGAGGGGTGGTCAAGCCAATAAATGTGACTCAGCTGGAGCCATCTCTATTTCACCTCAAAACTGGAAACTCTTTAATCCTCAAAGGTGAGTTTTTTCCAGGNATTAAAGCAGCACCCAATTTTGAGACATAGAATGAGGATGGTTTGATATCATTGCCCTGGAAGTTCCTCCTAAGATTTCTACCACGCTGTGGTCATTATTCTCCTTCCCCTTCATGCATGACCCAAAAGATGCTTTGGCATTCCAAGATGAGTATTCCAGGACTGGCTGAGTGGTGCCAATCAGATGGTGCCAATCCATGTGATGTCAAAGCGGAGCTTTTCCATGTGTTTTGGAAAAGTTCATCTGAATCTTTTCAATCCCTTCTGGTCTCTGAGGGGTGGTCAAGCCAATAAATGTGACTCAGCTGGAGCCATCTCTATTTCACCTCAAAACTGGAAACTCTTTAATCCTCAAAGGTGAGTTTTTTCCAGGTAACATCAAGCCTCAGGAGTTACTCTGACATCTCTTCAGTCTGGGGTTATCTCATATCTACTCCAGACTGCAGCCAGTTATGTCTTCCACGTGGGGTCATGTCTTAGAGGAGCTGCAAAATGTAGGAGTGGGGAAAATCAAGGACTGGGAAGAAGTTTCCTGGAGAAAGCCTTTAATCCTGTGGCTCTCTGCACTCAAGGGAAGGTGGTGAAGGAGCTTTTCAGAGTGGAGAACTAACCAGGTCAGGGAAGCTGAGACCTTTGTGGAGATCAGTGTTGACATTGCTGGAACAGGGAGCACACCAGTGATGAAAGGATTGTCTTCAGGAATTATATCTCCAGTCTAAGCCTTCAGGCCAAAGGGAGATTTGACATCAATTCTGGAAGCACAAGTTATTTGTCTCAAACCCTGACATGGCTGTGCTGGTTTTCAGCTTAGTTTGTGTCACTGCTGTAGAGCATCAGGTTGAGTTCATCGAAGAAGTGAGTGTGGCTTGGATGGAGGAACCACGATGAGACACAGTGACTGTGTACAGACACTCCTCCTCAACAGGCCTTTAACCACCATCCAAAATGACCCAAGATTCTCCAGGTCCTGCAGTGACCCTGTTCTATTTCTCATTGTCACAGACTGAGGCCCTTCATGGCTTCATCTCACCTTCCAACAGTTGCTTCCAACAGCAGGTTGTATGACCTCTTAAATCACTCCACCTTGTCCCTCTGTGGTCAGATCCACGCTGTCTAAGGCTCATCAAAGTCAAGAGAATTGTCTTTCTTGGCTGAAGATGAAACATTATTCTTGGCCCACCACACAGGCACAAGAGACAGCGACACAGGAATTAGGCTGAGCTGGAAACTTCCCTGATCCAGGTAATACAGTCACCAAGCATCACCCTCAAGCTGGAGATCCCAGGATATCTTTGTGCTAGGCCGTTCATCCCAACAGATGTTTAGCCCCAACCTCTTTCCATTCCTCTTCCAAATCCCATTTGCAGAGCACTGGAAATCAAGTCTGCTTTGACACATGAAGAGCAAGTGTCATCAAGACTTTTATTTCCTTTGGGAGCCGCAGCAAGAAGAGAAACAGGAACTGGCAAAATTTCGCCAGCTGAGATTTGGGTTGAGATTTAACCAGCTCTGCTAGAGGAAGGTGTCCATTATAGGAGGGGATGGATCTGTCTCCAGATCAGAGAGGAACTCATGCTACAAATTATGTTTGTCCCTGCCATTCTGCAGGTGGATGATTTTGGAGCGAAGGCTTGTGCTCTTCCCATCTCTTCTATTGGGGCAGACAAATCCTTTACAGCTTTCCAAGCTCCCATTAACATCAACACAGAGATTTGTGGGAGGTCCAAGGGTCATCAGAAATATTGCTGAACCTCCTTGTGACTTCATTTCTTCATCAATACCTCTAATCTCACAGCAGATCTTCATTCCTTACTCCAGGCAAGTGATATTATATCATCAGAGAGGTGGCATGAGCACAGGCCCAAGTCATCACACTCATATAGGTGCCATCAACAAGCACAGACACAAAAATCAATGCCTTGCACTTCATGCCTTTAGCTCCAGATCCACAGTGACCCCTTCACAACCCTCCCTGTTCCCTGGAAATGGAGACAGACACCTCCCAGTAAGCTGGATACCCTTTCCCAAAGCCCCACTCCTGTCAAATAGAAAAGAAATGAAGTTTGCAAACACCAATATGTCTGCGAGGTGAGAAGCAAGGAGACAGAGGTTTATTTAAAATTAATGTCAGCCCCAGAAGATGGTTGTCCTGTCCCTGTGGTTCCTTGTGGAGTCAAAGGAGACAGGAACTACGAGCAGGACTTTATTGTCTTCACATAGCTGAGTGTAGGGGTTGTAATTAAAGCACCTACTGATGCCAGTCTGACTGCAAAAGGTGTCAGAGCTGTCAGGTGAACTCCACATCAAGAGGTGCAACAGGTTGGTACATGAGTTTTGTAGCAGGACTGGAAGGCGGAAAATAAACAAAGTGTGTCTGATAAGGGGAATTCAGTATTTCCTTGACTCTCGTTGTGGATGGACGGGTTTGATGGTCTGCTTCAAGCTGTCTGGTCTCAGAGGCACTTAACTCATCTAATGTCTCCATTTTGGACATCAAAATGCCATTTGCTGAGTGAATTGGGGTGATTCTGGATATTTCAAGGGGCTATTCCCAGGGATACTTTTCTTCCCTGTGCAATATACTTCCATTGTTTAATTCATATCCTCCCCAAATCCTCTGTTCACCTTTCGAGCAAATCACCATCTTTCCCCTATTTTTCTCTTCTTCTTTGTCCCTTCTCATGTCAGGAAAAAGGATACTTCATCTTTCTCTTCCAGGATTCATTTTTGCACAAAGTGAAGAGCTCTTCAGATTTCTCTCTCCCTGTTTTGTAGTTGGCCTCTTCTGCCTGGGCTAACTGAAAAACCATTAAAAGTATCAAGTGATTCACAACCAGCACTTGACAGAAATGAAGTCACCCCCTGACTGCCTTCCATTCTCTGGTGGGATCCATGGTTTTCAAAAGCAGACAAATTACTGCTTAATATATCTCCCTCTTTCTCCTTCATTTTCCAAGAGTTTTGACTCTAGTGGGTCTCTTAAATGTCCCACTCTTCACCTACACATTGTTTATTTCTTTTGCTTTGCTCTAAGTATCACGAGCTGCTCAGAAACCTGTCAGGTGTGAGTAGCTGGGCACTGGTGAGATTTTTCCCTTGGTGTCCAAACTCTTGGCTCTGCAAAGCAAAGGGGGTAATGTGGATTAACAAACTCACCCCAGAGATCTCTGGTGAGGGCACAGGTCCCCACAGCTGATGAAGATGAAAACCACGAGCACCACACTGGATGTACAGACCAGCTTCACCCAACAACTTCTTAGGGGAGATAAATCACAGCTCTACCCAAAAGAAATAAAGTAGGAATTCCCCTCCAGCTCATCTCAACCTGAAGGTGTGAATGAGCATGTGATGGTCATCAAATCCAGCACAGGAATACAGGAGAATGACCCACGAGACATCTGCTGCCCTTCCCTACATAAGGTCTCCAGCCCACCCCTCATCCTGCTGCCTCCAGGCCTCTCTGCTTCCCAAACCCACCTTTTGTAATGCAAAATAACACAAGGCCTTGTTCCCTGCCTTGCCTGCTTTTCATCTAAATTAAAACTCTGCTAATCTCATTAGTGAGCTCACCCTCGTGCCACCGTGTTCTTTGGATGCCCCCTAACATCATTAGGGACTTATCCCGGGAAACAAAAGGATATTAGTCCAGGCAGGGAATGAAGAATTAGTGCAAGGGTGGGGTGTGCTTTGCAATTATCCCCGTAATCACTTGTTTGTGTGCAATTAGTGGCTTCAATCTCCATCTCATTGCCCCTGCAGCAGTTTGCAAGTGTGGGTTTGGGTGCCTGCAGAGGTGCAGAGACATGCAGGGAATAGCAGGACACAGGTCAGGAGTGCACCAAAAGAGGTGAAGTGTGTTCAGAGGACAGGAAAGTGGAGTGAAGAGGTCTCAGAGTGGGCAAAACCCAAGTTGACAAGGTGGTCATTGGACACAGGTTGGACTTGATGATCTTGGAGGTCTTTCCCAAACAAAATGATGAGCATTTATTGACATCCCTTTTCCTTTAAAAAGGAAAAGGAATAGGGGGGATATTGAATATCAAGGAAAAAGAGGGGAAAATAGCGTAAAGGAGGAAAAGCCTTTTTTTACACCACTTTAACAAATTCACCTGGGTAAATCACTATCCTGATATGTCACCGAGCTTCAAATTTTAATACAGTTTGACAAGCACTTCTGTGAGCAGAAGTCATAAAGTTTGGTTTCTTACAGAGATTAGTCCTATGGCTGGATTATCTCATGTCTAATAGTGTCTGAATGTACTTTTCCAGTACTCTCAACCTGGAGAAGAGAAGACTTGAGGGAGACCTTAGAGCAGCCTTCCAGGCTGAACATGGACTTCCACAAGGGCATGGAGTGAAAGGACAATGCGGAGTGGCCTTAATGGAGGGAGGGCAGATTTAAATTAGACATTAGGAAGAAATTCTTTACTCTAAGGGTGGTGAGACACTGGCACAGGTTGCCCAGAGAGGCTGTCAACTGCCCATCCCTGAAGTGTCCAAGGCCAACCTGGATGGGGCTTGGAGCAACCTGGTCTGGTAGAAGGTGTCCCTGGCTATGGCAAGGGGTGGCACTGAATGATCTCTAAGGCCCCTTCCAACCCAAACCATTCTATGATCCATGATTCTACCCAGCAGTACCACTGAATACATCAACACCAGCTTTAATTCCTTTTCAGCTCCTAATTTTCCCAGGGCTGCACTGTGTGATTGCCCCTAATACCTATTGGGGAAAGATGCAACACAGTTTGATCCATCTGGTGGCCAAAAAGGAAAGCTTATCCAAAGTCATATAATCAAACACTGGTATCCATATGCCCATCCAACCCTACTGTTCCCATCTAATCCAGTGATAGAACTTCCAGGCATGAATTCAGCTGTTTCTACCACTGATGACTCTGAAGAAAAAAATCCTCTTCATCTCCTTCTCTCTTTTCCCTTTGAGATTATTTGTTCCTATTTATTCTTTCAGACAGCTTGAGAGAGGAAGTTTCTTCATATCTCACCAGATTTGGAACAATGCAGATGAAAATGTTTTTCTCTTTCAGTCTCTACAATCATTCATCTCCAAGCTTCCAGTTGCGTGTCCTTGGGGCAAAGAAGAGGGAAGAGGTCTTGTTTTTTGCTGTTGAGATCAAGCCTGAAGAAGCGAGGCATCCAAGCACCGATCCACTACAACATCCATCCACTGATCCCAACTTCTTGTTTCCAGTCTGATCTTGCACATTGGATTTTTATGATTGTTTTAGGGCCTGCTCCCAGGACACAAGTCTATTTGTCACTCAGTGGGGCTGCCAGCATCAAACACTGCAGTATTAATGTTGCTTCATCTCAGAAGTGAAACTGTGCAGGGGTGGAGTGTGGTTTTTATTGAGTTTCTGGGTTTGATCTGTCGGGGCTCTGTGATGAGGAGAGTGTGTGTGGCTTTGGCTGAGATCAGAACCACAGCAGCACTTTGTGTATTGATTAACTGAGGGAATTGCTCTGCCTTGGCTTTATAGCCCATTGTAAGGGAGTTTCCACACTACAGTCTCATGCAGGTTTTGCAATTTTGGGGTAGCAGGGATCAAAGCAAGCTTGTTTTAGCCAGAATTTTAAGTGGAAGATCCCCCACACACCTCTCTTATAATCAAACATATGGTTTTATAATTTTGGGAAGTTTTAATCCCTGGAACTTATTTCTCTAGACTTCTTGATGGCATAAGGAACCTTCAGAGTTTTTCAGTGCAGTTATTTATGTGGGTACTTCTTGCAGTAGTTGTTAATGCTCAGCTCTTCGGGTGGTTTCCTTTGTATTCTAGAACAATATGGAGATGTAACCTTGTCATGAGTTCAGGATCAGCCTGACTACAGTAAAATGTTTGAGAGGATTTTTTCTGAGAGTTCATGCTGCCTTGTGAATCCAACTGAGAATAGATTTAAAAAAATAAATAAATAAAACCCCTAAAATCACCAACTTCCTCCTCAGCTTTCCATTCACGAAGGCAGCTTCACAAAGAACCAATCCAGAATTTGGCACAGAAGAACTGGCAGAGATCTTGGAGAGGAAGAGGCAAGAGGGAAGGGAGGAGGGACAGAGAGAAAGATGGGTCTGTCTCCAGTGTGGCGGGATGGGCATATCAACATTAGAATAAATGGTGAGCAGTTAAGCCATCAAAACAAAGCTGTAAGTGGGAGGTAGGTCTATTAAAGTCAATCCTTCTCCTTGTGGAGAGCCATGATGCGTACCAGGGAGTGTTTGGAATGTGACAGACCATTTTAGGAGGTGCTTGGAGGTCTGGGGGTCCATGGGGTGTGTGCACACCCAAGGGGGCGTGAGTGTGGCACAGCTCAGACACTCTGTACACAGACAGTCTGAAGAACATGCTTTTCTCTTTTCAAGCTACAATTATGCTGCCCCTCTCCAGCTCCTCTCCAAGTGCCCCCTCCCTCCTGAGACGATGCATTAAAGCGTGGGGAAAAGTGATACTTAACATTGAAATTCATCATTAATTCCTCCGTCTTTTATTGTCGTAACACGAGCCATAATGAACTCTTCCTGCACTGATGTCCATTTGGTGTGTCACTTTCCCTAGAAGTGCTTCATAACTTAGCATTAATTAATGGTGACTTGCTGCAAATTGTGTTACAGAGCTGATAGCACTTCTGGGTAACTAAGTGTCACCAACTGCAGCCATCAAACTTGCTGAGGTAGCGGTACAGGATTAATTGCTGTATCACACACCAAGACACCCCTTTTGGATCTTCCCAGGAAAGGAAGGAAAGTTCACGGCTTGGGAATTCAACCTGGTTTAATTCTCAGCTCTGCAATCGACCTCCAGCATGGCCTTGGGCAAATCAGTGAAGACATTTGGGCCATTCCATGTAGAGCCACAACTGTGGCTGCAGGAGGACTGGGGCAGGTTGTAACCACAGGGGTTGGGTGGTTCAGCCCTGTCTCTCAGCCACCCTTCTCCTCTCTGGAGCTGATGTCTGCCAAGTCCTTCCCAGTTGGAAAGGTGCTGTAGACATCAAGGTGTCTGCACTTTGTGGAGCTTTGACTTCCGAAGGATCTGCCCTGACTTTGCTCACCCAGACTTTGTCACGTGACTGTTTGCTCCCAAATCCAGCTGGGTGCAAGTCCTTCAGTGGCAGCTCAGACTGCACACCCACGGGGCTCTGTTCATTCTGCTGCTCTCCTGACCTCCAAAACAAGGTGTCCTCATCCAAATGGATAATCACACACTGTGTTTGGCCTATGCCAACAGTTTAGATTTCATAGTGCTTAAACCCATGACCCAGAACTATTACATTTATTAGAGTAGATAAAAATTTTGTCCAAGGGAAAAGGACCACCAAAATGTTACACACAGTCCTGCAAGAGTGGCAAGTCTCTCAGTGTGCAGGAAAGCAGGAGCAGCAGCACAAGTGATCCAGCTGTCTGGATACACATCAAAACTCTACCCAGGTCAGGTCCTGGTGCTTTCCTGAGCTGTCCTCACCACTGACAGATTTATTTCCTTCACACCCCTTTGTCACCAACAGGGTTCGGATCACCCCAAAAAAAAAAAAAAATCCAATAGGATTTTACTCCAGAAGGCAAAAAGTCACATTTGGCTGATTATTGAAGGAGCATGGAGGGAAAATCTCAATTGTAACATCTACAGTTTTGGTATCAAGGGCTAAGACTTGGGTCAGAGACAACATTTAGGTGTCTCTCTGTAGGTATCTCTGCTGAGCTGCTTGTTTGAGCTCTTGGGGTGGCCACTGGAGACCTGGTCAATGGTGTAGAGTCTGACTATACAGTAACTTGACTGAAATTAAAAGATATAATAAGAGGCCAGCTTTCATCAGCAATAAGAAAGACACTAAGAGAAAAAAAAAGTTTAATTCTTTCTAAGTCAGAAAAATCTGTTTATCAGATTGAACTGTGCCTTTTGGCTTAACAGGGCTGAGGCTTCAGTCCCAAATTTATCACTGCTGTGTGCTTTAGACATAATATAATGCTAAACAGGTCTGTTTTCCTCCGAGAAGGGACTCAACCATCCTCTTCACAGATATTAAAAATGTAGGGACAGGCTGGTGTTTAATGAGTTCACTTGCAAGGTACTAAAGTCGGCTACCACCTGTCAGTGTCTTCAGGTGTGATCCTCAGCCTTAATTAAGAGCTGCTCTCTGTTTAATTTCATTCCTTCTCTCCCCAGCCCCACCCACCTCCTTCCTCCCTCTTTGGTTTGCCTTGTTTCAGAAGACAGAAACCAGCCCTGGAGAGATGCCTTCCAAAGTCAATCAAAAATTAATTTCAGGTGGCAGCTGAGTCACAACTTCTCATTTATCCATCAAAGTCTGGTGAATTCTCAGTCTTCTAATCACAGAATCGTGGAATCATTCAGGTTGGAAGAGACCTTTAAGAGCAGGGAGTCCAACTGTTAACCCAGCACTGTCAAGTTCACCACTAAACCATGTCCCCAGTTGTCAACTCCACCCCATCATCACCATCATTAAATTATAGACAACCAAAACATTCCCAAATATACAAGGATACCCCAGCGCCCCTCCTTGCCTGCCTGTCCCTTCTGAAGAGCTTATTGCCATCCATTGCAGCATTCCAGTTGAGTGAGTGATCCCACCACATTTCCATGATGTTTGTCATCCTTTTCCACGATGCTTCCAGCTCCTCCTGCTTGCTGCCCATCGGTGGGACAAAAGCAGCCAGCCAAGCATGCAAATCAGATTAACAATTTGCACCTTTGTGAAAGGGATTAGCTGCTCTGCCTGCTGTAGATGCTCTAAGAAATCAATCTGCATCTGTCAAAACCTGTAACCTTACTTGTGTCCCTGACTTCCATACTTGGGTTGGTTAAGATAATAATAATTAATTAACAGCCTGCTTTAGATTGCATCTTCTCCCGTATGGGATTAATCTTGTATTTCCTCAGGGAGCTGATTTTCCAGGCTGGCTGTGAATTTATTCTTTGCTGCTGTAATACATGATGGTGTTTGCATGCTTTCAGGGTCACAGCTACAGCAGGGAAAGCATCGGAGTTAAAGCAGTGGAGCCGGTTTAGGATTGTGTCCAAATCCCATAAATGCCACATGTGACTTCAGATAAGTCACTTAATCACCCCTTTTCACACCCTATATTTACCAGATCAGTCAAGGCAAGCGGATTTACAGGGATGATTCATCCCAAAAAGGGCCAAGGGACATCGCTTCTATTCCTGACTCCACTCTGAAACTTCGGAAAAGTCACTTTACTCGCACCACCCCGACTTCCCAGCTGCAGAGGGAGGGCAGCATCTGCTCACTGCTAAAACCTGAGGGACAGCCCTCAACCAAGACACCCTCTCACAGATATTCCCAGCCTTTGGAGAAGCCAGCTTTGTGGATGGTGTCTTTGCAGTGGGATATCATGCCTCTGATTTCAAACAGGGAAGTGTCACCTGTGGGGAACAGCTCTAAATTGTCAGTTCCCCTGAGTAATGATTAGGTTTGAGTCAAGTGTTTTGTACCAAAAGTAGGGATAAGCCTGAACTTCTACAAAGTGGAAGTAAATTCTTGTCTGAGGAACTGTCTCCTGCACATGGGAAGGCAGAAGGGATGAATATATAATATAAAACAGCAACACTTGCAATGCATTATGTGGTGACACTGCAAAGAGGAGGCTCTCCAAGCCCCATTTCCAAAAAAACCCGACAATTATCTAATTAACTGAAGTATTTTGGCAAAACAATCAAATTTTCTGTACCAATCTCTCCCTCTTTTTGCTTCACTGTCGACCTTGGCAGAACAATCCCCCGAAGAGAAAGAGAGCAGCCCTGCCTGGGAGGTGCAATCTTCTTTTTTCTTATGCCCTGTCAATGTGACAACGAGTTTAAGGCCAGCAAATGTCATCTTCCATGAGAAGGGAAGCATCCCATATCTGGTAAAGCTTTTCCCCATGGAAAGAGGGGGAAAAGGGAAAGCAGGGAGAGAGGCAGGGAATTGCCTGTGTGGTGTCCAGTGTGTTTCTTCATGTGTGAAAGGGAAAATCTCCAGTCTCCTCTTCCCCATCCCCATTTTTCCTTCTTTTTGCATCCACCCAGTACAAAACCTCCAAGACCTCCTGCTTTTACCGTGGTGGTCAAAATAAAGAAGCACAGGGAGGTGAACTACACCAGCCTTTGAGATACCCATGCTGGGACTTCTGAGTTACCTCACAGGTTTCCAGCTCAGACCTTCTGCATTTCCATTCCACCTGGTGCAGAGTGGGGTGGCAGAGAAAGGCTGAGCAGCCTCTTTGGAGATACTCTTGGCAAAAGGAATGGTCTTGATGGTGGGGTCTGGAGCTCATCACCAGCAAATTTACCCCTGTCTCTTCAGAGAGGGCACATCCTTGGCCACACAACAAGTTTTCCTTTCCAATGTGTGCATAACACTTCCATCAGAGGTTCATTGTCTGTGTGTTTAAGCTTTCAGCCTCTCCAGTCAAGGTCTCAGCTGCAGTGCTGAACTCCTAATGTTACTGAAAGCTCCAAAAATCCCCTGTTTCCTCTTCTTCCATGACACCTTCTCCCAGAGGAAGACTTGTTTCAAGCACCTCACATACCAGGAAGAGTAGACAGGTGAAGTTCAGCTCCATGGTGCTGTTTTTCCACGAATGCAACACCCACCACCTCCTGTTTCAGTTTATTAGGGCCTTTTTGTCCTCTATTTCTTCTCAGAAGTATCCAGACAGTGCTGTAATTGGAGTCTTGACTTGTCTGGCCTTGAACCTTTCTGCCTGGCAATGAGACCATCTTCCTCCTCATACCACCAGCTGGTTCTGTTGGCCTGGGATCAGCAAGAATCTGCTCCTTGACACATACACACGGATTCTAGAGTGTGTGTTTACCTTCATCTGCAGGCACAGAGTGAACCTGCAGCAAGACAAGGTTGGGATGGGGTGGAAATGCCGGAGGAAAAGAGGCAGAGAAGGATTTGCAATGGATACGTCAGACATCAGGAAAGAGCAGAGGCCTGAGGGAAGTCCTGGGCAAACTCACACATCTCAGCAGCTCCTGAGATGACTTAGATGTTGTCAAGCAAGGAGTGACACCTCCCTTTGAGCAAATGTCTGTCTCTGGAGCCCCCGTGACAGCCCGTCCGTGTCCGTCCATTAAGCAGTTTGTTATTGTGACAGATGACACGGTGATTGCTCGGTATGAATTGCAATTACTGTCCAAGCACAAGGGATCTAAACTGATAAACAGGCAGCTTTAACTAACCAACAACGCTGCTCAGAGGGACGGGCCTCCTCCTGGGAGTAAGAGGCCCCTGAGGTTCTCATAGCTCCTATTCCAAAAGGGGATGTGTGCCCAGACAACTGGGCTTTTGTAGGAAGGATGCTCAGGTGTTAAACAGAGAGGATATTTTTATTTGTTCCTTTGGCAAGCACTGAGACAAACAGGAGTCTCCTGGACTGGAGCCATCCCGCTCAACAACACCACAGGCAAACAGGGAAGGTCTCCCCCACATCCTTTCCCCACACTGAGGGAATCAGATACTAAAATCCAATGGAAGCTGGAAGAAATTTGGATTTAAAAAAGTGTGTGAAATCTCTGATTTCGGTGGTTTTAGTCCTACAAGGTCTTCAGCCTCAAATATACTCAGGGGTCACCCCTCAGCCCCCCTTTTCTACAAGCTTTCACTGCAAGCCACAGGAGGGAGGGAATTGCAATCCTGCAAAGCCAAGAGCCCAAGGATGTCCCACAGAGACACCCCAGAAGGTTCCCATATGGTTGAATAAGCTGCTGGAACTGATTTCCTGGCAGCAGCCACGGTACACAGTTGGAACAAACCTGTCCCAGAGCATCTCACCTCCCTCCTGCATGCCAAGCACAGCTGAGCCATGGTCCTGCCTCAGAGCAGCCCAGGAAGAGCAGATGCCAGCACTGGAGCTCATCAGTAGTCCTGGAGGTGAGCTGGGAATTGCTTTGGTTGGACACAGGTAAATTCTCCAGCAGACAGGAAGTCTTGTATGGAAAAGACTCCCTGTAGCACAGGGAGAGTATGGACACTGTAAGGTCTTGTGGTGGGCTCCTTCCTCAAGCAAACCTGTGAAAAAAGAGATGCATCCAAGCTTCCAAATGTACTTGCAGACACAAACAGTACTTTTGGGCAGAACTTTTTGCTGTCCCAGATCTCAAGGCCTGAGTTTCATCCCTTGGAGGAGTGGTGAGTCTACTCTTTAAACAAGAATGGCAGATCCTTGTCCCGCCTTTCTTGTGTCCTGGTATAGCCCCATATCACACACAGGCTGCTGTTGAAGGGTGACAGAAGCACTGAACATGGAGAAAAAGGCTGGAACTGCAGCCCCTGAGTAGTTTTATCCTGCTTACCCCTCACCTCTCTCTGTGTCTTCTCAAAGGGCCACCTGCAGTTCAGCCCCTAACCTTGTATGCTGCTGATGGTCATGGTGGAGATGGGAAGTGACCTTTCTGGAGCCTCTGCACAGCCTCCAGCACCGACTCTGCTTCACCCCCTTCCTCAGCCTTCCTTCCTGCTTTGCCCAAAATACAATTCCTGGGATAATAATTGCCAGACAACATGTACACAAGGAGGTTTTGTTCTTTGGCCTGATGCCACTGCTCTTTAAATTCGCCTCCCTCAACAACTCCTTTCAGAAGATTTAACTGGCCAGACAATTTTAACCTCTTTCTTGTAGTGTGCAAAGTCCACTGCTTTGATTTGTCTCGTGGGATGGGATTCATCTCACCTAATGTTTGATGTCTACCACGTTCATTGTCTGCAGCTGAGCTGGTCACCTTCTGCTCCCTTTATAGTCTGGAGAGAGAAATAAGCCCTGCCAGGACATGAGTCATCTGACCTATTTGAGATGTCTACTTTAGAATGAGATTAATCATGCTCTGGAAGCACCTGTTTTGCTCCATCTAAAGCCTGAGTCTAGACAACCAGCTCAGATGATTTCAACCTCGGTGTCTTTTTAGGTGCTCATCTCCCCAGCACCAGTGGCTGTAATGAACCCTCCAGCAATTTTCTCAGTCCTGCTTTAGCTGAGCTGTTCTTTGGTCCATGCTGTGTGATGGCAGCTAATGATGAGCAGTATGACCTCATGAGAGCAAGGTCTGCTGTTGTCTCCTGAAAAGAGTTTTCTGCCCTTCAGAGAAGGTGGGAGAAGGTGTGTGAAGGTACCAGATGAAGCAGCTGCACTTGGGTGTTGGACGTGGGTAGATTTGGGGGTATTTTTGTACTGCCCAGATGGTGAGGATCCTGCTCAAACAGTGCAGAAGAGACATCAGAGAGCAGAAGTAACTTAAGGGTATGTTCAAACTGCAAAATGTTGAGCATTCTGCTGGTGCTTTCTCTTCTTTTCCCAACGGTGCTGTCTGTCAGGGCTCAAACTGGGAAGCAGGAGGAAAACCAGAGCCCCAGAATTGTGGGGAACATCTCCTTGGACCATGTGGTGTCCCAGCCACACAACATTGTGCTGGCCATAAACACCTCCACAGACAAACTTTGGAAGGACCTCCAGGTGGGAAAGGGACTCAAGTGTTGGAAGCAAACTGCCATGTGCTGTCTTTATGTTCCCAGTCTGGATGGTGCAGAGAACAGGACACCCCAACCTGCACCTACTGGGATTTCCAGGTATGCAGTTGAAGAACTGCACCCAACACATGGGCTGATGAACTGGACTGAGACCTGCCCATACCTAAAGCATCCAGGGCACAAAATGAAGAGCTTGGAACCCCCCAAATGCTTGGACATGCAGGTGTTCCCTCATTCCTTTGTGTGTGTGAAGAGCTCAGGCAGCATTTGTGTCTAAGTGCAGTTTAACTCCAACAGTACTGAGTCTGAGCTTGCAAAAAGGCTTTGACCTCTGGTTAATTAATAGAGATGTATTCTTGATGTATTAGTTGCTGTCAGCATCCCTGGTTTGATACAAATGAATTAAAAGGGAGAGCGAACTACAGGAGTATCAGTGCTGGAAGCAGGATCATGGGATTTGGCTCTGGGGTCAAGTTACAGGTTTCATTGTGCTGTTGATTTATAAGTATCACAGAATCATAGAATGGCTTGAGTTGGAAGGGATCTTAAAGTCAATCTAGTTCTAACCCCCTGCCATGGGACATCTTCCATGAGACTGGGTTTCTTATAGTCATGTCCAACCTGGCCTTGAACACTTCCAGGGATGGGGAGTCCACAGCTTCTCTGGGCAACTTGTGACAGAGTCCCACCACCCTCACAGTCAAAACATTCTTCCCAATATCCCATCTAACCCTGCCCTCTGTCAGTTTGAAGCCATTTCTCCTTGTCCTATCACTCCATACCCTTGTCCATCATCCCTCTCCAGCTCCTTTGGATCCCCTTTAGGCACTGGAAGGAGGTTCTGAGGTCTCCCCAGAGCCTTCTCTTCTCCAGGCTGAACAACCCCATCTCAGTCTTCCCCAACCACAGGGAGAGTCTGAGCCCAGCTGATTCTGTACTTGGTGCTTCTGACAGTCAAAAACTTGCAGCAAATCACGTCTCCTCAGCTAAAAAGATGAGATCCTCATCCTAGGAGTGGAGAACAGGAGTGACATGAAGTTTACCTGGGGGGGCATCTCACCACATGTGAGGGGAAAATGATGGTGGCAAGAGGACCCACCACATCTTTTCCCCATCTCCCTGAGCAATGTGCAAGCAAACATCTCACCAGTGGCACTGAACCCTTTCTTGCCTCTGCTCAGAGGTGCCCTGGTCAAGTGGGCATGAGCTGTGTTAAATACACATAATTTATTGCTCTTGCAACCAGCCACGAGCAAGACAACGCAGGAAAAGGGGTTGAAATGCAGCCACATGCCCAGAGAAGTGAACTGCCTCTCTCCTGGCACTCCAGGATGCTGCTCTCTGGGGAGGAAGGGAATTTCCCCTCAAGTACCTCCCAGGGGCTCGTGCTCCGCTTGCAAAAGCAAAGAAGAGTTTAACAGAGATGAAATCAGTGAGTGGGAGCACAGGAGTGGGGCCAAGGGTGAGATGATGTTTTGTGATATAATGAAGGCTTGCAGCAATCTCAGTGTGCTGGGAACAGATAGGATGAGAAAGGAGGTCTCACATACACTGTTCTTATAGGAGTCACTCATCCATTTGGACAAAACCACTATTTACACAGCAGGAGATGAAGAAGAGGCCGAGTCCCTTTGTCCCAGGACTTTGCTGAAGTTTCAGCACAGCCCTCAATAAAAGCAAACCAATGAATCTTTCTCAGGAGCAATAAAATCCAAGCTAAATCAGTCAATTTGCAGCCATGCTGGTCCCCTCTTTTATTTTGCATCTCTTGTTTCAGGCAGGAAGGGGGACCTGAATGTCAAAATGCAGGGAAAATATGGAAGAAAAGGAGTAAGAGGGTTCAGACTGGAAGAGAGCCAGTAAATATTGTGACCCCAGGCAAGGTTTGAACCAGAATACTCTGTACTGAGCAGGAGAGACCACACTGTCCATCCAAGAGCTGCAATGATTTAATACACCACTGAGGAAGCTGCAGAGGGGACACAGGAGGGAAAGGTGTTTACTTTATCACAAGAACATAATCAGACAGTATTTCTGAGAGAACTCCCCTTTCTTTAGCCCAGAAAGGACTGAAGTACATCTGCTTTCTGTTCTGTTTTCCCCACTTTTATCCGAGCAAAGTTCCCTGGGGACTGTGACAGAGCAAAGTAAGAAGCATTTGAAGATGGTTTTTTCCACTGGGAGTATCTTTTAATGTCAAAAATAGGCTTTGGCCACCACCCCATCCTCCTGGGGCTCCTTCATCCACACCTACATTTGTGCTTGAAGGTGCAGATTGCCTCTGTAGTGCTGACAAGCAGAACACTGGCTAACACCAGCAGTTCCCCTCAGAGCCCATTAAACTGGTTTGTCTGAACCCAGTGAAGTTGGGCAGTGAGTCATTTCACCTCCATCAGCACCCTTTGGATCCATCCCTACGTTTTTATGCTTTTCATGCCAGTTGAGGTGCTGCCCCTTCCTTGGGGGTGTCTGGGAGGTTTCTTTGACCTCCATCCAGGTCAGGATGCAGATGTTGTTTATCAGCTCTGAGGCTCTGTAGAAGCTGGGAATCAGTGGCTGTGGCCAGCAGTGTCCAGGTGCATGGAAATGTGCCTTCCAGCACTGTCCTCATCCTCCACAACCACTCCAGGCAGGAACTTCCACTGCATTAATTAGTCACTGTTTGCTCTCTCCAGGTCTCGCGTTATCACTGGAACACTCGTCTACATCATCTGATTCTGATGGCCAAACAAATTAAAACTAATGAGGCCATTAGGGTCACATTAACATACAAGGAATATGGGAGAGCTTCTGGAGGAGGTTTTGTTGCCACAATGGGCACTTGCAGCTGGCAAAGCCTGATTTCCAAACAGCCTTGGAGAGAACGGGAACAGATGAACGAGATGCAGGGATGATCCAGTACCAAATCTGGGATGTGGCAGGACAAGGTTCCCTGCTGCCTCCAGGGGCGTTGGATAATGGCAAACATGGTGGGAGCAGCAGGTTTGGATTTAAGTGGATGGAGAGAATTTGGCACTTCAGGGATTCTCGTCCCAGCTCCCTACACAAGTCACTTGACCTCTGCTGGTCTGTGGGTCTGGTGCTTCAACAGAGACTCCAGGCAGAAGGTCATCTGAC
This sequence comes from Pachyramphus minor, assembly GCA_013397135.1. NCBI lineage: Eukaryota > Metazoa > Chordata > Aves > Passeriformes > Tyrannidae > Pachyramphus > Pachyramphus minor. Next base: position 300,703 of record VYXB01009511.1, on the reverse strand, counting down.
TAATTCCTATGCAGGTGGTTACCCAGCCATGAAGCCAAGGAAGCAGAGGGAATGGGATGTGAAGCCAGATGCATCCTCTCACTTCCATGTTTTTGCTTACAGAGTGCAGAGCATTCCTGCTGGCCCAGGAGCCCACTCACAGGGAGGGTCTTGGAAGAGCCGAATTCGATGGGAAGATAAACAGCTACAGAAGAAATACAACTGACAGAGAAGTGGGGATGGCTCCTCTAAGGGGATAACAGGCCACAATGGAAAGCTCATCCATGCTGGGATCCATCCTGTCCTTCAGGCACTCCCCCATGGGAAGTGCCAGTCCCCACAGCTCCTTGAAAATGGGGGAGAAAAGCCAATGCTACCCCTCTGAGACAAGAACCAGAGCATTCCTGCTCCTCTTCTGCCTTTGAAACACACATAATGGGTATCATGGTATCATTTAGGTTAGAAAAGAGTTTCAAAGTCATCAAGTCCAACTGTTAACCCAGCACCGCCCAGGCCACCACTAAAACGAGTCCCCAGTTGTCACATCTACATGTCTTTTAAATCCCTCCAGGGGTAACTTCCCTGGACAGCCAGTTCCAGTCGTTGACCACCCTTTCAGTGAAGAAGTTTTCCCTAATGTCCCACTTAAACCTTCCCTGGCACAGCTTGAGGCCATTTCCTCTCCTCCTGTCCCTTCTTCCCTGGGAGCAGAGCCCGACCCCCTCCAGCTCCCCTCTCCTGTCAGGGAGTTGCAGAGCCAGAAGGTCCCCCCTGAGCCTCCTTTTCTCCAGGCTGAGCCCCCCCAGCTCCCTCAGCTGCTCCTGCTGCTCCAGCCCCTTCCCAGCTTTATTCCCTTCTCTGGACTCACTCCAGCTCCTCAATGTCTGTCTCGTTGTGAGGGGCCCAAAACTGACCCCAAGATTTGAGGTCCCTCCCCAGCTCCCAGCACAGGGAACAATCCCTGCCCTGCTCCTGCTGGACACACTATTCCTGCCACAGCCCAGGGGCCATTGGCCTCCTGCCCCCCTGGGCACACCCGGGCTCATGTCCAGCTGCTCTCACCAGCACCCCCAGGGCCTTTTCCAGCTTTCCAGCCCCTCTGTCCCAGTCTGGAGCTGAAGGGGGTTGGTGTGACCCACCCCTTGGTCTTGTTGAGCCTCACACATCTGGTCCCAACTTGATCCAGCCTGCACAGATCCCTCTATAAATCCTTCCTCCCCTCCAGCAGGTCAACACTCCCACCCAGCTTTGTGTCCCTGTGACTGTACAGGCTCTGCTGCTCCCTGGCCCTGGGCATTTGGCATTCAGCTCACATGGAATGGGAACTGCTCACAGGTTTTGCAGCAGCTGGAGGAGAGAGGAAAGTGCTCTCTGGCCTCTGTGTGTTGATCTTTGCTGCAGTACCAGCAGCTATGATTTTCCAGCTCATCCCCTGTGCTGCAAAGACACCCCCTCCATGAACAGGGCACCCCTCAGGGAGCAGCCGTAGGTGTTTCCATGTTGTTCTCACCCCATCCCAAAGAACCTTGTTGTCCTCTTCCCCCTCCACCTCATGCTGATGTGAGGTGGGGCTGGGGAAGTGATCTGAGCTCCTCCACCTTAATTCACGCCTGCATTTAAAAGAAAAAGAAAAATTAAGACAAAAGGAATGTTAGTGTGGCAAAACTTTATTCCGGTTCTTGCCATCAGCTGGATCTAAATGCCTGGCAATCTTCAGGAGCACAACCCTGGCTGGGTGAGCAAAGAGTGGTGGAGAAAACCAGCAGGATTTTAGAACAAGTTGCTAAAAGTGAGGACTGCAGGGGTTTAGAGTTGCATAAATCTCTCAGCTCCTGATGCTTTTGCTCCCTTCAGCTCAGTTTTCATGGCTTTCTTTGCCTGCTTCCAACTATTCCTTAGCCCCACCAAAGGCAGCAGCTGATCAGTACTGTGACTTGGTAGAGGTAATGCCAAAATCTGAGCACTTTGAGCTTTCCTGAAGAAAATATACAGATATTTAGATGGGGGGATGCTGAAGGCAACTGTAGGAAGAGTGATTTCTGCCTGAGCAGCACAGGGTGGTCTCTCAGAGGAAGTGACCTGAGGGGTGATGGTGTTTTAAAGGACCTTAAAACAACTATCTGAGTAGGAGGGACATCTGAGGACCCACACAAGTGTTTCAGAGCCTTGACAAGAACCTCTAGACATCTCCTCAGGTGGGTACTCTGTCCTTCTCTGCTCCTCCTCCTTCAGGCACCACACCAAGGGGGCAACTGCTTGGGAAAGGTGGGACAAAGGCTTTTAGGAGAAGTTACAACCTTCAGCAAGGATCAGAGAGCAAGACAAATGTTTTGGTTATCACGTGTAAACTTGGTACCTGTGCTGCAGACAGACCAGTGGCCCTTGACAGCCACATGCCTGGATCTGGGTGCTCAACAGGGCCTTGCTCCCCAGCAACAATTTGGAATTAGGTGGATTGCTCACTGCAGAATTATTGGATACTGCTGTGTTTCCCTCTTGTGGAGTATCTGGCAGAAGGCTGTTGTTTTCTGAGATTTATTTAGTTTATCTTTCTATTTTGCAATGAATTTTTTTCCTGCTGCAGAGGTAGCACAGAGGAGAGATTATTTGCCATTCAAGCTGGTGATATACCCAGCACATAACTTCTGTGGTGTCATTCCTTTTTTCTTGGATGGATGAGGGTCAATTTTAGGCCCTCTTTTTGCAGGAACAAAGACTTCAAGGAGAAATTTTAAAATGTATTTCCCACAAGCGTTTATGCTAATGAAGAGAGCATTTACAGAAATCTCTGAAAAAGAGCACTGAATCATCCCTACTTGTCTTGTTTTCTGGAGAACATCCAAGACTGAGCTAATGCTCATGTTTCTTTGCAGGGCTAGAAGGTCTTAGAACCATCTCCAGAGGTTCTTCTGCTTTCATAACAACACTTGGAATCTATGTATTGACCGACAAGTAGCAGTGATGTTCTTTTGTTAATAAAGTCATGGATAACCTCGGTGCCTGGGTGGCTCAGGTGATGGTGTCTAGGTCACAAAGCTCTTCACCTGTGTGCTACCAGCCCAAATGTGGTCTCAGGTGATGTAAAAAGAGGAAGATGTTGTCAGGTCATGATACAAGAGTGACATTTTATGGGACACTAAACAGCTCTGGGGGTTCTCAATGAGGTCAATAATAGGCAACTGGGAACGAAATCTTATCTCACTCCCAGAGGTGGTTTGTGGCTTTAAATCAACAGCAAGGCTTAAAGGTGAGCTGATACTAAGGCAAGAATTTGTAGGGGTGACAGAGAATGTGGGAGCTACATATCTACAATATGTGTCCTTCATAGAACCACAGAATGGTTTGAGTTGGAAAGGACCTTAAATATCATCTAGTTCCAACTCCTTGCCATGGGCAGGGATGCCACCAAGGAGAGCAGCTCCTGAGGGGAGCAAAGCCAGCTTCCCCCAGCCATCAGCATAAAACACCTTTCCAGGACTTTAACTGGCAGAAAAGCAACACAGAGTTTAGAGAATTCGTGAAAGACACCAAACCCTCCCTCAGCAGCTCCACGTGCCCTCAGCCTGGTGAGTGGCAGAGCTCTGAGGAGGGTTTGATATCTGCCTAAATAGCTTGTCCCAGCTCCTTGGCAACTCTAAGCACAAAGGAGGAAGACAAAAGAAATGGGATGATGGGGGAGAGAGTTAACTTTGAGGCTGTGTAAGGAATAACCGAGCTGGGGTGTCATTGTGCTGCACAAGTGACCTACTTTCTCCTTATCTGGCTTATCTCTGTTTGCATTGGTTTATTGATGGCAGGAGATACTGCTAAGTGAGTGGTGCTTCCAGAATACAAATGAAGGTCGAAAGCAGCCCTTGTGCCCGGGGAAAAACTCTGGCAGGGCTCAGGAGCAGCGCCTCCACTCAGCTCCCGGCAACGAGCAGGCAGAGCCAATGCACGGAGGGGATGGGCTCCCAGTCAGTGCTGCTGCTCTGCTTCCTAAGGAGCAGGCAGAAATTAGGCAAATGAGCCCTGCAGGCACACGGTGAGAGGGACAAATAATGGTTCAGTCCCGCAGAAAGCCTGGTCCAGCTGGAGTAGAGTTTTCCCTTGGTCATTCCTTGAGTTTCATGAGGCTGGGAGAGCACAGGGAGGAAAGATAGTTGTGGGGTAACAGCAGCTCCAGGTGTAACACTATATTCTCCCCTCTAAGAGGCACAGTGAGCTGGAGAGCACCTGCATGTTTCTGTCTCCCATTTTCTGGCCTAGTGTTGACACAGCTCTCCATGTGGGAAGGAGGCTGTGCCTCTGCCATGCTCTTCATCCCTCTGCAAAAGCATCCACGTCTCGTGTGAAGCTTGTAAAACACAGGATCTAGGGCCAGGTAAACAGTTTTAGGCAGAGTCCCTGGCAGAGCTTTGGCCAATGCCACCAGCACCTCTGGCAGGGTTGAGGAGCTCATATTTACACTGCCTGAGCCCATCAGGCCATGTGATGAAGGACAGGAAAGGGCCATGGATGTGGACATAAATACCTGTCCTCTGTGCCCTCAGCCTCAGAGCACGTGCCCTGTTGTGTTTCATTGTGCACATGCCTGTGAAAAGCTTCTTTAGCCACATCAAAAGTTTCTTTAGCCCACATGGAAAGTACATAGACTGCAACAGCCTTGGTGCCACAACTCCCATGCTGGTGCTCAGCATCCTTTTGCCTTCCCACAGGGATTGAATCCCTACTCCAAGCCAAATCAGGCTGGCAACCACTGAGACCAGGGATGCAACCGCACACTCCTGCCCTCCCCACACTTCCCTCACCTCTATCAAGCACCAAAGAAGCACCACGCTGGCTCCACGATTTGTTTCCAGCTTCCTGCTCCCCACCTGCACAGGGCTGGTGCCAGACTTGGAGAAAGCTCCTCATCCTCCCCTCTCCTCCTCCCTTTTCCCTTGCAGGAGAGAGCTCCTGCCACACCTGTATTTGCTAATCAGCTCACAGCAGGCTCTGTAATTGCCCACGAGAACACACGGGTGCAGATGTGGTGGGGAGACGAGGGCAGGCACAAAATGAGATTCTTGTTTTCCAAACAGACACCAAAATTTAATTACAGCCTCAATAAACGGTTATTAAAACCCTCTTCGCTTTGTTGTTTTTCTTCCCCCCATTGTCTCCCGGCCCTGAGCATTATTGAATCATCAGCTCCTGTTGTCTTGTTTGGATGCTTTCAGAAAAGGAGACGATGCAGAAAAACTGCAAATACGGTTTGGACCCAAATATTGCCTTCCTTCTCTCTCTCCTCCCTTTTCTTTTACCATAAATTTTCCCTCTCCTGATAAAGAGAGATAACAGAGAGTCATCAACCGTATTTTCTGACTCTTTTGATTCCCAGTCAGGCAGGAATGAACAATACTTTGCACAGGAGAAGGGAGGAAGGTTTGGGAAGAGAAAGGAAGGGAATGGATTGACATCCCCACTGCACTCCTTCGGGGAAAGGAGATAATTTTTTTCCCAAAGCTGGAGGCTGGTCTTGGTCCCTGGGAGGATTCTTTGCTGACTCCACCATCCCACCTTCCCAAGGACATGGAGAGGTTGTTGCTGTGTCTCCACAGGGTCCCTGCACCATTCCCACCTCACTGTCTCTGCACAGTTTCCAACCCTGATATCTCCCTTATCCTGCCCCCCCAGCAGCTTCATATGTTCAGTGCCCAACATTCCCAAGCACTGAAGCATGGATCCTTTTACAGGGAAATGGCAGGACTCCTGGAATTGCTGGATGACAAACCAGCCACATAGACATCCCCTGCCTCCAGCCATCCAACTCAGGGTGCCAGGTGCTCTAATTATTTTATTTACATCATAAATGGGAGACATGACACTAAAATGGGAGCTTTTCTTCCTCCATCTTCCTGCAACACTCTGCCCTCAGCAAGAGCACTCCAAAGGCTCCAAAGCTGTACTTAAAAAGTAGGAGTTAAATCCTGTCCACGTCCGGCTTTACCGGGAGGATGTTCAGGGCAGAGGGCACTAAGAAAGCTTTGCTGCTACACCAAGTATTCATTAGCACAACATGTTAGCCCTGGGCATGCATCAAAAATGTTAATCAGATGTTTCCCCCTTCCCTCCTCCCGGCTTTAATCCCTCTGTCAGGATCCCTGAAGGTTTGACATGTGCACCCCAAGCTTGGTACTATCTCTGCCTCCATCAGGAGGAGCCTGTGCCTGAGCTCCTCTGCTGCCTGCTGGGTTTTCAGAGTTGATTCCATCTCCTTCCTGCATAATCCCTGCTTGTAATTACAAATACCAGGCTTGAGGGGCCATCTGTGGAGATAAAAACTGCCCTGTTTGCTGACCAGAGCAACCAGAGTTGGCTCCAGCTGTTTGCCAGCTCTGTTATAAATCCAAAGGGCCTAAAATTGTGTATTTACATGGCTCCTTAACTCCCAGGCTTTCCAGCCTGGATTGAAACAAAAAGGTGTTTATTTGCACAAGCCCCAAAGCCTGTTTGCCAGTCACATGGGTGGTGGATTTATCTCCATCCTGTTCATCCCTGGGAGCCAAATTGAAACACGTGGAGATGAATCCTAAGGGTGGGCAAGGAGACCTGAGTTCAGATACACCCTCCAGAGAGCAGCTGCCCATACAGGAATTCACACAGGCAGTGCTGGAGATGATTTCATCTGGCTGAGAACACCCTGGATGAGTGGGAGGGAAAGACCTTGGCACAGAAATAAGATGGCCCCCGAAAACATAGATGTGAAGTGTGACAGCACCACCTTAATGGGATGCTCCAACTGCCCAAAGCCTTGGGTGGAATTCACTTCCAGGAGGAGATGCCTTCTCCTCTCACTGGCCTTTTAAGACTCAGCACAGTTTTGACCCCAGAGGTTCTCTGAATTACAAAACCATCAGTCAGTTGTTTCCCCATCTCAGTTACCCCCACAGACCTTGGTGGGCCCACTTCTGTACCAGGCTGCATGAAGATAAACCAGAACCCACTCCTGCATCACCCAACTCCCAGCCATCCACCACATACTTCCAGCTTTTTCCCAGTGCTCCCCACACCCTCACACTGGGACCCCAGTTACCTGCTGGTGTCTTCTTTCCCCACCCTGGTACCAGACACTCCTTAACGTGGTTCACTGATGGACCACAGCACCTCCTCAGGCCTGTTTTCCCAGGTGTGCCTTCACTTAGCTCTGCTTTGGCACCGAGACAGAAGAGAATCATGGAATCATTTAGCTTGGAAAAGCCCACACTGTCCACTCCTGTTCATTGCTGAGCCCCTTCACACAGATGAAGGGACCTGTTGGTGCTCTCACAGCCTGAGTCACACCGGTCCCTTTGCCCTCAAAGCTGCAGAGCAAACTCTGACCCATTTTACTCACAAGCACAAACAGCCTTAGAGCCCTTGGAGTCACCAGAGATGTCAGCTGAGCAGAATTTGCAGTGCCAGTTGTCTCATCCTGGAACAAACACCTCCACACGGCCCAGTGACTCATGTCCTCATCCTGATGATGGAATTAAAGAGATCCCTCTTGTCTATGGTGGGAACACAAGTTGGAGACATTTGATGAGGTGAATCCCACCTTGGCTCTCAGTTCTGTCCCAGGTTGCCTGGAGATATACCAGGATCCATCCCTTCCTCACCCAGCTCCCTTTCTTGGCACGATGGATGGACCCTGAAAAAACAGATGTGAAGTACAACAGGATCAACCTAAGGGGATGTTCCAGTTCCCCAAACAAGGTCTTCTTGTCACATTGCACATCACAGCTGGGCCCTGGCTCTTGCTCCTGAGGGTAGAAGGAGGCATGGATGGGCAAAACAGACCCCAAACCAGACCAAAGGTGTCCCCTCCAGGCAGTGAGTTCACAACTCCTACAGGTGGCTTTCAGAGAGGACCCTACACCAGAGTTTCTTCTGACCTTCCCCGTGTCCTTCCCCAGCCTCTGAAATCTTTTCTCCTGCCTATGCTGAAAGAAAATTCCTCTTGCTTTTGGAGGGGTCACTGTGTGAGCAGCAGAGAGGTGACAGCAGCACTCTGAGCAGTCACCAGAGATGTTTCCCAAGCATTCACCTCCCCTTTCCCCCTCCCTTTCTCCACAAGTTCCAGTTTCTTTCTCCTTTATCACACTCATTTCCGTCCAACTATTTATTGTGCAATAGCTCATTACCATTCCTCCTAGGACACCTTTAATAAAAGCCTATGCTTGCATATTAAATATTAAATTTATAAGATGTATAATCCTTCTAATTAAGTTGAATTTAATCTAGAGCTCTAAATTAGAAAGAAAAAAAGGTGTGGGGGGGGGAATAAGAAGGGAAAGAAATAAAAAAAAAAAGAATAAATCCGAAAAGCCAAGCATGGCACAGCCTATCTGTGTGTGCCAACCACCCTGCAGTGACATTGTCTGCCAGCAAAGACCAAGGGGCTGCCCACCACTGAGATGAGAGAGGGCAGAGGATGCACAGAGCTCTTTGAAGATTCATTTCATGCCACTCACAGGCAGCACAGCCAGCGGCGAGGTGTCCACCCATCACAGGCCCACCCTGGAGTCTGACAGTCCTCCTTTCCCCTCCTGCTCCACCACAGGCTCCCTGCCTGAGCCTGGGCTTGCAAAAAGAAAGGTTCAGATGCACAAAGAGACTTAGGAGCTGTGTCTTGTTCGAGGCAGAGTTTAGCTGCCAGCAAAACGATTCAGAAAGCTCCGGACTTTGGGGAGTTCTGCTCCACGTGACTTTCCAGCCTTGGGATTTCATACAAAAGTTTGGCTTCCTTATAAAAATCACAGAAGCTAATCCCAAAGAATTCACATTCTGCCTTGGTCCTGGGCTGCAGTGCCTGCACAGAGGGGTAATTCCTGTTCCTCCTGCAGCCCTTTCTCAGTGAAAGCATCCAAACCTCGTGGTGCTCGGTGATGGTGAAGGGGCCACCTTGCCTGTCCTCCTGTCCACAGAGAATGAGATCAGCTTTTCAAACACTCAGGCTGCAGAAGTCCTGAGGATCTGCTAAGAGCCTACAGCTTGGAAAGCAATGGGATCATGCCTGGATTCTTCAGGAATAGAAACTCATAGAATCATAGAATGGTTTGGGTTGGAAAGGACTTTGAAGATTATCCAGTTCCACCCCCTGCTATGGGCAGGGACACCTTCCACTAGCCCAGGTTGCTCCAAGCTCTGTCCAACCTGGCCTTGAACACTTCCAGGGATGGAGCATTCACAGATTCTCTGGGCAACCTGTGCCAGGGCCTCACCACCCTCACAGTAAAGATTTCTTCTGTAAACTCCAACTTTTCTTCCTTGATTTTGGTATGTTCTTAAAACACCTGGATTTCCCAATTTACCAACCCCACAGTGATCCAAGTGTGTTTGGTAAACATATTCATGAGTTTAACACAGTCCCTGAACACCCTTCCAAGTTTTTTTTTTCCATACAGAAACATGGGATGTTTTAAAAGCAAAAATAAGATAACCATCATTCCTGGCTGGAAGCTGGAGAGTGGGGAATTGTGCTGTTCTAAGCAGAGTATGTAAGTGCCAAAGCATCTCTAGCCAGTTAAAGCACCTTTGAAAAGGTGGTGAGTGGCTGAGGACAAGAGAAGGGAAATATCTCCCTAACTGAGCACTGCAGTGGGTTTCCTGGATCATAGATGTCCACCAGTACAGCTGGACAAATAATGTCCTGACCTCTCCATACATCATCTGGAAGAAAACTCCTCAGGGATGTTCCCAGCACAGCCAGGCAGCTTCCAAAGGTTGTCCCCAACAGCACTGGAGGTCACCAGCCCTCTTCCAGCACATCAGGAAGCAGAGGTGATTAGGGTTTTCCCAGAATTCTCTGTCAATGTTTAAAGATAATCCCACCAGGACACAGGTGGCCCATCTGGAGACACATTCTACCAAGATGCCCTGAGCACATCTGGCAGCACTAGAGGAGTTAAAAAGCACAACAACTGCAGTGCTGAGAAAGGGGAACGTAAATTATCTCTCCCAACAACTTAATGTTCCTTCCTACCTACTCAGGAAACAAACCCCAAGGTCTTCAAAGTGTGGAAAACTCTCCTCTCATTGACTGTATTACACCCAAGTCAGGCTCTTGCCTTTTCTCTGTTGGTAGAAGGCCCTTGCAGGGCCAGAAAGAAAACAACACACTTACTGGCATTTTCTTCAAAGTCCATATTGTATGCATTGCTTTTCACAGGGAATTGGATTTTCAAACTCACAGGCTCTAAAGGTCAAGGATAACAGGCTATCAGCATTTAATATGCATTCCAGGGAAAAGAAAAAACTATAAAATTGGAAAGAAAGGCTGCATGAAAATTCATTTCTAAAAAAAAAAAAAAAACACAAACCCAGATCAAAACATCTCTCTTCCCTCCCTATGAATTGGCATCTGCTCTTTGTTGTTGTATCTGAAATGTATTAAAAGTCTCCTGCCAGAACCATGGCTAAGTCAACATCTGTAGCATTGATTCCTGACACACAATCCTGAAGGTGAGACAGTGAGGAGGGGGGTGGGAGCCAGGACTTTTGTTTGGCATCAAAACAACAGCAACAGCAACAAAGCCCATTGTAGCTTTGTGTGTGCTCACGTGCCTGTTAGTGCTGCTGAGGTGGGTTAAGGCGTTCAAAGAGGAAAAAGGAGTTTTTCGGCACAGATTTCAAACAACTCGCTGCTGCAAGGCTGGGAGGAGCAGAGGAAAAGAAGAATATGAAGCCCTAAAGCTGTCTGTGTTCTCATTTCAGTCACACCAGCCATCCTCAGGAAGGGCAACCAGCTACCTTGAGTTTTGCTGCCTGCCAGGGATGAATAAGATGGAAAAGGAAGGAGGAAGGAAATTTCTGAGAATCTTACTGATTGGATGATGGCTTCTCCATTAGTAGGTTCCAGAGCTGACACCCCAACAAAGGTTCCACATTGTCTTGCAGGTCTCAAGCACTGAATTAACTCCCTCCTCATTTAAGGAATTCCTTTTCTCTTTACATTCAACATCACCTAATTCTAGCATTTAGCAAGGTGGGTGTCCAAGCTGAACTGTTACTTTGGGCTTTTGGTAGCAGATGGATGGAGATAGAAGGTTTCTAATAACCAGGTTATTAGCCCAACTGGAGGACAAAAACCTTCCCTGAAAATGCATTGGTCTTTCCACTACCTCCTCCAGGGGCTCAGACAACTTGCTTAAATTAGAAATTTTGCTTTCCAACAGCTGAGAAGGGCCTCTCCCTCTGAGAACTGCCCAAATCCTGCACTCCCAAACCTTGCTTTCACCAGAAAAAATCATTCTCTGGCTCTCCATCAAAACCTACCCTGTGACAGACCTCTCTGCACCACTTCCCACCTGGATCACCTCATTTCCCTGGATCAGGGACACAGGGACTCACACACACTCAGATGATCCCAGCAGTGGAGCAGGGCCAGAACCCAAGCCCTCAACACAGACATCATCACTTCTGGGGTGCCACAGGGGCTTAATCATCTTGAGTTAAGGAAGGAACAGAGGCACAGGGAAAAGAATCCCAAAATCCCCTTCATCCCTGTTCATGGGCTTATCTGTTGTGCCACATGTGCCATGAAACATTCAGCTTGAGGAAAACCCATTGAAAATGTGCTCAGTGACTTCAATGCCACAAACTACCCCTGGTGCTGAGTGACTCCTCGTGACTCAATCCTTGGTGCAGGGAAGGAGAGGGAGGAAAACTTGATTGGAAAAATTTCCCAGTCACCCTTCCCAGCCAGCTGCAGGGTGGGATCAGGCTGCCCATGCTCCCCTTGTATGAACAAGGATGTGTTTGGGAGTCACCCACTCTCCTCCAGCACAGGAGCTGCTGGCACAGCTGGCTTTGGGTCCTAGAACAGGTACATCCTATTCCCTTAGGATTTCCCATCCATTAAGGCCCCCAGTGCCACATCAGCAGGAGTTCTGATGGCTGCACATCTCATGGGCTGGGGCTCTGAAGCAGGGCTGTGCAGGCCATGAGAACAAGCTCTCCTGCCACCCACAACACTTCCCTGCTGGAGTCTCCTTTGGGTCATCTCTGGGGACATCCAGGTGACAGCTGGCCGTGGTTTTCAAGGGAATTTTGAATCTCTGGAAGCTCACTGGTCCCATCCATTTGAGGCTGGGCAGAGAGTCCCCTCCAACCCCTCTTGCAGTGATATCTTATGGTCTACAGAGAAAACAACCCCAGATCCATCTGGAGAGAGCCCAGAGGTTGTTTGCATAAGAAATAGTGGCATCTGAAGCAGTCTGAGTCCAGCTTGCTTTATAGAACATGGAATATTCTGGGCTGGGAAGGACCCACAGGGATCATCAAGTCCAACTCCTGGCCCTGCACAGGACAACCCAAAAAGTCCCACCAGGATATGGTCCAAATAGAGATCACTGAGCATTCCCAAACTGAGAGCATTGTCCAAATGCTTCTTGAGCTCTGTAAATATTGGTGCTGTGACCTCTTACCTGGGGACTCCATTCCTGTGCTTGACCACCCCCTGGGAGAAAGAAGAACCTTTCCCTAATACGTGATATGTCCTAATGCACAACATTTCCTAACACACAGCATTACCTGGGACACACCACTACNCATTCCTGTGCCTGACCACCCTCTGGGAGAAAGAAGAACCTAATGCACATTTCCTAACACACAGTGTTACCTGGGACACACCACTATCAGGAGTTGCACCAAGGTATCCATCAATCAGTGTGCATAAACATCCCCTGGTGTCCATCTAGGGGAGCTGGTTGCCAGCCCCCATAGCCCAGGATATCATGGCTGGTTTGGGCACAACAGAGACCTTGTGCTTCACTTTCCCTCCTGCCCCTCTGGATCCTCAGGAGGAGGTCAAGGCACTCCTCAGTGTGATTATCCACAGCTACAATCAGGTTGGCTTTGCCAGCCCATCATCTCCAGCAGTCTGTACCTCCTCCCTGTGGAGGACATCCCTTCTCCCTTCCAATGCCTCCCATCAGCAGGGTTCCTTGGGATCTCCACAGAGAAGGAGTTAACCTGCCCCTCCCCAGGACACAGCCAGACACCCAAAATCAATCTCTCACCAGCTGACATGAATTAAACCAATTTCTGCATCAAAGCACAGGAGAAGCTGGTTGCTGTTAAGGGAACATTTATGAGAGGTCTGGAGTGGTTATGAGATTGGAAAGGCTTCTGCTTCCCCAAGATCAAGGGCTTCTGGATAGCAAGTCTACAGCTTAAAGCAATACCTTGTGAGGGAAGGAAACTGTGACCAAACTGCTGGAAACAGGTTAGAAATCAGCTGCAGCCCCCCAGAGGGAAGGTCTGAGGAGTGAGTTGGGCTGGATTATGTAGCACAGGGCTCTCCATTGTAGGAAAGAAACAGCTGAAGGTTTCTAAAATCTTGTCTGGTGGGATGGACTGATATAAATTTGGCCCCACCATGCAAAGTCTAAGAGATTCCCAGTGAATCAGTCAGACCACCACCATATCTCAAGCCAAGGGAATTTTTTTTTTATTTTTTTTTTCACAAAGTCCCAAATTCACCAGAGGAACTTTTTGTCTCAGGACATTGGGGTATTAGTAAATATGTAGTTCTGAAACACACCCAGCCTGCTGCTCCATCTCCAGTTGGGCAAATCTGGCTGGATTCAGAGTTGACATTCCCAGACATGGGGATGTTTGGCTCAGGAAAATACAGTTTACTTGGGAAAAGTCATTTCTGTCTCTCACTCCATCTTTTGCCTGGTGAGATAATTACTGCCCTCTTCAGTGAGTGAAGTCAAGATGCAAAAAAAAAAAAAACCAGCAGTGAAGGAATGGTCCTGAGCACCAATAAATGTCCAAAACAACACCTCAGTGTGCAGGGCCAGGCCAGCCTGGGGCACTGACCTCCCATTTGATGTTCCAGCCATTGCCTGCTGGAAATGTGCTCCCACCTTACAAAGTGGAGGAGATCCTCTCTTCAGCGATGGAGAAAATGTTTTAATTCACCTCTTGACAACTGTTGTCTCTGGTGAAGTCTCCACTCTTCTGTGATGACACAAACATTCTCAAAAAACAAGGTCTGGTTGTTCCAGACAAACACCGTCTTTGCTGCCTTAATGCACTTTGTAAAACCTTACCTGGAATGGAGAAGAGAGGAAACCCATTACAGCTCCATATCTGAAAATGGGAAATGACAGGATAGGCAGAAATTTGGAATCCTGGCTAGTGGCATTTTCACCACATTTTGGGAGAGCTCTGGTACAGGGAGGTGGGCTCTGGTGAGCTCGTGGTACAGGGAGGTGGAATAAGGTCTTTTCCTGGCCTGTGTTATCTGGATGTTCTGGTTTCCTGAGCAAAGAACCCTGAGATCCCTCAAGGTTTGCTGGGACTATGGGAACACTGCTGGACATTTCAGTGTCTTCCCATGGCTGTCCCCAGGTTTGATTCACATGGGGTGAACTGACCTGGAGACAAACAGCACATCAGGAGCTGAACCTTTCAGATAAAAACCCCAGGGATCAGGCTGTAACCAGGCCCTGATGTGGAACAGCTCTGCCACAGCCTGCTCAGGGACCACATCACTGCCCTCCTGTGTGCCTTAGGAAGGAAGATGTCCCTTTTCTCCTCCCCTTCTCTTGCCTCCATGGGGTTTTCAGGTGGGTGATGCTTCCTGCTGCCTTTGTGTGCCGGGTGCTGTGCTCCAGGAATGCCTGAGACTCTGGAGAGCTGCTGCAATTTCTGCTCCTGTAATTATTGCCTTGTGCATGTGGTCCAGGCAAAGGAAGAAGTTTAACCCTTCCACCTCCACCTGAAAAGCCACCACTTTTAGTGGAAAGTTGCAGGTTTTGTGCTGGAGTGTCTGATGGGAATAGGGAAGGGCCATGGGCATTGCAAACTGAAGGTTGGAGGTAGGCAGGTGGTAATTGCTCTGTGCTGGATCAGGTGTCTCTTCTCTGCCTAAACACAGGCATTGCATCCACACAGATTCCAGCCTTGTGCTTACCATCTGTTCTGGAAATGCTCCCTGGTGAGCAGCCTCTCCTGCTTTCTCCCCTCTCATCATGGAGGCACGGAGCAGACTGAACCAGAGATGATTTCCCTGGTTATTTCCTGAAGAAGAAGGAGGCCACAGATGTTCCCTTATGGACCCCTGGCACCGTGTGTGGATCCTGCTTGAGTTCTGCTTCTCACCCTGGGTTCGTCAGAGCTGGCTCCCATCATGTGCAGGATGAAGGACACTAAGAGGGCATCGTGTCTGCATTGCACAACTGGCCCTGAACATTCAAACCTGGAACATCTCAGCTCCATCAGACCCCAGCACAGCCCTTGCTTTTGAAGGAAGCACAGAACCTGCCCCTCCCTGCTCCACTGCAGGCTCCTCCATGGCAGAAGGTGAGGGACAGAGCCACTCCCTGTGCAGCCATCAGCAGAGAGCACTGCCACGTTACAGGGCCAAAAAATGCCTGGTAATCCTTCCCCAGACACCCCTCCCATGGCAGCCAGAAGTGCCTTTGTACTGGGATTTGACTTTCCCGGGGAAGCAGAAAAACAAATGTCAAAAAGTGGTTTTCTTTTGCTTGGGCAAATGGGCTTTTTTCAGTTGCCTATTTTTTTTTTCTTTTTTTGCCTTTTTTTTTTTCCCTGAGCAAAGCACAGTCACTCCCTGCATACTAAGCACCCTGCAGCACTCTAATTATCCACCAGCACACACAGCCCCTGCTTCTGCTGATGGCTGGAGGGAACCACTGGGAAGGCAGGCAGAGATTAGAGGGACACTGTGGGCAGAGGGAGTGGGATGCAGCATCCAGCCCAGGAGGTCAAGCTGAGATCCTTCCACAACATTGAGTGGCTGGGAATGGAGTCGTGCTGGAAACAGGAGGGATGCCCTGGGTGCACCACAATCTTCCTGGAGGTCTTGATTGCTCCCCCAGGGGTTGTGAGTCTCTCTTGGGGTGTGGTGGATGACGATGTGATGGTGGCAGAAGGCAGTGGAGCCTCTCCTATGTGGTTTTGGGTCAGTCCCACATCACACCAGTCATTCAAAGGACTGGGACATGGTGTTCCATGGCCTCACTTCAAATACTGACTGGAGTTTTGGGCCCCTCACTACAAGAAAGACATTGAGGGGCTGGATCCTTTCCAGGGAAAGGAACAAAGCTAGGGAAGGGTCTGGAGCAGCAGGAGCAACTGAGGGAGCTGGGGGGGCTCAGCCTGGAGAAAGGAGGCTCAGGGGGGACCTTCTGGCTCTGCAACTCCCTGACAGGAGGGGGGAGCTGGGGGGGGTCGGGCTCTGCTCCCAGGGAACAAGGGGCAGGATGAGAGGAATGCAATCATAGAATCACAGAATCATTAAGGCTGGAAAAGCCCTCTAAGATCATTAAGTCCAACCATAAATTGAGAAAATGACTTCATTTTCCCCTGGTTGCACCCAGGAAGTTTAGATTGAATATCAGGAAAAATTTCTTCATGGAAAAGGTTGTCAAGGACTGGAGCAGCTTCCCAGGGCAGTGGCGGAGTCACCATCCCTGGAGGTGTTTAAAAGATGTGTAGATGTGGCACCTGGGGATATGGTTTAGTGGTGGCCTTGGCAGTGCTGGGTTAATGGTTGGACTGGAGCATCTTGGAGATCTTTTCCATCCTGAATGTCTCTACAATTCTATGGGGAGCCAGGAGAACTGAGCTGAGCAATGGGCCACCATTATTTGATGGTATCCCATGGGAGTTTTCTTATGGAAAAGGTGTGTTTATTTTCAGGAATTACACCTCCAAAACACCCAGGGGCACAGGTATTGTGGAGCTGTGGGACAAACAGTCAGGAACTTCTGTTAGGGAATTGTCCTCTCATGTTGACAGGTGAAAAGCAAGGAAAACTGGGCCTTTTTCTTCCCTCTTTCCTATTCCTCAGACAAGGCAAACTGGGTTTCTTCAGTGATTATTTCTCATTTAACCTGTTCTGGTTCTTAAAGCTTTAATTAAAGCCCTACTGGGGTCTCATATGATGCTCACAGACAGTCACTTCAGAAGAGGCCTAATACATTTCCATTCAGACCCAAAAAAAGTGCTGAAATGAGGGAATTCAGAGCTGAAATCCCATCAGATTTCAGCCAAAGGACCAGAGAAGGGAATCCAAGGCCACTCAGACCAGTCTGAGCTGCTACATTGCCCGTAGCAGGAAATCACTCTCACTGCTTCTCACATAAAACCATCTCCAGAACTTCTTTCCACATCCATTTTTGAGTAAGGGACAGCCCACAGTCCCTTTGGGGTGTGGAATGCAGTGACCCCTTTTACTGATTGTTATTCTGATTGTCCCAAAAGGAGCCTTTCAAATTATTTCCCTGTATTTCTCATTTGCATTTTATGATGTTCACACCCAGGAAGCAGCAACTTTGCCATAAGACAGGCATGAGCAGGACACACTGCAGTGTTGTATCCTATTCATCAGTCCCTTTAAAGGCATGATTTTCCAAATGTTATGCCCTCCACAGCTTTGATTCTGATAATTAAGCCCTGGAAGAACCTTGAGAACCTCAGTTCTGCCTGGGCTCTTTCAGACTGATGTGAGTCTAACCTGCTATGAGATCCCTCCTGTCTCTCCCAGACCATCTCACCCAGTGCCCAATTAGGATATGATTCCCAGTTCTTCATTTGAACCTTCCTTAATTTTATTGTAGAGCTTCCCACGGAGAAAAGCACATTCCTTTCCTTTCTGGGCTATTTTTTGGCAGATTGAAAGGTGGTGCCATGCCCCCTCAGTGGATGAAACACTCCTGATTCCTCCACCTTTCCTCCTGGACAGGGAGCCCTGGGATCACTCTCCTCTTGATTTTCTCTAATGGGTCCATCTAAATGTCATAACTGAGCTGAAGGCCTCACATTGATCCATCAAGTAGAAGAATTGCAGTGAGATTAAGTAACCACAAACAAGGCCATTGCAGTCAATCTTCCCTTCATGGAGGCATCAGGAGGGTGAACTGTCAGCTAAAATACCTCTGACCATTTTAAAACCCAAAGAGATACATATTTCCATCTTCATAACCAGCCTTGCATGATGCATCCAAGCTCCTGTTTATTAGCCTGGCAAGAGCAATCTACTGCAGTCCCTACAAATGTAAAACAGACTGTCTTTTCTTCCTTTCTTTCCTTCTTTTTTTTTCTTTTCATTTTTTTCCTTTCCTTTTTTTCCCCCTTTTCATAAAAGCAATAAGCCCTGAATAATCTCAACATCACCATTGGCTTTATTGGTTAATCAAAAGCCTTTTTTCCCCTTCTGAACTCAAGCCAAGCTCTTAACTTCATATTTAATGGGCAGATATTTTCTCCAAATGCTCTTTTTTCGTTCCCATAAGCTAACTATGCTATGGATAATGGCTCCTTTTTCCTGTTGAAGTGGGCTCTTTATCTACCTATAGGTTCCAGCTGATATAAATCCCTCCTTTTCAAGATGTATAGACAGATAATATTCCTAAGTGGGAGACAGGCTGCATCTGTCCTTGAAACCTCTCCCTTTGGCTGTTTTTCTTTTGTTTTCCCCAGCCCGTATGAGAAACTTAAGATTGTTACCTTTAAACAAGTTTATATGTATACACATATTTATTTTATTATTTATTTTATATACATGTGTATGCTGTTTGTTTATTTAATTATTTTATGTTATTTATTTATGTGGTTTTTGCCTAAGTCATGGTGAATATATCTATCACCTGGCCTGAAAAACCTCACACTACCTAGTTCTCTCCTTTTTGGGAAGGAGAGGACACCCCAGAAGACCCCTGTGCCACTCGAGGTGGGCACCAGCACCACAGTGGGTGGGTTCCCAGTGGGTGCCAACACCACAGGGTGGGCTCTCAGTGCAGCATTTTAGGACAGAGCAGGATGAAACAGAAGTGTCAGGGAACAGCTCTTCCAGACAGACATTCCCAACAAATCTGTGCTGGGCAGGGATTTAACAGGAGGAAGGGGTTGGATAAGGGACCTTCGTGCTCATCCAAGCACCGGGTCCTCACTCAGCTCCTTGCACCAGTTCCTTTTGCTCCCTTATCCCACTGTCCAGCCAAAGCCACCCACACGTCTGTCCAAACACACAAGAAAGATTCCTGGGACCTCCTTAAGAAGACAATCCCAGGATAAGATCCACCAGCCTGGAGAGCAGTGTCACTGCTGTGCTGTCTGGAGAGAGCACATCAGCCACCAAACCTGATCTGGCTGAACCCCATCCTGGGAATTCTGGGCTCCAAACTGTCTGACTCAGGCTCTCCCAGGCAAACAAGCAATGAGAATATCTGTGCTTTAGGTGGCTTCAGAAGCACCAGCCTTCTGCAAAAGAACACTTCATAAATGAATGTTTTGCACTCAGAGATTATTTTTTTCATCTCCTGCGCTTGTGTTTTTTTCTGAGCTCATTACTGGCTTGGCTGTTAATCCCTTCCACGACTCTATCCCTCATCTTCAGGGGCAGTTTAACAGTCCCTCTGCCTGTGAAAGGGCCTTCAGATCTGGGATCACAAAGCATTAATTATGGATCTGCAGTATCAACTCCGTGCCACTTGCCACATTCGCAGGCTGCCAGAAATCAATGGGCAGTTTGTGAGAGCTGCTGGCTGTGATTTAAGGCTCCTTCACAAGGAGGAGTTGGGAAACCTCTGCAGGACTTTTGGGAGAGAGGTCTGGTGCATGGGAGGTCACTGATGGCTTGTGACACCATTATTTGGAAAGGAAACCAGGTCAGGTCAGTTTTGGGGTTGCCTTTTCACTTGAGCATCCAGGGATGAGCAAACACTTGGATCTGACCCCAGGCAGCAACACGCCAGCCCTGTGAAAGTGTGGTTTCACAAAACCACCTGAACTGGTCTCAAAATGCCTTGACCTTGCCCCTTCTTCTCTCAAACCTCATCCTTGGTGTCTGTCTGGCCCTTGCACAACAGCCCAGTGTGCCAGTGCAGGTCTCTAAAGGGGAATAAAATAAAACCAACCAGGAAAAAAACTGGCTTTCAGGCAGGGTAATGTCTTGAGCTGGTCCAGCACATGATCAGATCAGAGGGAAGGAAACCTGTTGGTATTTTTCATTATTATTATTATTTAATGTTGTTCTGTTCCAGTGCTGCCTGAAGTCCTCACATAGGTCCTCCTGCCTTGTGCAAAATGCTGCCCAAACCCTTCCCAAACTCCAATTCCAGCTCTCCAAAGCAGCTCCCAGCCCTCACAGATAATACTGGGAAAGGTTTTACAGCAAGTTCATGTCCAGATAAAAAAAAAACCTAATGGTGAATTCAGGACCAGAAACCAAGCCTCCTGTGTCCCCAGCACCTTTGTCCTCCTCCCAAGGTCGGTGGCAGTGGGTCCCATCCCTGTGGCAGCCAAGAGGTGTGTGCAGGAGGATGGTGGAAGAAGGTGCTGGATGGTGGTGGGAGATGCTCTCTGGGGTCTGCCTGACAGAGCTGCCTGGGCACTGCAGAGCACAAACCTTAAAGAACTTGTGACAAACTGAGCGCACGGTGCAGCCAGACCAAACCCAGAGGGTGTTGCTGCCCTCTCCTGCCGAACCAAGGACCCACCTTCCTCCTTGCCAAAGCCGAGGTGCCGCTGGAGCAGGGGTTTGGTGACAGATGCTCACGTCCCTTTGCTGTGAAGCTCCCAAACGTAACATTTCTCCAAGGTCTGCTCCACACAAAGCCACCCACTACCTTAGTTAAGCATCTGGGGAAAAAAGCAGGGGCCAAACGACGGGAATTCCTTGGGCACATCCTGGAAAAGGGGAGAATTCCACTACAAAATGCTGTGTTTGATGGTGACTCTGCTTGTAGTGGGGAAGCAACGTCCCATCTCCTGTCCAGCCTGGCTTTCTCCTCAGCCCAGCTTTGCAGTGAGGCCCCTGGGACAGGTCCGGGGGCCTTCTAAGTGTCGCCAGTGGATGTGCCCTAAGGAAGGGCCGGGATGTTCCAGGAGGAGGCTGAATTCCTGGGTGGGGGAAGCCACCACCTTGTGCCTGGCTGTGCTCTGCACAGCACGTTGCTGCCACCGTGAGTCCAGAGGCGTGGACTGTATGCAGGGAACGGAGGCACCGGGACACCTGTGAAAAGGTTCTAAATGATCCCCTGGAGCAGGCACTTGGTTCCCCTCATTCAGAGGATAAGGAGCTGCAAGAAGAACCCTGCTCCAAATCCAAAGGATGCAGGTCTGCCCATCAGCTTTGTCTGTGTCCTCCCTAACGAAGGCTCTGGACCACCCTGACCTGTTTTAAATGTCCCAAAAAACAATGGAGGCTGTCCCATAGTTCAGAAGAAACCTCTAGGTAGACAGTTCTGGTATCCCACTGTTTCTCCAAAGAGTCTTGCTGTGTTCTTGAGGAGGGAGAGCTTTCCCAGACCTTCACACACTCGTGCTTCTCTTCTCCACTGTCCCCTCCTGCCTGTGACTGTCCCTCCCTCTGAGGACAGTGTCTGTGGTGGAGCACAAGGGTCCAGCTCCCATGGTGGAATCCAGAGCCTCTGAAAGAACAAGACACCATGACTTCCCCTGATTTAAAATACCTTTGGACAAGGTTCTCTGACAGTGAACTAGAAAGCAAATCAGAAAACCTGAAGTATTTTTTCTCCTTTTAACAGGATTACTTCAATGTATGGGATTTTTTTTTCTCTACCTTTTTAATCTTGAGGAAGAGCAGGGTGGCAGGAAGCTTTTCCTTCCCTGAGGAAATATTCCTCTGGGAGGTCAAAGGCAGAAGCTCCTGATAACTGCACAGCCCTTAACAAAGAGCTTCTGGTGGGTTTGTAGCAAAATGCTTCTCCTCTCAACCATCCAACAGGCATTTCAGCTACATGCAGGTAAATGAAGAGTGCAAATTAAACCAGGACTAAGAAAAAATCCTCCATCCCTAAATATTAGTCCCTTCACACTTCTCAGTGTTCAATATTGCAGCCCCATCAGTTTTCCTGTCACCCGTGTTATCTCCAGGGGTGTGAGGCACATACAAACAGGACAGGAGAGATCAAAATTATTCCTAATACAGAAGGCAAATGGGGAGAAAATCATAACCTTTCACATCAGTCTCAGATCTTGTAAGAAAGCACCAAAAAGGATTTAATTCACTTCTGCTTTTTCTCCAGAAACAGCCCTTAAACATAAGCACTACCTGTGCTGATTTACCTGGGAACATCAATTAAGCCACTGATTTGCTGTTTGCCAATTAATCCAATTACTTCATTAGACAGAAGGGTTTAGTGAGGGAGCCTTGAGAGATTCAGTACAGATAAGTCTGGAAAAGCTCAAATACATTAATGACATGCACCCAGTGTTCAGGAGACAGCTGCTGGGGGAAAGCCTCCAACCACGGAGCAGATCCTGGCACCAGCACAGAGCTGGGGCTCTGGTGGCTCTGCAGAGAGGTGAACATTCCCTGCTGAGCTCAGGTCTTCTCTCCACCCTCTCACTTGGATATTCCCTATTTACCTATGGAAACCTCCAAGTAAACCACCACTCTGGTTCCTACCAGAGCATCAGCTCGGGGTCACATTTCCTGAGGCACTTGAGCTTAGAGGAAGTGTCACCAACTCTGATGGCTGATGGCTCTTGTGGCTTTCCAGAAAGCCTCTGCTACTGGAGCCAGGTGAATGTTTTCAGACTTGTAGATTTTTATTTTTTTTTTATTTCTCAAGTTTTTGGTTATAGAATTATAGAATGGTTTGGATTGGAGAGGACCTTAAAGATCATCCAGTTCCAATCTCCTGCCATGGGCAGGGACACCTTCCACTAGATCAAGTTGCTCCAAGCCCCATCCAGGTTGGCCTTGAACACTTCCAAGGATGGGGCAGCTACAGCTTCTGTGGGAAACCTCTTCCAGTGTCTCACCACTCTCTGAGTAAAGAATTTCTTCCTAATATCTAATCTAAACCAGCCCTCTTTCAGTTTAAAACCACTGCCCCTTGTACTGTCACTAATTGCCCATATCAAATATTCCCCTCCCTCCCCTTTATTAGCCCCCTCAGGTACTGGAAATTCACAGTGAGATCCCCCTGAAGCCTTTTCTTCATGTTGAACAACCCCAGCTCTTTCAGCCTGTTATGGTGAAAAGTCTGGGAATTTCTACATTTAAATGTTAAAGGACAGTTCTCAAGCACTGATAGATTGCTGGTTTCTGGAGGAGAGGATGCTGAGCACTTCCTCTCCTTTAGCCATAAATCCTGCAGAGTGGCTGCTCCCACCACAATCACAGAGTGTCACTTGATTCCTCCCCTCCCACACGTGAGACTTGGAGTCCATTGCCACAAGGAGGTTCCTGGCCAAGACACTGCTCAGGAGATCCTGGATCCCTCAGGTCCCATGACATGGAAACTGCCTGACTGGAAGCATTAATGCTTCTTTGATCCCAGCAGCCCAGCATCCTTCTCCCACCTCACAAAGCACCTGGCAAAACATCCCTGCTAGTCCAACATGGATCTGGTGTCCCAGCTGTGTCCAACACGGGGTCCCAGAGCAGGAAAGAGGCTCTAAATATAGGTGGGAAGAGGGGGTAGGGACATGGAGGGGGTGTCCCCTTCAGGGCATGAGATTGGGCTGCCTTTGAAAGTCAACCTGAGCAGCTGTTTAGCTCAGGCAGCCAATTTTTCCCTCTTGCTTGCACTTTCACAGAGTGTTTGCCCTGTCTCTGCAGAGAGCTTTTATTGCTGAGATGGTTCCTTCAGCCTTGTCTCAATTTGCTTTTAGACTAACAAGCAATGTAGCTGCAAATTAAAAAGATGGAAAACAACAATAACCAAAGCTCTGCCTCTCTCCCCAGCCCTTCCCCCCGCTCCAAGAGGACGCTGAAAGATTGAGAAGTGAGTCACTGAAAGATCATTCCAGGTCACAGAGACCTTTTCCTAATGCACTGTGAATAGAGGAAGGAAGGGTTTGTGATTGCAGTGCTGGGCAGGGACCTGGGCTCAGATCCCCACTTGGCCACAGGCTCACAGCGTATTTGGCATCTATTAATTACACAGCTCCAGGGGATTAATTTTTACAAAATGGGTAAATGATTCCCCTCCTTCCTGTCTGGCTGCTCTATTTAGAAGGTCATGTCTTTGGGGCACAGATTGCCTTTTTGGGGAGAACACAACACCAAAATACCCAGGCTGTGTCCATCAGCAGGCTGTAAATCACAGCCACAATGAATAGTGTGAACTACAAGAGCATAAAACACCCTTCCCTGGCCCAAAACCACCATTCTTTATAATTTCAGCCGAAAGAAATTTCACTTTTTGGCATCAGCCATTTCCCTGGAACTGGGATTGCTGAACTATTTGTAGGAAGGGCTCTTTTCTGAGGGAGAACAATCCTGGTATCTACAGGAAGATCATGCTCTGAGGACGGACTTAGTTCTTCAAGTCTGGAGCAGAAACGATGAGCTCAGTTGGGATCCGTTTCCTGTGGAAAAGGGAGATAATCTGAAGCTACAAACCCTGAGTTCAGGTCAGTTCTCCATCCCTGCAGAACCAAGGGATGTGTTTTGGCCAAATGGAGGTGACCAAGGGAACACCACGATGGCAGCTGAGCATGAGATGGGTGTGAGCTGGACAGAGGAAGTGGAACTGCCTAGGAAAACATGAAGGGGGTTGACAGGTTAATGGGCAAGAGTGTGGAGTTAAAATATGAGATGGCTGGGAAAAGCTCCTTAAACACTCTCTTGGATACTTGGCTGTTTTCAAAGGGAAATGCTGGAAGCAGCTGTTCTTGGAGATATTTTCAGCTTTAGGGAGACCAAGTGGTCTGGGACATGCTGAGGGGAACATTTGCATTATCTGGGAGGGACAGCTCTTTCCCTTGTGTTATTTATCTGCTTTGCTCCTCTCCCACTGATGCTTTCTCCCTTCTTGGCTTTGAATCCCAGTTGTGTAGAGAAATATCCCCAGAGAGGTGGGTTCCATAACCCTCCATATCCCTCAGAAGTGGAATTTCCGGAGCTGAGGCAGAGTGCTGAGCCTCAGGACAGCACAGGGCTGGGCCATGGACATTGCTGATGGATCTACAGCCTCAGGAGTTCTCCACGTCACAGGACAGGCCAGAGAAGTTGAAGAACAAGAATCACAGAATGGATTTGGGTTGAGAGGGACCTGAAATATAATTCCAACCTCCCTACCATAGACAGGGACACCTTTCACTAGCCCAGGTTGCTCCAAACCATGTCCAAGCCCTTGGAAATTTCCAGGGATGGGGCAGCCAGAGCTTCTCTGGACAACTTGTGCCAGGACCTCACCACCCTCACAGCCAAGAATTTCTTCCCAATATCCCATCTAACCCTGCCCTCTGTCAATTTAAAGCCATTCCCCCCTTATCCTGTCCCTCCCTCCCTTGTCTCTCTCCAGCTCTCCTGGAGCCTCTTTAGGCACTGAAAGGGGCTCTCAGGTCTCCCTGGAGCTTCTCTTCTCCAGGTGAACCCCCCCAGCTCTCCCAGCCTGGCTCCAGAGCAGAGTTGCTCCAGCCCTGTTATCAACTCAGTGCTCTCCTCTGGGCTTATTCCAACAGGTCCAAGCCTTTCCTGTGTTGGGGGCCCCAGAGCTGGATGCAGAGATGTCTCTGAATGGGATCCTGAGGATGATGCAAGAGAGAAAGGGAAGCCTGGGGAACAGACAGAAAACATCTGCAAATCTTTGCCTCTTCCCGTGCACACAACCAGTGCTGTGCATCCAACACACCCGTTTCAGCATCTCCTTGTGGGAAAAGGGCACAGGGTTTTGAACCCTGACTAACTCTTTGTCAGAGGAAGAAGGAGCATCTTCATTCCTCTGGTGTGTTAAGCGAGACACGGAGCACTGAACTCATGTTCGGAGAGAGCTTCACCCTCTCTCCAAATCTCAGCAGCAAATAGGATCAGCAAACAGAGCTTTAAAGGGACTTGTCAATATTATCTACACCCTCCCCTCTGCTCAGAGCCAAGACCCTCTATGCCTCTGTTATTCCCAGATATTCCCAATATCAATTGTTTATTGCTTTTAGAAGATCCAGCCTCTGATTCTGCATTTCCCCCCCTATTCTTGGATTTTAATTAAGTTAGATGAGCAGCAGGTACATTTCCTCTCACTTTTGCTTTTTCTTTTTTCTTCTTGAGGACAGGAAAAAAACCAAGGAGAGACGCAGAGTTTTTTTTAATTGTCCAAAGATGCCACTGACAAATTGCTTCGTTTTCGCTGCCTCTCACTTTCACTGCTGGTGGGTTTGTTTTTTTCCTACAGAAGAAAAGGCCGTGCCAGAGGAATATTTATGAGCCTGCACAATGGGGAAATGGCTTGTAAAAGTATCTACAGCAAAGCACAGCACAGACATGTCTATTTGCTAAGGAGCAGGACCAAGTTAGTGAATCTCAGGAGCCACTGATGTATGCAGTAATAGAGTGAAATCAAGCTCCAGAATAAAATGTGCACTCAGGCAGAGACCAGAATGAAATGCCATTGCGGGATACAAATGAAAAATTATCAAAGGATAAAATGAAACCCATCAAAACACAATGTCCTTCACTTTGTTGTTTTTATTCTAATTCAGAAACACTCAGGTTTCATCTCCAGCCAGGCCCTAAACAGAGGCAGGCTCGTGTGTTGTGTTTCAGGCGTTCTCTCCTCGCTCTTTTGTTCTTCTATTTTTCGTTTTAATTCAATTTTTTTTTTAAGGGAATCCTAAAAAGGAAGAAAGTTCTGCCTTTGTTTCTAAGCTGAGCAGTTTGCCCTTGGCCTGCAGGCTCAGCCCCCAAACCCCAACCACATTCAGACCTTGCTCTCTGACCTCCCACACCCCGGTGGCTTCGCCCTGAGCATCCTTGTGTTAAGCCCAGAGTCTGGCTTGGGACAAGAGGGGCTGTGTAAGAGAGATATCCAGGCTTTCTTTGCTGAGAGGAGAATCCACCTGGTCCCTATTCTGTCCTTTCTCCTCTGCCCTCCATCAGGACAATGTTTAAAAGTGTAAGTGCCCAGTTTTAAACACTCCAGCGTGTTTCTCCCTTTGTCATGGATAACAGCTGCTGAATGACCAAGCTCTGCCCTGAGAAATCCCTGCACCCTCGAAGGGACTTGCAGTGGCTTTTTATACCATTATGCAGTGGCTTTTTAACCCATTCTGCAGCAATTAGACTGAATCCTTTATTGAAGCCCAGGATTTCCAGGACTGGAGACCAGTCCTGTGGCACTAACAGACACTGCTGCTGCCTCCCCAGGGCAAGGAGAGGAGAATTAGCTGTGTTGTACTAACAAATTATTTGCTAGAGGTGATTTAACTAATCAACCACATTCAGAAGATGCAGATGTCCTTTTCCCTGCCTGTACATCACCCAGGATGTGGGCTCAGTGCAAGCCATGCTTGAAATGTTGGCAAGCAGCTCTGGAGATGTGCTTTGGGTGATTTTCAAAGGTATTTGGGTGATTTTCAAAGGTGTTTGGGTCTGTGGTACCAGTGTGACCTGTTGCAATGTGTTGCTGCATGTGCTGTTCCTGAAGACAGCCCTGGGTGCTGGATGGCAGAGGGGTTTCAAGGATTTGGCTGTGCTGACCTGGTGGGTCACTGGGAAAACAGTCACCACTGGGGTTTTGCAGGGATATTTTATGTGGGAATTTCTGACACCAGTTTGTCCATGGACATTGTAAGATGGGAGGAGACTGAGATTGCCTGGGCAGAGCCCTCGTGGGACAAACCCCAGAAGACTGGGTCTTGTTGAGCAAAACCAAAGAGGTAGATTTAGATTAGATATTAGGAAGAAATTCTTTACTGTGAGGGTGGGGAGGCCCTGGCACAGGTTGCACAGAGAAGCTGTGGCTGCCTCATCCCTGGAAGTGTCCAAGGCCAGGTTGGATGGGGCTTGGAGCAACCTGGGATAGTGGAAGGTGTCCCTGCCCATGGTAAGGGGTTGGAACTGGATGATCTTTAAGGTCCCTCCCAACAAACCCATTCCATTATTTGGGGGGAAAAAAACTCTCTGCTGTAGAATGTGGGAAGGTTTCCAAGCCTGACTGCTGAGCAAAAGCTCAGAAACATCCTGGTGTTCAGCAGCTTGGCTGCTGGGTGGGATGTTGTCCCTCAGACACAGAGAAACATTAAAAGGCTCCAGTCAGCACATCTTGTTCCAGCTATAGCTCAGGCCAGTCATGTTACAACTCATCACAGAAAATCTCAGTTGAAATCAAGGGTTAGAATACATGGAGGTTTTTTTCCCCTCATCAAGGTTTTGCCCTCGGGGCATTCAGAAATATCATCTCAGAAAGTTCCCAACAGCCACCTCTCTTAAAACATACTTCATATATATTATTTTTTCATAGTAATTTCTTTGCTCTTCTAGCTGAGACTTTCAAATATTCTACTCTCTTTGACCACACAGATCATTTCAAGCACATATTACTGCGTTGCTATGGTTATATTAGGATGGCAGTTTGCCTTTGTATTTGATTCAAACCCAAAATGAGTTCTTCCTACATAACCAGTTTTCTAATATATAGATATCACAATTGTGCGTTGCTTTGCTTTTTTTTTATTGCTTTTTTTTTTGTTAGCCAATATCAAACATCATTTCAGCACTTCTCTGTAATAGGAGAGCTGATGTGCCCCAGTCAATGCAAAATTCAATTCATTTTCTGAAGGAAATTTTGTAATCAGTTAAAATTTACCTGCTTAACTTAAAAGTGAGTAAAATTAAAGAAGATGAATGCTGTTTGAAGCACAGAAAATATGATATTTCTGAGAGAACACACTCCTGCAAGAGTACATGAGATGCATGGGGAACACTTGTTGCAAAAAAGGGTGGTCAAACTATTCAAACCCTTTTCATTTTGGGTTTCTTTCTTAATTAACACAAGTCTCAGCATTGGATTTTGGAGAAAGACCAATTTTTGTCAGAGATTCAAAATGCTGTCCCTTCCTGCTAAGGTGAAAATACTCACGGGGAGTAGCTGTGAGACTCCTGAAATCACATTGGAAAAAAACCTCAAGGAAAATGTGACCTGGCAAACCCAAAACCCCAAAACAAGTCTAAGAGAAAGATGGTGATAAAAATCTAAAACCATTTAACAGTCAGGCTTAAAATTAAGGGTAGAAGAGCAAATTTTAAGCACCTTTCTTGCACATCATCTTGGCAAGGGAGGGAGATACAGAAGCCTCACAACTTACAGCCTCCCCTCAGGAATAGGAGATGCAAGGACATCCTGTTCCACCTGAAGGGAGCAACTTATCCATCAGTTGCTGGGGTGTGGTGGTCCCACCACCAGCCTGAGTCCATCAGCAGGGCTATTCCACCCCAGGGTTTTTGGAGGCTTTTGTTGGGGGCTCCTGTTCATGCTTGAGGGTGCTGAGGCCCTGGCACAAGTTGCTCAGAGAAGCTGTGGCTGCCCCATCTCTGGAAGTGTCCAAGGCCAGATTGGATGGGGTTTGGAGCAACCTGGGCTAGTGGAAGGTGTTCCCATCCATGGTAAGGGCTGGAACTGGATGATCTTTAAGTCCTTTCCAACCCAAACCATCCTGTGATTCTATGGTGAATGGTGTAGTGCAAAACCCCAGCACCCCTTCTCTTCTACAATTGCAGCTCTGGAGCGTTCAATTCCAACATCTCCCATCCCAGCCTCCCTCGAGGTTCCCTTTGGGGATCAATGGAGATATAAAACAGGGGGAATCGGTGCAAGAGGCACTGCTTAAGGCGGTGCTCCTTTATTCCTCCCCCTCCTCCTTCTTAGTCAGGAATACATGAGCACAGACTCACTCACGGGCTTCTCCTGCCCTCAGCTGGCTGCTCACCGCAAGTGCCCAGTTTCCAAAACCACAGCGATCTCAGTGGGCTCAGTTTGGGTGAAGAAATCACCTCAGCATCACTCAGGAACTGTTTGATGCCGCCCCTCTCTCCAAACCTGATGAACAGGGACGCAACCAGCGCAGTGGTGACCTGCGTTAACTCTTAATTACAAGGTCCCACTTAGCAGGGAAAGCATTGGAAATGCAGAAAGAACTTATAAGACAGAGGTTTGATTTGTAAAACGTCGCTGGTAAACAGGGGAAGGAGGGATTTACCCTTGATAAGGGTGATGTGTAGGGTGGGATCCCAGACCTGTGCAAAATCAACTCCTGGGCAAGAGGAAGGCGAAAGTTCCTTCCACAAAACAGGATGTTTAATGAGGTGAGTTACTCTGGCATTGCAATCACAGAATCATAGAACATCCTGAGTTGGAGGGGACCCACAGGGATCATCTAATCCAACTCCTGGCCCTGTACAGGACAACCCCAGGAATGCCATCGTGTGTCTGAGAGCATTGTCCAAATGTTCTTTGTCCATGCTCTTTGAACTATGACAGGTTTGGTGCTGTGACAGCTTCCCTGGGGAGCCTGTTCAGCACCCAGCCACCCTCTGGATGAAAATCCTTTTCCTGATATCCAGCCTAAACCTCCTCTGACACAGCTCCAGCTGTTCCCTCGGGTAATATTACTCAGACCTTGAACACATTTACAGCTCTTGTTTTTGTCACTTGTGCTGTTATTTAGTGTCACTATGATGCCACAGGACTGAGAGGACATGGTGTGCCCTCCCAGCTGGTTGCAGGCCCACATTTAAATTAGTTTAATGACATAAAAGTAACTTAAAAATGGTGGTTTTTTTAGAGCAGGTCCCTGGGAAAATGGAGTTTTGGCACTCTGAGTTGTTTAGAAAGCTTGCTAAATTAGGTTTCTGCACTAAAGTTTTGCATGGGTTGTTTAGTAAAAGGAACCTGATAAACTTGACATAGAAATCAATAATTACTACATCTTCAAACAAGCACCTCAGGGTTCACTGGTTTTCCTCCCAGCTCTTGGGGCTCCCATGCCCCCCACGAGTGAAATGAAGATGTTATTATGCTTCTCTTATGAACATACCTGGGTAACCAGTGGAGACCTGAGCTGGGTCTGCTCCTGAGTGTCTGCCAAGGACTCTCACACCTTCTCCAGATGGGCAAAGGATCATCCCTGGCTGCTTCCCCGTTTCTACAAAGGAGAACTGATGGTTTTTGCTCCTACATAGACCTCATCTGAATCAGCCACAGAAGGGTCCCAGCTTCCCAATCTTGGATTGTTACCAAGGAGAGGACAAAATTTATCAGTTTTTAAGGAGCTATGGGTTATAGCAGAAGTGACTGCCACCAGTTTTCCTATGTGTCCTTGGTCACCTCTGACAGCACCTCTTGCGGGAATGAGCTGCTGTTCTGGAGATCTCCCAGCTGGAGGAGAAGGGAGGAAATTTGAAGGTATCCCTGGGGAAAGCCTGGCAGGAGGGGGCTGTTAAGGAGGGGATAAAAGCTGCTCCATCTTGATAAGCAGTTTCTGCAGAGGGGGAATCACAGCTGAGCTTTCTCCAAACCAGGGCTCTCTGGGAGCATTTTTCCTCAGGGTGGTGAGGCCCTGGCACAGGTTGCCCAGAGAAGCTGTGGCTGCCCCATCCCTGGAAGTGCCCAAGGCCAGGCTGGACAGGGCTTGGAGATGGAGCTCATGGAACTTGGAACTAGAGATCTTTAAGGTCCCTCCCAGCCCAAACTGTTCTGTGGTTCTGTGGATTTTGGAGGTTTTTCCCGTGTCTATTTTCAAGGGAGCAGTCTGCCCTCAGCAGTGCAAGCGGGAAAAAGGTGACACCAGTGAACTCCAGCAGCATCATGAGGAATCCTCCCTCAATGCCCACCCAGATGGGGTCAAATGCAAAGAACACAGGCACTGACAGCCACAATTATAGGGCAGAGGATGGCAGTGCCTGGTGTGGTGCCTGCCCTGTGCTGCACCTGCTATAGGAGTGGATGGAAACACAGTTTAACATTTCTTGGGGGAGTCAGAAGACAGAATAACCCCTGCAAGGAAATCCTACAGCTCAAAACTCATTCCAGGGACAAGGGATGAATTGGTTCCAGAGCCCTGGTTGTTCCCATGACACCTGCTGACAAACCTGGGGCGAGGTGGACACCTGATACTCCAGGACATAACCAGGTAGCAGGAAAGGAAGATGTTGCACAGGAATTTCAATACCTTTGGGGACACAAGGTGGTAGCTGTGACCTGAGCAAGTTTCCTCATCACGGGCACCTGCTGAGATGTGATCTTGCTTTGCTTTGCAAAACTCTTCTAGTGTGTTTTTGGTTGGTTGGTTTTCTGTTTGGTTTCTGTTTATTTGTGTTTTGGTATTTGTTTTTGGTGGTAGTGGTTTAGTGGGTGTATTTTAGTTACTATTTTTCTGCTTTTAGTTGACTAAGAGTTACTTGGAGATGTGGGTTTTTTTCCTGGAGAGCAACTGTGTGAAGTTTGGGAAAAGGATATCCCTTCACTCACCTCTTTCATCCCCTGTGCCTCTGCTGTGAATGCAAATGCGACCCGGGGAACGCCCCCTCCAGAGTTTGTTTTCCCGGGAATCCCCTAAATTTGGGAAAGCCAGATGTTAGAAAGGGATGTTTCGTTAAAACTACCACACGAGGGCAGCCTCTTCCACCTTCCCGTGTTAAAAATCCTCCCAAATCCACGATAAAAGGCTCTTTAGTTTGTTTGGGTCCCCTTGGTGATAATATTGCTCTGGTGGTACCGGCTGATTTTCAACAAGAGATGCAAACCCGATGATTTTAAAGGTCCCTTCCAACCTAAATGATTCTGTGATTCTATGAAATATTGTCCTATTATTATAAAAAGTCACCACAGGTCTTCCCAAAAGGTTGCCTGGAGCTGTAGGAATAGTGCTTAAAGGACAGTGCTACTATTCCCACACCTCAAACTGTGACCACTGAAAGCGTGGGGTCAATACAAACACGATGATTGTCATTGCTGATGAGTAGTGGTGTGTTAACACTCTGTTCCTGGGCAAGGCATCTCCAGCAGGCACAAACCCAATTCTTCTGGCCCTTAGATCAAAAGCCACTATCTGTAGCAGAGAAATTAAAGCTGCTTTTGCTCCCCAGATTTATCAGTTGCTGTTTGATGGAGTCACTGCTGGATGGGGACAGAATATCTCACTGAAGGGTTAAATCACACACATGTTTTGCCCGGGGTAGGGTCCTTTTCTGCTGGACCCTTAATTTGTTTTCTCACATCCCTGTGGAAGACCTGCCTTCAAAAACAGCCAGAAAAAAAACCTTCAAAATCCCCTTCTTTCAGGGGTTGTAGCACTGCTATAATCCTGCTGTGTCCAAGCCAGCAGCCCTGAGTGAGGATGCCAACCTTGCCATCCAAACCTCTGGAGAGAGAAGGAATACCAGTGACTATCACTAAATAAACTTGTTTTCATGAACAATCCTTAAAAACTGGTCCCAGATTTCTCCCTGGGGTGCCTTCAAAGAGGCTGATGAAATGTTCTTAAGCTCGCTGGAAGAATTCTTCCTTCACACCTCCAGGGAGAAAGGGGGCTTTTCCCATGAACTGAGCCTTCATCT
The DNA here is from genome assembly GCA_013397135.1 of Pachyramphus minor. Classification (NCBI taxonomy): domain Eukaryota; kingdom Metazoa; phylum Chordata; class Aves; order Passeriformes; family Tyrannidae; genus Pachyramphus; species Pachyramphus minor. Next base: position 267,432 of record VYXB01009511.1, on the reverse strand, counting down.
AACAAAACACTCATCATCCTCCCATGCTTGCCCCAATCCAAATACAGCAGATCTGCCAAAAAAACAGAACTCAACCCCATGAACTGTCACAGTATCATTTGACAGCACGTAGGAGCTGAATTTGTGCAGAAAATCAAGTTTTGAGCCTGGTTCCCCAGTGCCTCAGCTCTGCAGACTATCCCAGGAAGTCAATCAGGAAGATTATCAATTTACACCCACTTTGCTCAAACATGAGCAATTGCCTGAGTATCAGAGCAGTAGCAAATTTGGCACCAGCCTTAACATATTAAGGAAATTAAGAGCTGGGAAAAAAATCATTATATCTGACAGAGCAATTTGTGCATCAGAAGATGGTGTGGTTTGAATTCGTTGGCAGGAAGGAGGGGGAAAGGGGGTGCATCGAGTCACTGCAAACCCAAAGATAACTGGGTGTGGTTTATTGTAGTGCCAACCCTTCCAAATGAGGAATAAATCATCAGGCAACTGCCACAGAAAGATAAACATGCAAAAGAAGAATTGGCAGGTTTTTTTTGCAGAGGGAATCATCCTGTCATCCTGGCACCACACTGAGGGAAAATGAGACGTGGGCTGAAAGCTGATTAGCTCAGGACACCCCAGGAATGGTTTGTTCAGGCTGTGAAAGTCTCTCCTACCTGACATCCTCATGGCTCAACTGGAGGGGCCCACAGCATGGAGAGATCTCCAGGTGGGAGTAAAGGCTGAGGGATGGGGAATTGATTATTAACATTTCCTTTGATCCAGACTGGGACCTCAAATGAGAGAGATAACACCTGATTCTCATCCTGTCTGCACTTTGTCTGTGTGGGAGGACATTTATCAGTCCAGGATCATGGAATTCTAGAGTCACAGAATGGTCTGGGCTGGAAGGGACCTTAAAGATCATCTTGTTCCACCCACTGCCATTGGCAGGGACACCTTCCACTAGCCCAGGTTGCTCCAAGCCCCGTTCAACCTGGCCTTGGACACTTCCAGCTTCTCAGCTTCTCTGGGCAACCTGTGCCAGAGCCTCACCCCCCTCACAGTCAAGAATTTCTTTCTAACATATAGTCTCAACATTTTTCTTTTAGTTTAGAAGTGTTCCCCTTTGTCTTATCACCATCTACCTGTACAAAGACACTCTCCCTTGTTTTGTAAGCCCCCTTTATGTACTGGAGGGCCAGACTGAGGTCTCCCCAAAGTCTTCTCTTCTCCAACTGAACAAACCCAGTTCTCTCAGCCTGTCGAGATAAATGTTGCACCTCATTTTCAGCCTTTTGGAAGTAATTTTCTACTGAAGACCTCCCTGTGTTCACAGGGGCTGCACCACATTGAGTAGGTTCTGCAAGGTGGGGCAGATCTCCCCCTCTAGTGAGCTGCAAAATTTGGAGTCAGGGGAAACAAAGCAAAGTCTGGGTTACTGTATCAGCATAATGAAGGACACAGAGGACAATTGATAAACCTGTCCAACAGAGCAGCTTCTACACATCTTATTTAATCTTCTGCCCTGTTTTTTATGCTGTCCCTTCAAGTCTGAGGCCCCACTGAGGGTGGCTTTCAGCCCACAGTGTCGTGATGGGAAATCTCTCTGAGGGTCAGTGCAGAAGTGTCCTCTGACAAAGAGGACACAGGAGGCTGCCACAGCAACTCTCTTTGATTTAGGGGATAAAATGAGCTAGAGTTTGCTCAGAGGTTCTTTGTGGAGGGATAGCAAGCAGCACGAGGGCTTTGATGAAAGGTGTCTCGAAGCCTCTGCAGTACCAGGTGCTTTGAAGGGGGACAGTTGAGTCGGACAAGACACCAGCAAGTTCAAACAAAGCTGTGTTAGAGCTTCTTCTCAGCTCACAGGCAGCTGAAAGGCCTGAGCTGCTCCTCCTTGGCCAGGGGTTTTCTCCTGCATTCAGGGCTTGTGAGGTGTGTAAAAGGGGAGGCAGGGATGGCCAGGTACAGAGCAGCTGCTGAGATGTGATGCCTTGCAAGGCAGAGGGCATGACCAGGGAGGATTGGCAGCCAGCTGCTTTCTTCAGTTCTGAACAATGATCTTGAACAGATTCAGTCCACCTTGCTCAGACAGGCTGAGAGAGTTGGGGCTGTTCAGCCTGGAGAAGAGAAGGCTTGGGGAAGACCTTAAAGCCCCTTTCAGAGCCTAAAGGGGCTCCAAGAGAGCTGGAGAGGGACTTTGGACAACGGATGCAGGGACAGGGCAAGGGAAAATGGCTTCAAACTGCCAGAGGGCAGGGTAGATGGGATACTGGGAAGAAATTCTTGACTGTGAGGGTGATGAGGCCCTGGCACAGGTTGCCCAGAGAAGCTGTGGTTGTCCCTGGATCCCTGGAAGTGTCCACGGCCAGGATGGGGGGCTCTTGGAACAACCTGGGCTAGTGGAAAGTGTCCCTGCCCATGGCAGGGGGGTGGAATGAAACAGTCTTTAAGGTCCCTTCCAACCCAAACCCTTCTGGAATTCTTTGATTCTGCAGACATTTCCTTTTCTCCATGTTTCACGTGACATAAATATCTAATTAAGTGCTTTGGGGTCACTGTGCTCACTATGTATACACATTTAGTAGCCTTGCAGGTGCTCTCACAAGCACAATAAATCCCTTTCACAAGAGGATGACACTGGCTGATGCTCTTCAAAAACACACCCTGCTTATATTAAATTTTATTAATTTTTTTTTTAAAAACTGTGTTTATATTTTAATAGGAAATGTACATCTAGGGCACATCCTGTGGTGCCTACTGGCCAGAACGAGATCCATCCAGCCTCTTGTTCTTTCAGAGATCATTTCCCAGCAGCTGAGATCAGCTCAGTTCACATTCCTGCCTGGCACAATTAATCATGGTGTCAGGCTCACCAGGGCAAAGCACTGCTTCACTCAACAGTGAAGAATTACAGAATATCCTGAGTTGGAAGGGACCCACAAGGATCATCAAGTCCAACCTCTGGTGCTGCACAGGACCATCCCCAAAAATCCCACCAGGTCCCTGAGAGGATTGTCCAAACGCTCCTTGAGCTCTGTCATCTTTGGGGCCTTTACCACTGCCCTGGGGAGCCTGTTCAGTGCCCAACCACCCTCTGGGTGAAAAAAAACTAAATAAAGGGCATGTTCAGATAAACCTCAGCTAAGACAGAGCAAAAGTTTAGGATTTGATCAACGAAGAGCCAGAGCAAACCTGTTTTGATGCAGAGGACATTTTAAGCTCTTACACTGCCAACCCCTGTGCATCCAAGCACTGGGGCAAGAAGGAGCTTCTGTAACGGCCACAAGGTTTTATTTCCAGGCCCTGTGACAATGTCTGTGGATGTGGTACCTGGGGAGATGGTTTAGTGGTGAACATGGTGGTGCTCAGTGCTCTTGGAGGCCTTTTCCAGCCTGACTGATTCTATGGCATGTGTGGCATGGGCACTCCCCGGACACTCCCACCAGCTGGAGGATGATAGCTGGAGGATGCTGCTGGTCTTGGCATGGTGGGACAGGGTCAAAAAGGGCCAGTTTCTGTCCTCTGGAGGAGGCAGCAGCCATTCCCACTCTGCCTTCTCATGCTGAGGGATGGAAACTCAAACAGCTCCATGGTTTTCCACAGAATCATAGAAGGGTTTAGGTTGGAAGGGGCATTGAAGGCCATCCAGTTCCAGGAGCAGAGACACCTTCCACTAGACCAAGTTGCTCAGGGCCCCACCCAACCTGGCCCTGAACACTTCCAGGGATGGGAATCCACAACTTCTCTGGGCAACAAACAAGCCAAGGTTTCCTTTTTCCTTCGTCTCCCCACACCAAAGGAGAGAAGTTGTTCCTTTTTCTTCTTCTGTAACCAACATCCTTCTCTTCCCCACACTGCTACCTTGGCTGGAAGGAGAAGGCCTATGGAGCTGTGTAGCTTTAGGAATCACCTAAAACACCCCTCAAAGACACACTGAAGCTACACAGATCTCAAGAGAGATCTCCTGCTTGTAGGAGAAGCTGGCTCACACCCCATGCCAAAGAAGGTGACAAATGAAGAAAGAAAACCACTGTAACTCTGTGAACTCATAAATCACCAAAGTCCTGAAAGAGAAGAAGAGGGGGGGGAAAAAAAGTAGCAATGACCCAACGTGGCCTTTTTGGTTTGCAGATAAGCACAAAGTTTGGCAGGAAGGAGATTAGGGCTTTTTCCAGTGCACCTCACACTCGATAATCCCCACAGCAACAGAGCCCTGGGCTGCAAAGAGCCACATGTTCCCCCTGCAGAAAATGGGAGAGACCAGGGGGACATGGGGATGGATCAGGGACAGCTCATGCTTCATTCTGCTTCCCCTAAGGGAAAATCCTGACTGATCCCCTCCACACACCCAGGGCTGTTCTCTGGAGAAGCGTTTTTGCTGTCTTTGCCGATTCAAAGCTTTGGGAACCCCTGTGATGCTTCTTGGGAAACTCCAACCTCGCTCTATCAGCTCTTGCCAGCAGCCAAGAGTCGTTATGGTTCATGACAGCAGAAAACTGCCAATTGCAGACACAAAGAATTAAGTTGTCACCAACATTTGAAGAATTAAGTTGTCACCCAGCATTTAGAAATCAACGTTAGACCGTGGGAGGGATGGGGGAGGAAGGTGACAGTTGTTGGATATCTGCATCTGCAGGTTCTAACAGTCTCCAATTCCTCCTTGGGTGGCCCAAGTCCACCCTGAGAAAAAAATAAAATTAAAAATAAATCATTAGAAATAATTATTTTAATATCAAAATAATTTTAGACATAATTTAAGTAGTTGATTTTCTAAGAGAGTCATGCCTCACATCATCAGAGATGCCCAGGGTGCTGCCAGGCACCCAGCTGCTACCCCAAAGGATGCAGGTCTTCCATGGGTCTTGTGCCAGTCCTGCAGGTACTCTGGGACATCTCCAGTGGCATCAGACAACTGGGTTCAGTAGCCTGGTCAAGTCCCTGCCGTTCTTCCCGGAACATCAGGAAAACCAAGTGAGGGATAACAAATGTCACCTGGGTAACAAGTGAGAGGATGAGAGGAAATGGCCTCAAGTGGCACCAGGGGAAGTTTAGATTAAATAATAGGGGGGAAAAACATCATAGAAAGAATCATAAAGCACTGGAACAGACTGCCCAGGGCAGTGGTGGAGTCACCACCCTGGAAGTGTTCAACAAACTATGTGGATGTGGCACTTGAGGATGTGGGTTAATGGTGGTGCTGGGTTGATGGTTGGACTTGATGATCTTAAAGGTCTTTTCTAACCTTAACAATTCCATAATTCTATGAAATGGAAAGGACCGGGCATGGTGCATAAACACAACAATAAATTTAAGGAGAGAGAATCAGAAGGAGATGAAGAGAAAAGTGTCCTCCTGCTCCCTGAAGCATCTTCTCACTGTCCACCAGGGCTGAGCCTGGGGGTGCAGAAGACTAAGGGAGAGTCCTGGAGTAGCAAGAATCCTCTAAAATCAGTCATCTTTCTCCAGGATGTGTATTCATCCCCCACCCCAGAGGGACCATTTCAGAAATAGTGTAAATCCAAGGTGAGAAGTGCAGCTGGAACTGCAGAGGAGCCTCTGGACGAGCTTATTCCTCTTTGTGCTTCCCCCTCTCACTATGAACACGGTAGTTTGGACCTTCCCAAAGCCCCTTCTGTCCATCCCCACCTGCCTTGGCCATGGTGAAATTCCCACCTCTACATCCCAGTGGCCTGAGGAAGCCAGACCTTCATCCCATCATTCCTCACATCCCCGACTCCCACAGGTAAAAGATGAAGAAGCAACAGGGAATGGGACGGGGGACAGGACCTTCCACAGTGTGGGGGGTATTTTGCTATCAGGAGCTGATTAGATTTTGGGCAGAGTTCCTTCCCAGAGCACTCCTTGGATCAGCAGTGGAGAGGGAGCTGCCACAGAGGGACCGATCCCTGATGAAACAAGAAGGAAGTGGTGGCCTCGGTGACATGACAGGCTGTGGGATGTCGGGTCACACTCTGTCCCCGGAGCAATCCCAGCCCTCCACAAGGCACAGATGGCTCCTTTCCATCCTCTGACCTCATTGTTTAATCTGACCTGATCCGGTGCCGTAATCTAAGGGCCATTTTAATCACCACTTCGGAGCTGGGATTGTTTCCCTGGGCTCCACCCTGAATTCCTTCCCTGGGCACATGCAAGGCCCAGATTCCATCATCCATCTGCAGGGACACCTTCAGCTAACTGCTGTATGGAGTCTCCCTGGGGGCTGCTCCCTGCTCATGTAGAGGAGATGTTGCTGCTCGCAGCCATCACCCTTCTCTGCAATGAGAGGAGATTTCCATTCCTTGAGTCAGCAGAAGTTTCTCCTGAGGTTGCTACAGGTGCTCCCAGGGAGGTAACACATCCCAACCACCCGTCCCAAGGGTTTCTAAGGCCCTTGGCAACTTTTGATCAAAGCTTCTGTAGTGTTTGGGAGGCCCTTCGAAGAGATCTGCTGGTTAAGGAAAGAGCCTTGATCACAAGGTTGTAATCGTGGAATCATAGAATGGTTTGGGTTGGAAGGGACCTAAAGATCACCCAGTTCCAACCCCCTGCCATGGGCAGGGACAACTTCCACTATCCCAGGTTGCTCCAAGCCCTGTCCAACCTGGTCTTGGACACTTCCAGGGATGGCAGCCACAACTTCTGAGGGTTTGCATCATGAGTCTGCCAAGACATCCTGTGCATGACCTTGGTCACATCACTTAGCTGAAGCCACTTCACTTAAACTGTAGGAAGCTTTTCCCAATTTCTTGCTCTGCACTGTGTCCTGGTCCTGCTCTGCCTCCCTGTTCAAATGAAGGCAGCCACAGGTGATCCCCAGCCCATTGTGGGAAGGCAGCAAACAGCACATCCCCCCGGGAAGCTGCAGTGGTCTCCAGTTGCCTGTTTGCAGATTAACACCTCTCTCCCTCCCTTGGTTCTCCCTCTGCAAAGGTCTCATCCATGCCTGTCCAGATCTAAATCCATGATCAGTGCAGCAAAGAAGAAATGGGCAAGCACAAAATGCATCTGAACAGGGCTGCAGACACTGGTGAGTCCCAAATTGCTGCACCCAAACCGGGTCTCAGCCCACACTGTAGGACTGGTGATGGTGCTGCCTGTACCCAGGCAAATACAGCCATCTACACACACACACACATCCTTCCACAGAGCCAGAAAGGATTTGTTCCACACACTTCCCCCTGCCCGTGGCCTCAGAGGGTGGGAAGGGGTCTGGAAAGGTCATACAGTCCATTCCATCCCTGCCAGGCAGGATCAGCTCCCCTGCAGCCCTGCTGACAGATGTTTGTGTAACCTGCCCTGAGAGACCTCCCATAAAGGAAGCCCCACATCCCCCCCAGCACCTCCTCCTCCTCCTCCTCCTGCTCTCTCTGGGGTAGCTCAGAGGATTTTCCCACGCTGTCCAAATTATTCCACATTAGCCTGAGCTCCAGAGAACCCCTCTGCTCTCAGGGAAGGCAGTGGCTGCAGCTCTTTTCCCAGAAAAAAATTTGCTGATACCTTTGCATGTGGGAAAAAATCCATTCTAGGCTGTCTTTGCCTCACATCAACTCACAGCCCCTAATTCACATCCCTGTCAGCATCTAGGAGAGGATATGGCTCTGCCAGGCTCGGAAGTGGTCCCAGCTCTTGTTCTCTCATGGCTCAGGGACCTATTTTCCTTCAATCTGTGAGAATCAAACATTACTTCTTCTCTGTCCCTACCCCAGGCTAGTCTGGGATGGCACTCCCTCAGTTGCCTTGTTCTGCACACTTTGCCCCACTGTGGTCTCCCCAGATCTTCTGTTTCAATAAATTTTGCCTCCACCTCCCTCTGCATGCCTTGCTGAAAGGGTGCTGACAGCCCTGCTTGGTGCTCCTGTGAGGAACAGACCTCCAGTGAAGGTGGACATCGCGCAGAGAAGGTCCCGCTTCTTAAACATCTTGGAGTTTTCCATCCTCTCTCCATCCACCAAGGATAATTTACTCAGGTTTTCCTGTAGGAATAAAGATGTTGGCAATTAGCAGGCAAATATCTATGTCCAGAGCGATGGAAAAGCCTCTGGCTGGGCTTTGAGATGACTCTTTGATATCTCAGTGTTGATCCCCATCCGCTGTTTCCCGCCTCAGGACCAGCATCTCCCCTTTCCCCAGTTTAAATTTTGCCACTGCCTGTTTAGAGGGCACTGCTGAGACCCATCCCAAGGCATTTCTTTGCCTTCTGATGGTGAGATTGTCATATTTTGCCATTTTTCTCTGCAATGTAATTCTAGGAATTCCAAGACACACCATTATTGCAGCAGCTGGGACCTCACCTCGAAAACACACACGTGATCAAATTGAAAGACTTAACGACACCAGTTTTTTTATTTCCTGTCGTATTACATTGACTTTCTTGCTTGAAACAATTTTCACTGCAATATTCTAGCAGTGAAAGTGCTCCCAGATGCCTGAGCTTAGGCTGCAGATTTGGCTGTGAAATCAGGTTTCACAAATGCTCCCAAGTGATTTTTCTGTAGAGCCTGGAAATCCTGAAGGGTTTGTTGTTTTTTTTTTTTTCTCTGTCAAATTCACTTTATTTGATTTGTTAGGCTGAAAAGCAAAAACTAGATCTCTCAGTGGCCCTATTTGGACAGTGTTATTTAAATATGCTGTCAAATTGGCCTCAGTACTGCTTGAGAAATACTCTTCTGGCCCCTTGGAAAGCTGTGGTTTCAAGGGATTGCAGACAGGAGGATGATTTCTTGGTGCAATGCACCAAAGGATTTAAATGCTATGTGTTCTTTTAGTTCTGAGGCACCTCTGAATTAAGAACTGATTAAAGTTTGGGGATTGTTTTGTAACATAATCACTGTTTTGCAGGGACTGGTGCTCTGCCAGGGCTGGTTGCACCGGTTACACCCTGGGCATTCAGACATCTCGGGCTTCTGGGACTGGGTTCTTTTAAAGGGAGATGTGTTTCATTTGCAGAAGGGTTTGGTTTTTTTTGTGCCCCTTCTTCCTCTCTCAGCCCTGTGGCACAGTTTGTATCCCAGGTGTGCCTGGCAAGATACAAGCTGTTCTTGCAGAGGGGTTGGTTAAATCATGGAATCATGGAACCATTTGGGTTGGAAGGGACCTTTAAAAGCCAACCCCCCCCACTGCAATGATCTTCCACTAGATCAGGTTGCTCAGAGCCCCATCCAATCTGACCTTAACAATTCCAGGGATGGTGCATCCACCACCTCCCTGGGCAACCTGTGCCAGTGTTTTACTGGGACAGAATCCCCTCCCTTGACCTGTTTCTACACTTTGATGCAACCCAGGACATGGTATTACATGGGTGTAATGGGCAAACCAAGCTCTCAGAAACCCCAGGAACAACTCCCTCCTTTCCCTGGCTTCCCCCACGTGATTCCAGGTCAGCCTGCCCTGCACCATCCAGGTGTGTTCCCCACACGTGGGGTTGTCCATGTTCAACAGACAACAACCACGGGGCTCCTGCTCCTCCCTCTGAACAACTGATAGCTTCCACTGCAGCCTCAAATCATCTCCCAGCCCACAGCACATGTTTTTCTCTGCTTGGTCTCCTCCATTTCTCTGAACTGTATCTGCTCTCGCACCGTGGTGTTTGCGTTCTTCAAAGAACTGGGAGCCGTTATCCCATCTTGGCCTTAGTCATAATTTGGCCAGGATTTATACATTTCTTTCTCCTTTTATTTTCTAATCTGCCCTCTCAGGTCTCTGCCTCCAGGAGGCTGGTCTCACAGGCTGCTTGGGTTTCTCTGTTTGTCTTGGAGTGGGAGCGGCTTTTTGAAATCCTAATAACGTAGGTGTTGCAAAGTTAAGCTGTGAAGCAAGAGATTTTCACACTCAACGAGCTCACGGGTGGCAAAGTGCCACGGGACAGCTGCTGAACTGAGGAGGGATTAGAGGAGCTAAGTGGGTGCCCTTGAGCCTTAAACCTTCAGCCTCTTGACTCCCTTCTCCTGAGGGGTGACCGATTTGGGCTGTGCACACCCTGACACAACCCAGCTGGCAGGATCATAGCCCAGATCTTGGCAAGAAAATCCTGTGAAAACTCCATGGAAAGCACATCATGGGGCTGCAATGGGAGGGCAGTGCCTGCTCTGCAGCCCCGAGGCTGCAGGATCAGCTTGTGCCTGAGAAAGGTGTCTTTTCCCGGGGCTATAAGAGATTGGTGTATCAGCTGATGGTGTGGTAGAGTCTCACCCCTTGTCAGTCAGGTGTGGACCTGTCAGAGTGGGTCCAGAGGACGTCACAAAAATGATCTGAGGTCTAGAGCACCTCTGCTACAAAGACAAGCTGAAAGAGTTGGTGTTGTTCAGCCTGGAGAAGAGAAGGGTCTGGGGAGACCTTATTACGTCCTTCCAGTGCCTAAAAGGAGCTCACTAAAAAGATTGAATGTTTTTACAGAGCAGACAGTGATAGCACGTGGGGGAACATTTTTGAACTCTAGAAGTCGACATTTAGATGTTAAGAAAAGATTCTTTACAATGAGGGAGGGTGGGGAGGCCCTGGCACAGGTTGCCCAGAGAAGCTGTGGCTGCCCCATCCCTGGAAGTGTCCAAGAGCAGTTTGGATGGGATTTGGAGCAACCTGGGGTAGTGGAAGGTGTCCCTCCCATGGCAGGGAGGTAGAACTGGAAGATCTTTAAGTTCTTTCCAACCCAAACAATTCTATGATTCCATGATGAGAACATGCAAACTGGCTGGAAATCACAGCTCATCCCAGATCTGGCTGGTTGGGCTGTTGGAGGGAAAGTTACAGGAATAGAGAAGGAGGGAATCAGTTCTTCAAGTCCATCCCTCTGTGTGTGAGAGATCAGAGAACTGTAGGATCATTTAGGTTTGAAAAACCCTCTACAATCCCAGGTCCAACCCTTCACACAGCACTGCCAAGTCACCACTGAGCTACAGCCCTAATGGCCACATCTCATGTCTTTTGGCAGATTTGATCAATGACTGACGGGAATAACATGGGAAAAAGGCTCCTCTCATTTTAGGATAAGGCTGGATCAGACCCCAGAGGAGTTAATGAAATTAAACCGCTGCCAGAAAGCACTGAACCAGCACAGCCCTCGGGGCTTGGGCTGTGGTTTTAGGCTGCCTGTGACATTATCAGTACTTTCTGTCCATGCAAACTGAAACCTCTCACTATTCACTGCAACCTCCTTCAAGTTTGGAAAGGATGGGAAGCTGAAATGAGAGCAAATGGTATCTGGAGGTCTCCTCTCCTACGTGCAGAGACTTTTGGTGGCATCAGCAACAGGCAGAGGTGGTGCAGTTTTGGCATGGCTGTGCCATTCAGTCAGGCCAAAAAATGGCAAAGAGCTGTGCCAGGGGAGGTTTAGGATGGATATGAGGAAAAGGTTTTTCACCCAAAGGGTGGATGGGCACTGGAACAGGCTCCCCAGGGCAGTGAGCACAGCCCCAAGGCTGCCAGAGCTCGAGGAGTGTTTGGACAATGCTCTCAGGCACAGGGTGGGATTGTTGGGGTTGAGCTGTGCAGGGCCAGGGGTTGGACTCAGTGTTCTTTGTGGGTCCTTTCCAACTCATCATATTCTATGATTCTATAAAAAACATCATCCCTGTAGACATTACTTGTCTCCTAACCCTTGTAAAAATAAAGGCAGGCAGCAGGGCACTGCAATCCCAAGGGAAGAGCCAAGACAGGGTCATGGGACACCAGAAATCCCTCTCTTGGCTCATCACAGACTTGTGTTGAGACTTTGGCCAACTCCACTGCTCTTCTCCATTTTTCCACGCTTCCTTTTGTGTTGTTACATTGGAATTTCGCAGGAGGGTTCCTCTTGTGGGCGTGTGTGGGTGCCCACATGTGTGTGCAACATTCTGAGGTCTCTCAGTACAATGGCACTGTAAATTATATCCTGTCAGATTCTTGGAGTGGTGGTATTGGCAGTTTCCTCCCTCAGACACTTTGCAAAATAGCTACCTGTGAAATTAAATTAAACATTGCTTCTCTTGGGGTTTAAACAATACACTCCTCTTAACTTGGGCTAAGTGTTTCTTTGTACTGTACCACTTTATAGATTAAAACAGTGCAGAAAATTAATTACATTTTATTCAGAAAGATCTTTTTTTTCTTTCTTCTTTGCAGATTACAGATTTTCAATTTGCAAAGAGAACTTAGGGGGGACCGCAGGAAATCCCACATATGTGAGGAATGTAACCTTAAGAGGTGGTTCCTGGTACCTGGTCTGCTCTGCTCCTTGGATCTGCTCTGCCTCCCCCAGCTGATAAGAGCTCTGCTGGGTCTGCCTGCCACGCTCATTCCATTACTCCTGACACTGCCTTTTGTCTCTGGACAGGCACAAATCAAAGCTGTCACGTCCTGCAGAGCCCTGGTGTGGCCCAGAGAGCAGAGATCTCTGAACTCTGCCTTGTGCAACCATTTATTACGGGCAGGAGAGGTGTGGGGTAGAAATTCTGCCTCATCCCCCAGCCCCAAACACTAATCTCAGAGGTTGAGGTTTCGCAGCACTGCGTTGGCCCAGAGCTCTTTTGGTGGTCCAGGGAGTGCAGCTGGGAGGGGAAGAGCAAAGCACGACCAAGCCCTTATCATAGCAGGGATTTGAAGCACAGAACAACCTCTGTGAACACCCTTTTTGTCCTCCAGACCATCAAATCTCAGGTAGAGACCCCAAAAGATGTGTGTATGTGCACGTACACACACAAATGCACAAATAACAGAAATTTCTCCTTCAGGGATAAATAAAAATCCCTCTGTCTCACTTTGCCAGGCCCTTTTTTAGTTTCTACTCTTGCTGCTGTAACTTGAAATTCTTTTGGGAGCAGTTTTCTCAGCGAGCTCGGTGCCCACCTCCACTGCCACCACACTTTTCTCCATGAATCCTATGAACAGGGAAAATGGAAGAGCTGGCAGAAGGCAGCCCAGCTGGAAAGTTTTCCAGGGCTGGGCTTGGCCAGCACAGGTACCACCCTGTTCCAGAGGTCACTAAGGCACTGCCAATGTTTTCCTGAGCTGGCTCAGGGAGGACCTCTCTGAAGTGCAGAGGGCAGCACTTTTATCTCCTGCAGCTGGCTATCTTTAGACAATTTTAATAAATCAGTGGGATTAAAAACATTCCTCCCTCCAGCCTCCTTAGAGGTATTTAACCCAGTCAGGCTGTGTGAGGAGGAGGAGAGCTTTTGAAAAGTGATTGCATTAAACAGGGAGATCTGGGGGAGTCTGCAGTTATATCCTCTTGAGCAAGTGTTAAAGGGATGGTGCCAGCTCCCAAACCACCTTCTGTGGGCAATCATCCACCACCCTCTGTGGGGAATCATATTTGTGTCAGCCGTAAAGAAAATAGAGGTGTCAGAAGCCATGCACAGAAAGAAACTGGTTTATCTGTCTCCACTGCACATTATCATGGCACAGTGCCAGAGATCTTCTTGTCATTTATTAAGTGGTGTGAATCATTCCCAAAGTTTTCCCCTGTAGAAGACACGGCACATGCACTTGTTCCTTGCTTTTGGCACTTCAGGAAGTTTGTCTGGAGATCTAGAGAGGGATAAGGCCTTGGACTTGTAGCGAGCAGAGAAGAGGCAGAAACTGTCCTGGAGATGGTCTCTGACCCATCCAAGGAAGTTCCTGCTAGGTGGTTATCCAGCTCCTGCCCTTCTGCTCCCCTGACCTGCCAGGTAAAACAGCCCCACAATAGACAGGGCTCTGAACAACCTGATCTCATGGAAGATGTCCCTGCTCAATGCAGGGGGGTTGGAGTAGGTGACCCTTAAAGGTCCCTTGCAGCCCAAACCAATCCATGACTCCATGATTTTCTGACCCACAGCACCTTGCACAGCATGAGGAATCCCCATTTATTGCCACTGCAGGGACACAAGTCCCAGCCTTTGCATCTAGTGGACCATGACAGAGGTCCTGAGCTTGACACTCCACATTGCTCCCCAGGGAATGGTGTCACTGGAGTGACAATTTGCCTCGAGTCTCTGCCATCAGGGTATTTGCAGCCTGGTCCACGCCAAGGACCTCCACAAACCATGACCCTGAGCTTGCCTGGCCATCTCTAGGCATTATCTAATCACCCTCTGAGATTGTTCCCTAAGGAAATGTGCTTCCCTTCCCAGCAAAGACTTTTCCACTGACAGAGATAGAGCACTGGGGAATTGAGAGGTGCAGAGTTGGCTGCAGAGACCTGTCACCTTCCTGCCTGGGGAGAAAAAGCTGCTCAATGCAGCTCTTTTCCCACAGTTAGGGAACAACAGGGAAAAGTCCTGGGATTTCTGAGACCACTGAATGTTGAAAATTCACCAGTGCATGTGAAATAATTAAAACTGACTTCACTGGGATTTAGCATCTAATGTTTCATTCTTTTCTATGTTTATTTCGTAGAAATTCCCAGCTCTTTAGGAACAAAAACCAAGGACCTCATACAACAGTCTCAGTGGCTGAGGAAAAACAACAAATACTAACAAAGTGCACAAGAATTTGCTGGAAACACCAGCCATGGGGTTGATACCTCAGTTCCCCCCTTCCCTACTTTCTTGATACACCATCTGAGGTTTCTGACCCACGACTATCCAGTGACACGGAGCATGTTCTGCTCCCACTTGCCCCAAAAAGCAACACCAGGTGAATTTTTCCTTGAGCTCAAGGCACATTTTGAGTTTAAAATATGATTCAGATGTTGCCCCTGCAGCAGCACTTTTATTTTTCAGGTGGCTGCAAAAGGGGGCACAACCTTGAAAGGGCAGCTGTTCTTCTTGTTGCTGTCCTACAAATGGGGTCCTAAGGGGTCCAGCAAGCTCTGAGGAGCTTCAGCATCACAGTCACTAATGTAGAAGGCAATAAGAAGATTTTAAATGGAGGAAGAGTCTCATCTGATGGCTTTTTTTTTGGCTGTTTTCATTGCTCATTGCTCCAGGTTCATGCTCAGCTATTGATCACCTTCCTATGGGGATGGCAGATCCAGCTCTCGTTTTGGGTTCTTACCCCCAAGGATGGTAAGTGCCAAAGTTAGGCTTGCAGCCACTGCTCTGAATGCAGAAAAACTGCCAAACCCACATCTCTGTGTGTAATAAACTGCTACCAGATCCAGTAAATATTAGAGGGCAGCACCATGCAAATCCTGACTGGGAGCAGGACTTCAGCATCACTTTTTCTCGGAGATCTCTAATCCAGATCAGTCCTCAGCGTGGAGCCCAGTGTGGTTTCTGAAGCATTTTGTGGTAGAAGATCACATCCTAATTAAGGGAAGGAATGAGAAAAGCCAGCTGCCTTCCTGAGCAGAGACCTTCCTTACAAATCTGGTGTGAGCAAGAGGAGTGGGAAGATGCCAACAGCTGCACGAAATCACCGTAATTAAAAAAGAGAGAGGAAAAAAAAAAGAAAACTTTCCAGTAAGGAGATATCTGGGGGCGTCCTGCAGTGGGGAAAGGTTAATTCCAGCCTCATCTCCCAGCTGGCTCCACGAGGACAGAGGTTAAAGATGAAGCTGTAACATACACATGTCAACACAGCTCACATCTCTGCCCAAGTCATCGTCCCAGAGTCTGCCCCAAACAAACCTCCTCCCTCCTGGTTGGTAGAGAGAACTCACCTCCCAGTAAGCTTTAATGGAGTTAAAAAAAATAAATGTTATTAAAAATGAATGTTCAAGAGGTTGTGTCTCTGCTTGAGATGTCTGGTCTCATGCCTTGGAAGACAAGAATTGACAGGAGAGATCCCTTGGGGGCTCCTTGCTAGAGAAACTTCTGAAAATAACTGGAAGTTGGAAAATATTTGAAGGGGGTTCTTGCCCTGCTTGGACCTCTCCCTTGGGGTCTTCTTGGCTTTCCTCTTCCAGACAGGGTTAGGCTGTCGTGCCAAAGCCCAACAGACTTGTCTAAGAAAGGAAAAACTAAAGGAAGAGGGGGAAAATCTGGTGGAAAACATCATGTTCAAAGCCCAGGTGATCCTGAAGGTGTCCAAAGAGCTGGTAGGCTGCTAAAAGGTGCTCTGGGGGTTGTTCTGGCTGGACAAGAGAACAGAAACTGTCCCTGCTGCCACTGGGATCTCCCACTTTGTTTTGCTCTCTTGCCAAGGCTGAGGCTGACAAGGAGATCCTGTTATTTGATGAGACCTTGGAGGAGGAAGGTGTAAATACAAAGGTGAAGGAAAAGAGCAACCAGGAACAAAAACAGAAGGTGTGGAAGAGTTGTGGCTCATGTGATGCACTTCAGAAAGAAGATGGAGCAGAGGATGCTGAAAATCATCTTGTGAAGACACTCACATGCCTTGCAGGAGCTTTTTTTTCCTGATATAAATTTCGTCCAGGGAGTTTTTTGGCTGGCTGTGGGTTAATACACCTGAGGAATTAAATACAGCCATGAGTCCTCTTACACAGCTCAGTGATAACTATGACATAGAATCACAGAATCACAGAGGGAGGGATCTTAAAGACCACCTTGTTCCACCTCCTGCCATGGGCAGGGACACCTTCCACTATCCCAGGTTGCTCCAAGCCCTGTCCAACCTGGCCTTGGACACTTCCAGGGATCCAGGGGCAGCCACAGCTTCTCTGGGCAGCCTCTTCTTGTTCTTCACCACCCTCACAGTAATATCTCACCCTCCCTCGTAATATCTAATCTAAACCTGACCTCTTTTAGTTTAAAACTCTTCCCCTTGTCCTATCACTATCTACCTATGTAAAAACTCACTCTCCCTCTTTTTTTACAACCCCTTTAAGTACTGGAAGGCTGGAAAAAGGGAATGGTTTAACTCCCTGAGTTAGCTCACCCTCAGAAGCATTTCAGAAAGATGCATCACTCTCCCCTGTTTTAATGGTAATTCCTTCTCTCAGCCCCTGTCCTGAATTTCTTTGCTCCTCACAAGCCTCGTACCTCATCAGAACCCCAGGATCTGCCCTCACCCATATTCTCAAGAATTCCAGTTTAAGTTTTGGGTTTGGAAGTGGGGTGGGAATGCAAGGTATACAAACATGGATAGTTTGAGGAGAAATGTGTAAGCCACAGAACAGACTGAGGTAAATCCTTGTGAGGCTTCAGAGCAACACAAATCTTACACCTACCTGAAATGTGATTCCCTACATGGAGGGTCTGGGTGACCTTTATCTCTGAAGGTTTCCTGTCGGCTTTCAACTCTTGCACTCAGAGCTTTGGACAGCACAGGGAGTGGATTTTTTTCTTCCTTCTAAGATTTTGTAAAAAAAAAAAAAAACAAACCAATGTTTTAAGGGATATTTTCCTTGGAATATGCTTGGATGCTTTTTCAAGGGACCAAATTTTTCTCACTTCGTTGATGGAAGTGTTTTGTTGTAGTGGGTTGTCAGTGTGGGTTTGTTTGTTTGTTTGTTTGTTTCGCAAAAGCCCCAGAAGTGAAGAGGGGAACAAAACAGAACAAGACAAACAAAAAATATATTTGCCACCATCTGAACTCTCTAACTGAAAGGTTTAGGGAGATAATTTTGGGGGGAGGGGGGGTTGTAAAAAAATAAAAGTTGAAAAATCAAAAAGCTGTGGCTGTGGTGAAGGGTTTGTTTGCAAAGATGGGAACTGACTTTTGAGCAGAGGTTGTAGGGATAGGGCAAGGGGTAATGATTTAAAACTAGAAGAGGTCAGATTCTGACTAGATATAAGGAGAGTGGTGGATACCCCACATCCCTAGAAGTGTTCAAAGCTGGGTTAGACAGGGCTTTGAGCAACCTGGTCTAGTGGAAATTGTCCCTGCCCATGACAGGGGGTTGGAATGAGATGATCTTTGAAACTCCCTCCCAACCCAAACCATTCTAGGATTCAATGATTCTATGAATAAAACTCAAGGAATCTTCTTGGAGGATTCCCTCCTTATTCCCTTAAGCCTGTTTAGTTGATCAGACTGGATTGAGGACTTCCATGTGGGGTTTCTGTGGTCTTTCATCCCCAAAATGTAGGATAGCACAAAATCCAAAGAAGAGCAGCCCACCCTAAAATCTTCGCAAGGGCACGTGATCCCAGATGAAGACATTATAGGGGAAGACTGTGGGATGAGACTGGTGATAAGGAGTGAGAAACACTCCTTTCTGTGCCACTTAGATGTGCCACTCTGCAGACCTGATACCACCACAGTGCCATTTTCAGGGCTGGTTGTCCCAAAAGCAGGGGCTAAGAGGCAGTGACCCCTCTGGGTCAGTTGTGATTGGTGAAGTCTCCACACACAGCAACTAAATTGGGATAAATGGTGAAAAGATAGGAAGTTCCCCTTCAGGAACCAACAGTAAGGGGGAAGACCAGTGATAAGAGAAGAAAAAAACTCTGTACACCCTCATCAGGAGGTGGCAGACCTTGAGTACTCACAGGTGCTGAAAAGCAGTTGTTTCATCAGATGTGTGTCCCCTTTACTCCTCGTTCCCTCCTCTCTCTTTACTCCTTCATTATTCCCATTTGTCTAGTTTGCTTTATTCATTATTCATCTATTTCAGTGTCTAACAGCCTGATCTAATTGGCAGCTCTTGCTGTGCAGAGACTCCCAGCAACACCTGCTGTCCCACCAGTGTCTCCTGGAGGACAAACCCAGCTTCCAACACCTGCGTTTTCAAGGCTTCTCTGCCATGAGGTGGTAAAGTGCCCACACCTATCACCTGCATTTCTCTTTCCCTGGGCAACTCCCTTTTGGTCCAGCAAGCAGAACTGGCCTCCCACTCCTCTGTCTTCCTTGGATGCAGCTGGGCCTTGGTTCAGAGGGGAGAAGCCGGTGACACAACCTCTCCCTCAAGATTTGGAAAGAATTGTTAACAGGAGGGTTGTGGCTCTCTGTTCCTTCCTTCCTTCCTTCTCCTGGAAAACCTGATACTGTCCATATTGAGCCCACCTTTGGTGATTCAAGCTGTAGCACCAAGAAAGGGATTGGAGACACCAAATTAGAGACATCTCTGCTGTGACTCTGAGGTGCAGATTTTGGCCAGGTGCCGATTACCAGCCTCTCTGTAACCTCCCCTCTCTGTAAGTACAATGATCCAACCAGTTTGAACTGAAGGCTGACATGAGGTAAAAGGGTGTGTGGGGGGGACACAATATTCCTGCACCTCCTCCCTTACAATGCAACACTGGCATTGAGTGGAGATCCACAGCTCCCTTCTTCCGTCCCTACACGGTGATATCACAACCATTCTCAGTTTTCTCTTCAATTCTGCGTCACTTCTGTTGCTTTTCTTCAAAAGAAGGAAATAGAAGGTGTGGGTTTGCTTCTCTTAATTACTTTTCATTAAGCACTTGTTTGCAGCAAAGCAAGAAGTGAGAACTTGCACCAGATGAGCACAATAATGCAGAAAAAACAGCAAAAGAAACAACTCAATCCTTTCTGGGAAAACAAGTGTGAGGCAACCTCTGGGAATCAAATAAAGTGCCCATACATATGAACAGCAAAAACCAAACATGCTGCATATTAATTCAAGCCAACTGCTTTTTCAGAGCAGAACTCGAAAAACATAAACAAGTTACTACAAAAACAGAGGAAATTGGCTGGCATTTCCAAGCCTTCCTTTCACAGCTTTTGAAGATGTTTGATAAGAGATCCTCTCAGTATTTTGAAGTCAGGGACAGTCCAATCCCAATGCCAACTGAAGGGCAGAGTCATCCTTTTTAAAGGAAATAGTGGATTCTATCCCTGCTTCATAAAGACCAGACTCCATCCTATGGAGCACAGCTCCTCTTCCAGTGGGACAAAGCAGATCAGGAGGTGCCTGAGAGCTCCCAGGTGGAGTCTTTCTGATCAGGGGGACTGGTTAAAGAACAAATGTCCAGAGGAAATGGACTCAAGGCCCTGAGAAAGTGGCCCCTTCTGAAGACAGACTTTTTATCGTGAGCATGACACGTTCAATACTTGAAGCCTTTTTCAGCCTCAAGTCCCAGTGGCAAAACCCCATTTCAAGCAGAAGTCTGGCTCCACCACTCAGAGATTTCCATTGATTTTCCCTGGCAGCTGCATAGATATTCCAGGGACTTGGGGCCACTGAAAGGGCTTAGCTCAGCAGCTCCCAAGTTGAGGGAAACCTTAAGGTCATTCAGAGTGGCCTAGACACACACACAAACATGCACAGGCAAGCTGAACCCTTGTGTGCAAATGCACAGATATTTAAACCTGTCTTGGCATCTTCTCCTGGGGCAAACAAGCAGCTGTCTGGGCAGCAGAAACAGCCTGAACATCTCAGCTTCTTCTTCCCCCCTGCCCACAACGCAGTGCTGACTCAGAATGCCACATTTTCTTCCTCCTGGAGGATGGTACCCCTGCAAAACAGTTTAGCTGGCAGAGAAAATGACTTCTGGGTTGGATGGATACCTTCCTAAATACTTCTCTGTGGTAAAGGAGAGGTACAGGAGAGCTCAGCAGAGATATAACCACTCGCTGTAATGAGCACATGGTTTGCTCAGGGTGTTTGTGCTCTTGCCTGGACTGAGCTGAGTGACCTCCACTCTGTTCCATGGGGGTTCATTTTTTAAGCCTATTTCTGTGTTTTGTGCAGATAAAGTCTGGTTTTCCAAGTCTAGGCAAATTTGTCAGCATCTCCTCTTGAAAAGCATTTGTTCTAGGCTGACCAACCACCAGTTCCTGTGGAAATCAAGGGAGAAAGCTCCTAGAAATTTCCCAAACTCATCCCAGGAACATCAGGCTCTTAGTTCCCCTGGGCTACAGTAAGAATATGCCTCAGAAAATGCTGAATAAAACATGCCAGTGGATCTCCACTTTATATTCCAAGTAGGTGATGTGTTGTCCTTTCTTGGTGGTGCTGGGTTAACAGTCAGACTCCATTATCTTAGGGGTCTTTTCCAACCTTAATGATTCATTAACTCCTGGTCTTGTGAGTGTTTCTCTTGCTGGTCATTGGTAAACACCAAGATCACCTTCAGATGAAATGGTGACCTTGCATGACAATCTTTGCTGCCTCTCTGCTTAAGACACCAATTTAAAATGCCATTTTTTTCAGGAAGCTTAGCTCATTTGCAGTGCTTCTGTTTCATAAAAAAGCAACATCTGGAGTTACCAATGCCATAAGGAGCAGAGAAAATCCATGAGGGTCCCTCTTGACTTTTAGTGTCAATCCTGTGAGTTGGCTCCTACCAAAACTCGAGCCAAGGGCAAACTGCCTTGTACCCCACCTTTTTGCCTCCTAAGAGCTTGAAATTTTCTTGTAGTGCAGCCCTTGGAGATCCCTGTCAGGAAGAACAAGGCAGAGTGTTTTTTCAGAGTGCTTTGTTTGTTTGTTTGTTTGTTTGTTTGTTTTAAAAAGCAACTTTATGCCAGTTGGTGTTACAAATGTGGTTTTTTCAGCAGATTGGACGGGAAGGTCAAGCCATAAGTCCATAACCATAAATCTCCCCCTCAGCTGAAGTTTTGTCAGGAGCTGGTTAAAAGCACTTTTAAGGTTCAGAAAGAGCTACATAAAGGGCAAAAAGCCTTTAATAGGGACACATCCTTCCCAGGGCTGCTGGGAGGACCTGTGCTCAGGAATGCTTTCTTCTTGGAGGAAGTCATTTCCAAAAAAAAAAAAAAGAGGAAGGGTGGAGTCACTATTACAAGCTCTGATGTTATAAATGAGTAAAACCTTTTTCATTAACCCATCATTTGATCTGCAGTAACAAACTACCCAGATTTGTGATCTTAACACACAGGGATTGCCAGGGCTGGCTCAGGCCACTCGTGTTTCTCCTGGTGAGAGAGTACAACCCACACCTGATCCCACAGGATGTTCAGCACGAGGCATAAAGGCAAAGCTCTGACTTACAGAAAGTAAAGATCCTCTGGGTCACTCAGGAATACAGGAGGTGAAAGGGAGGCTCTGGGAAAAGAAGATTTAGATTTTAGGCTGAGGAAGGAAGCTCTGGGAGCCGTTTGAACAGGGCTTTGCTATTTGTTGTGCATTTCTTGTCTAGCTAATACTAGTAGTAGCCAGAGAGAAGGTTTGTTTTCATTGTATATGAAAGCATAATAAAAGCAAAGCTTGCTCCCAGAAAGCTTTAGCAACTTAGAAAAAATGTTGTTCATATTTGAGAAGACAGAAGAAGGATTGAAAACAGTGACACCCAGGAGTAAACAGTAGATGGAAGTAGGTCGACGTAGGAGATGGACCCAGGTATCCAGGCAACCCAGTGCTTTGTCCTCTTGCCCACTCTGGCTGACAGAATCAAAAGCTGGAGGAAGGGAAGGACTGGCACGTGACAAAAATAGGCAGATGTGATTTTTGGGAAGGACACCTGTTTGCAGGAGCACCAGGTCTCCTTATCTCCCTGATGCTTCTGTTCTGTGAGCACAATTAGTCACCGTCCCCTTCTTACCACCGGCATCAGAAGCAGCAGAAAACCACTGCCCTCTTTTCCTGTGTTTCCCATCTCCATCCATTTTCCCCTGACATTTGCCAGGACAGAGTGTGCAGTGCAGTCACAGAGCCCTCTGTGATGGACAGCACCTCGTTGTGTTCCGTGTTTGCTCTGCCAGAGATACAGCCCATAAAGGAGATAATTTATCCTTTTACCAGACACATCCATGAAAGCAACTTATCTTCCCCTTCATCCACCCAGAGCCAGGATGTGGCTCTTATCTGCCTGTAAACCAGGCAGAGTGGAGCTTGTTGCCCTTTAAGGTCAACCTGTTGGGAAAAAAAAAATAAAAAAGGAGAAGAAGGAGAATTTTTAAGTGGTGGGGTTTTTTTCCTAGCAGCTTGGGGGTGTTGGACATGCCTGTCATCATGGCAATCCCTGGGAAAAGGGACCTGTGCCTGCCTTTTATGCTCCTCTTGGAGATTCTATCCCAAATGTTTGAGCTCTGTTTGCTCAGAGCAAGCCCAGAGGAGGCCAGAAAGATGCCCAGGGGGCTGGAGCACCTCTATTATGGAAGAAAAGTTCAGAGCACTGGGGTTGTTCAACCCTGGGGAAGCAAAGGCTCCAGGGAGACCTTATTGTGGCCTTTCAATACAGGATGGGAGTTATAAGATGAAACAAGACTTTTTGGCAGGACAGTAGTGACAGGACAAGGGACAACAGTTTTAAACTGGAAAAGGGTAGATTTAGGTTGAATAAAAGGAAGAAATTCTTCCCTGTGAGGCTGGTGAGGCCCTGGCACAGGTTGTCCAGAGAAGCTGTGGCTGCCCCATCCCTGGAAGTGTCCAAGGCCAGACTGGATGAGGCTTGGAGCAACCTGGGATAGTAGAAGGTGGGTAGCACTGGATGACCCTTCAAGGTCTCTTCAAAGCAAATCATTCTGTGATTCCATGGATCCACGTCCAGGGAGCTGGACAATACAGCCAGTGGACAACAACCTCTGCTAACAGAAACTTCTGTAGTGGTTGAGGGGAATCACATTCCTCCCAACCCTGACTCTGTTGACTCTAAGTGAAGCCTCAGTGCCCGGCTCAGAAGTGGCCTCCAGCACAAAAGATGCCCAGTTCAAGTGGGGTGAATCCACTCTTAAAGCTGTGTCAGATGAATCCCACCCTGGTGACTCAGAGAGAAGGAATTGCATTAATACAGGCATGTGTGATGAAGTATTTCCTTTCATTTCTCTTCCAGTCTGACTCCTGGTCACTTTACTGGATGCTTCTTAGTTTCTGTGTTATGAATAACGGTGAGTAACCATTTCCTACTCACCTTCTCCGTTCTTTACACGCTGTTCATAGTCCTAAAATGTGATTTTAGGAAAGAAACTAGAAGGATTCCACACAAAAGGCATGGAAACACTGCAGATTTCAGCAGCTCCATGCTGCTACTTTCTGGTTTGTTCATTATTCCCTTCCAGTAATTCCTAACATTCAGTTCCCCTGAGCTCTGATGCTGAGATCTCTTTTCTGAGTGGAAATAGCTACTCTAGAGACCATCACTGTGTATAAATGTTTAGGGCTGCATTTCCCACATGTGCATTACTTTGCATTTACTAACACTCACTTTCACCTGTCTCTCTGTTGCCTGTTGTTGAGATGATCCTACAACTCCTGATGGGAATATTAGTTTCAATTACCATGAATAATTCTGTGTCATCAGCAAATTTCAACGTTTTTATTGTCAGTCTTTTCCAAATCATTTACAAGTGTGTTCAAGAACACAGCTCCCAGTGGAAAACCCTGCAGGACCCCCTTGGCAACGTTTTCCACCATCAAAACCCGTCAATTCTTTGTTTCCTAC
Organism: Pachyramphus minor; assembly: GCA_013397135.1. Taxonomy (NCBI): domain Eukaryota; kingdom Metazoa; phylum Chordata; class Aves; order Passeriformes; family Tyrannidae; genus Pachyramphus; species Pachyramphus minor. The sequence goes on along the minus strand of VYXB01009511.1, from coordinate 243,346 downwards.
CTTTTAATCAATTAATAATCTACAAGAGCAATCAATCCCACCGCAGTTCATTTTTTTTGACTCCTCTCTTGAAAGACCTTGCTGAGAACTCTCCCATTTCCACTACACCAGCTGGATCATCCTACCACATGTTCACAAAGTCCTTGGAAACAGTTTGATTTGTGGGGGGCAATTTCTTTAAAACAAGTGTTGCCTTTTCCTCAACATGTTGCATTTAGGCCTGGGACTGTGGAAGCTGCTCCTCCTTGCAGATCCCACCAGTGAGTTTAATACACATCAGCTTTACCTTCCCAGGTCCTTCACGGTGCCCTTCTCAAAAATTCACAGCACAATTGCTATTTTATATCCCCTGCAGCTAAGTCTGATTGAAGTGACAAGCTGCACATGACCATTAATAATGCAGTATTTTTATATCTCCATTCCCCTGGAACTCTTGAATCATGTTTTCCTTTCTTTTCATTGATTTTTTATAATTTATTTTACTAACCCTTCTGTTAGGAATCATTCCTTTGATTGACTTACTCCCTCTTCTTCCCCAAGATAAATGTTGATGTAGGAACCATCTTAAACTACTCCACATTTAACATGATTGGAAGAATTCATCAAAGTTTTCTGCTGCACATAGTGACCATCCCTTCCTTGCACATCTCCTTTACTCCTGTTGTAATTCCCATAGAGTCCCTGGCAGATTCTTGTATCAATAAATTGGAGTAAGGTTTTATTAATATTTCATTCCTTTAGTTAAATGTTTCTTAAAATCTTTTTTGGCAAACTTTATTGATGTTTCATGTTAAACATCCAGAAATTAAGTTCTTTCTACTCCTCATTTCTCTTTTGGATCATTTTAAATATTATCTTTTTGCTTCAATCACTTTTAGTCTTTTACTGGCCACTTATTTATCTAGGTTTAGTCTTTTTCAAAATCTTTTTAACACATGAAATATATTTATTCTCTGAGTGTCAAGTTGGTTGTCTTTGAAGAATTTACTGTGCCATCAGTAGGAATTTTGCATCTTTTGCCATTTCTTATAGTTTCTTTTTGAAAGCTTCCCCCTTTTGATTAAGTTAAACCCCTTTTGGACACAAAGTTTGATTTTTCTCTTTCTCCCTTGCAAGTATTTGAGCTTATGTACATTATGTTCACTGTCACAGTACAGCAAAGGTTGGGTTTGGAAGCTGCTGGAATTCCCAGGCTTCAGGAACAAGGAAATAAAATCCCGTGATTCCTCCTGTACCATGTCATTCTTTGCATAGTTTCTTTTTTAACCACTTTTATACCTCTGACAGAGAGCAGAGAAGGCGCTGGTCTCTGACAGACATTGATAAGAGCACACTGGGGCACTTCCAAGGACCATCACTCAATCACAGCCTGGAAAGAAGCTCTGGAAGTCTCTGAAAGAAACCAGAGTTACTTTCAAAGTGAGATTTGGTTGTACAAGATCTCATCTAGTCCAGCTCTGAACATTTCTAAGGAGATTCCAGAGCTGTTGCAATAGTCAGTCACGCCCGTGGTGAAGAACTGCACCTTAAATCCAGCCACAATTTCCTTTTCAGTTACTTTTTACTTGTCTCCTGCCATCTCACTGGTCACCTGAGGAATGCCCTCATTTACATTCCTGGGGCCCTTTACCTGCCCCTTTGAAGCTGAGTGTGATGTTTGCCTTTTTTGCATCTGGAACTGCCACAGTCATTCCAAAAACCTCACAAAGGCATTGGCAGCTCCCTCACTCCCCTTGAATGTGATCTCCTCTGTCTCATGGACTTGTTACCATCACCTTAACGCTCCTCTCTCTGGGTAGTATCTCTTTCCCTCTCAAAAACACAGGTAGATCTGGGAAGTTTGGAGAAGAACTTGCCAGTAACTACTGAGGCAAAGAAAGCACAATGTACCCCATTTATTTCCATATAAAGAATCCTACACAGTTTTGTGGCAGCAGAGAAAGCAGCTGCCTCTGTGACCTTTTCCTGGAGCAGTTTCAGTCAGAGACACTCACTTTTAAGGGTAGTTTTTCTGTTTAGTGTCATCACCATTAGGACAGAGTTATGGGATAACTGATGATGATATCAGCTGCTTGTTTTGGAGCTAAAGCTGTTTTTCTTGACATGTTGTGCAAGGCCCCACGCTCAGTGAATTCTAACCCTTCCCACAGATGTCAGATGTCAGCAGAGCTGTGTTTATAGAGAGCCCTGCCATGGGTCAGCCAGCTCAGATATTGCTGAGTGGGGGGCAAGAGGAAGAGAATCCTCTTCATCACCACTGCAGGACAAGGAGTCTCATCCCTCAGTTACCTCTAACCCACAGTTCATGATTAAAACTCAATGGACAACAACCACAGGTTGAAAAATAACATGTAAAAAGCTGAGCTGGAAGAGAGGAGGAAGGAGTGTTGCTGAAGTCTGTCCTGTTTGTTGGTTTTGTAGGATCAGGTTCTTGCTTTGCTGTAACTCAGTCCTTGCTCCTGGTTTGTCTTGTATCCCAAAGTAGAATCCAGCTCTGAGTTTGCACAGGGTGGGATGGGGGGAAGGTTAGGACTGACCTCTGCTTGCTCAGAGGAACATTTTTAACCTATTCCTCTTTCCACACTGCCAAGCTCTTTCCTTTCCCTCCAGCTCCAGTATTTCTGCCTTAAATCCAGCCCTCTCCTGTTGGGGCTCTGGTCATAGTGAAACCAGCCTTTCATTCCTCTGCCTCCCCACATGCCAGCCTCCCTCTCCTCCCTCTGCCCCCTATAATTTACTTCTCCCCCTTCATTGACACAGATGGGATTTTATGTTTAAACAATGTTCCACCATGTACCAGTTCCCCCTGATAAGTAAACTCAGTTCCAGGGTGACTCAGCTCCGTGGCATGCAGGTAATTCCTGCAGCTCCCTCCCGTGGCATTCCTCCCCAGTGCCTGCATCTGAGACATTCCCACATTCTGGAGGTCTGTGTGTGCCTTAGGTGACTGGACAGTCTATTTTCACCCCACAAAGATTTAATGGACAGATTTCACAGAAGCCTTCAGAGCTGCTCTGTATGGAAAATCTCGTAGTGCCTCCATCCAAAGTGTTCAGAAAAGTATTTCCCAGTTGCAGCCAAACACCTGCCAGCTGTGTTGGTGCTGCTCTGAAGGCAAAACGTGTTCATGGTGTGATCCATCTCCATCCCTCAAAGAGAGGCCTCCCAGAGCCCCTTTTTGGCCATTCCAGGGCACTGATACCACACATGGATCACTGAAGACAGTGTGACGGTCAAGGGTGGGCTGGATGCTCAGCAAAAGGTTTGGACTTAAATGCTGGCTTGTCCAAGCAGAGAGCTAGGTCCTAGATATTCATGGAATCATGGAAAATACCTCCAAGATCATCAAGACCAACCTTTGACCAAATACCACCATGCCCACTAAACCTCAGAATCATAGAATCATAAAATGATTTAGGTTGGAAGGGACCTTAAAGACCATCTTGTTCCAACTCCCTGCCATGGGCAGGGACACCTTCCACTACCCCAGGTTGCTCCAAACCCCATCCAACCTATCCTGGAACACTTCCAGGGATGGGGCAGCCACAGCTTTTGTGGAAAACCTGTGCCAGTGTCTCACCACCCTCACAGTAAAGAATTTCTTCATTAGATCCAATCTAAATCTCTCTTCTTTCAGTTCAAAGCCATTCCCCCTTGTCTATCACTCCAGGACCTTGTAAACCATAATGCAAAGTGCCACATCTACCCCTTTTTTGAACAATCCCAGGGATCAGACTCCACCACATCCCTGGGCAGCCTGTTCCAATGCTTAATCACTCTTTCAGTGAAGACATTTTTCCTAATATCCAACCTGAACCTCCTCTTGTACATCTTGAAGCCAACTCTTCATCTCTGCCCTATAACTATCTACACATCCATTTAAGCCTCTGAATTTGGAAGATTCCTCTGTGCCTGTTTATGAGCTGCCTCAGCCCTCAAGTGAGTGGTTGAGATGAGCTGGAATAACACCACTCAGGCCCCTGGCAACACAGATAGACATCACTGCAGAAAGAACTGCAGCTTTTTAGTCCCCAAACATATGTTCCTCTTGTTCCTATAACTGGAATCAGCTCGTGGAAGGAGCGCCAGGCGAAGTGTCCCAATTAAAGTAATATTTCACTCCGCGGATCCGACGGGTTTGCGTCAGGATTACGAAGGCAAATCCAAGACAGTTACAAATCTGTGGAGTAATAGTGTGCTGATCAAAGGATAGAGGGAGGAGGATCACATTCCTCCCAGCTCCTCAGGCTGACAGTGCAAAAGCAGTAAGAACACCCAGTGCTCTGCTCAGATACACAGAGTCCTCAGCCAAGAGAGTCTTATCAGCTGGACAGGGACCTCGTACCTCCTCGAGAACTTCACTGAGCCAGGTCACACCTCCTGATCCGAGGAGTGATCCCCACCCTGGGTTTGTTTCTGCTTTGCAGTGGAATGATGCAGCCCCTGGGAAGCCATTCCTTCACCTCCTGGTCTCTGCTTGCAGGAGGACTGGCCATAAAGGTCAGCATTTCTCAGCTGGGCACTTCACTGTCCCAAAAACCCCCTGTTGGATGGGTTAAATTAGCCTTTTTACTTCCAAAAAGAGTCTTTCATGCTTCACCCACCAGTGATAGGAGATCTAATTGTCCATTTTCCTTCTCCTTTTTTTCTCTTTTACTACAATGCTCAAAAATGCATTTTTAAATCTCTTTCTTTCTTTCTTTCTTTCTTTCTTTCTTTCTTTCTTTCTTTCTCTCTTTCTTTCAAATTACAGTGGCAGCTCATTGTCTTGACTCCTGGAGTTTGTGCTTAGAATACTGACAGATTCCCCTTTTTCCAGTTGCCCAAGTCAGCCTGTATGTGGAGAAGGGTCAAAAGTATAAATTATGAATTTATCTGAAGGCTGGCAGATCTAGATGGAGACATCCTCCTCCAGCCTGAGTTGTGCTGATGAAAGTACTGCTGGAGAGTACCACAGATCTGCCTGTGAACTGCTCAGAAAAACACTTTCAAATTTTAAAAAAAATTAAATAAATGAATAAATAAATGTGTAAATAAGTTGGAGGTGTTAAAAACATTTTTTTTCTTCATTTCCAAATCAAAATTTTGAAGTGTTAAATTGCAAAACTGGCTGTGATTTTAGTTGACCTTTCTGAAGAGTTTGCAGCGATAAGCAAAAAAAGCCACTTGATCTGAAGTGTTTAATTTTAAGACAAACCCAAAGTGATGACTCAACCTGATAGGATTTTTCGCCTGCTTTTCTATTTCTGTGAAGGAAAAAAAAAAATGGGAAAAAAAAATTCATTTTCGTGCAACCAGTATCAGTATTTTGATTTTGACTGACTATATTTTCTGAGAACAGCTTCTGAGCCAAAAATTCTCCCGGGTGAAGAAGATGTAACACTCATTTTGACACTATGATTTTCTGCCACCCAAGGCAGACTAACTGATAACCACTGGACACTGTGTCTCTGTTCTTGTGGGGATCACCTACATTTAGATTGGTATTTTTGGCAAATATTTATGTAAATGTGACATTTCAATTCAGTGCATCAACAACAGAATCTGAAATCCCTCCTGTATTCCTGTGACATCCTCCTGTGTCCAGTCTGCTGTGGATGACCCTCCATGGACACACCTGCATGTAGGGGACCTCCAAGGTCTTCCAAGGAAAGACTTTGAGAGTGAAGATGGGCCTTTGATCCAACTAAAGAGCAACTGAACTCCCAAGCAGCAGATATCTTGCTTTCTTTCAAATTCATTTCCCATTTGACTCTACTTATTGTAGATTTTCTTTCTAACAAGAAAATCTCCTAAGCTGATTCCCTTCAAGCACTGAAGGTGCACCAAAAATTGGGCAAGTGCTCAAGAGCTGTTGGTCGTGTTTGTTCTGTATTCCAAAAGAAATCACAGACCTGTTCTCACATTCCAACTCAGCCAGGTCCAGCTGCAAAGAGGAAGTGATTTTCAGGAAGAAAACCAGGTTTTCTTCACCAAAAGGAGTTTGTGTCTGATCTGGTTACCTCCACACACAATTTAAAAAAAAAACTAGGCCAGAGTTCTGGGATCAAATTCATGAATCTGTTTAAATTTTGCTTTGTAAGTCCATCTGGAGAGCAGGAATGTCATGGTAGTGTCACCAATCCATGTCCCCAATCCCTGAATTGCCACAATAAATCCCTGCCAAGTGCCTTTTGAAAACAGAATAGTCTGAATACACACTCAGTGTTGGAGCTACTTTTAAAATATTTATCCCTTTTGGAGGAAAAGCTTAGTCTGCAGCTCTGCTGGGGTAGATATGATCAACTATTTGGGAAAAGATTATTAGGTGATTTTTTGGGTCTACTAGATGATTTTTAAGGTCCCTTTCAACCCAAAACATTCTATGATTCTATGTAAACCTGGCACCACTTTCAGTCCCTGCTTGTCTGATGGGGGCTCTGGAGGACAGACACGGAGGCAGAGTGCTATTTGCCTGGAAGAAGCACAACATCAGTGACTATTTGCTTTACTTTGTGCAAACAAAGGGTAGATTCTTGCTCTGAACCTGATTCTTGGTCCCTTCCAGCATCCACCTTGCACACAGTGCAGACTCAACCCTGCCTCATGCATGAACAAGGAGATAATAAGGTGGGACGTGCTTCAGGAGCAGTCACATAGAAATACCAAGGCCCTAAGGCTCAGCTTTCCCCATGTGATGGCTCACAGCCCGTTCCAGCAAGCACTCAGGTCACTGCAGTGCTTGGCAACAATGCCTGGCACAGGAATGCAATGCTGATCACACCCTCTCAGCTTCCTGCAGCCGCTGGCACAAAGTTAACTCCCTGTGCCAGGGCAGCACAGCAGCTCCCTTGGCCAGGCTTGAGGTTTTGCCCTCAAATCCTCCGTTTCTCTCACTTTGAATCATGGAGTGATTTGGGTTGGAAAGGAAAGTTGAGATCATCTTGCTCCAAGCCCCCTGCCATGGGCAGGGCCACCTTCCACTAAACCACGTTGCTCCAAGCCCCATCCAGCCTGGCCTTGAACACTTCCAGGGATGGGGCATCTTCCACCTCTCTGGGCAACCTGTGCCAGGCTCTCACCACCCTCACTGCAAAAAACTTCACCCAAGGGAGAGAAGGAGAAGAGTTTTTGTGTTGCCACTGGTGTGGAAGTTTTGCTGCTCCATCCTGTGGGAAGAGGCAAGAGAGGACTTTAGGTTGATGAGTTCACTGTTCACTCCCATACTTATTGCTCTGCTCTTCTCGTTATCCAGGCTTTGTCCCCTTCCCCAGAATCTCTCCATCCAACAGGTCTATAAGGTCCCACATTTCTTTAAAGCCAGTTTGAGACCAGACATCTCCCATTTCCCAACCTGCTTCCATGAAGCCTTTCCAGTCATCTGCTGAATGAGAACAGGTAACAATCACACGTGAGGTTTTTGTCGTGCTTCTGCAACTCCAGGACAGCAATCTGGGGAGCATTCTGGTCACCTGAAGTCTAAATGTCACTGTTCCAAATTTACAAGCAAGGGAAGGGCAGGGTGGCCATGTGCCTCACCCAGATCCCACCACAGAAGGAGAGCTCAGGTCATCCAGCTCCTCAGCTCCATGTCAAACCCCAGTACTCCTTGCAAGACCTCCTACAATCACCATTAAGCATGAACTCTTTGTGGCTCCTTCTAGGTGTTTCCCTCAACCATTAATGCACATTTTGGATCATGGGAGTATTATATATGTGTGGAAGATGTTATGCTTTGATTCCCCTGAATTTTGAACTCTCTTGAATTTATTTCTCATGGTGCTGTGATTATTATTTCATCAGCCTACCCCAAAACTCCTCTTCTGAGCCCACTTTTAAGCCATATTTACAATATAAAGTTCATTCTGGCTTCGTGTCCTTTCCTCTGAGTCTTTCAGGAGGTTCCCTTTGCAAAGAGGAGTTGTATAAGTGGGTGTAAATTATTACCTCCCCATGAAGCAAATTTTCTTTGATTTCTGTAATAAAAATCGGTGAAAGTATAGACCAAGTCTCAGTAACCAATGTGTCCCTTTTATTTTTACTTACTCATGTCCTAGGAATGGCATCTTATCAATTTATCCAGAAAGAAACCTCTTAGCAACTACTTTTTAGTTTGAAGCCTCTTTCGAGCAGCTCCACTAAAACAAAAGTTTCCTTTAACAATGCATTTCCTTATGTTCTTTAACTCTCAAGAGTGTGTGAGCATATAATGAAAATCCTGGCTAAACAAAAAGTTTATTTTAAATGGAAATACCTATAGAAATTGTCAAGAAGGATGTTCCTCCAAACGTCACCGCTCTTGCCAAAAATACATCTCCACTGGCATTGTGTGACGGCCTCAAACCCACGGGAAGCCCTCTGAGGATAAACAATGCATTCCACTCTGCTTCCAGGCTGCAGGACAGATGGTAACACAGGAGCTGCTAGCTATGGATGAAGGAAAAAAAAATCAAAGGTCCCGACAACTCAAAATAATTGACGTGTTGGAACTTACTGTAAGAAAAAAATGCCTCAGTTTCAATGCTTTACCAGAATTATCATGAACATCCTCATCATTTCAGGTTCAGTAGGCTGCCTGCTGGAATATTTTGTCAGTGGATGACTGCATGCACAGAAAGACTTTTGGAGGGTGAATGCCTCATGAGATGTCTCCATGGGTTGGATGATCTCTTTGGGTTGTGCAGTCCCATTGCACAAATAGTGCAGCCTCAACTCTGTGCTGAGCAACTGTTCCCGGTCAGGACTGTGGAATTTAACACCCAATCTCTTTGGTTTCTGATTCCCTAGGTCTGTTGGATGACTTTTGGTGGGTTTGAAATTTTTGGGGTGGTAGTTTTGCTTGCAAACTGTTCAGAAATGAAAATTTGGTGTTTTGTTTGGTCATGAAAGCAACATGGGGGAACATGACCCTCAAGTAGCTGAAGGAAGGCTACAAGAAAGATGGAGAGGGACTTTTAAAAGAGCATGTAGTGACAGGACATCTCTCTCATCATGTAAACATCTCTCTCTCATGTAAACAGAGAGAGAGAAGGTTTAGATTAGATATTAGGAGAAAAAATCTTTACTGTGAGGGTGGTGAGCTGCCCAGAGAAGTTGTGCATTCCCCCAGCCCTGGAAGTGTCCAAGGCCAGGTTGGACAGGGGTTGGAGCAACCTGGTCTGGTGGAAGGTGTCCCTGCCCATGCAGGGGGTTGGAACTGGATGATCTTTAAGGTCCCTTCCAACTCAAACCATCCTGTGATTCTATGATTCTATTAAAATAAGTATCCAGTGCAAGTCATGGATGTGGAGATACATGTGGCCATACACGGAATTTTTGCCCCCATGACTGGAATCTTCTTTCAGTGAATAAACAGAGACCCACAGGCATCACATCCCCAAACACATGCACCAAACACATGCTGAAGGATTTTAAAGCACATTGCAGTTCTGACTTAACCAGTGGTGTAGGATCCACAATGACAGAAGTCACTGTAACTGTGAGGCATTAGCTTTCCTCAGCAGAAGGGTTTGAAAAATAACCTTATCTTCCCTAGTTCATCTCTATCACTCAGGATGACTTTCAGTGCCACAAATACTCTGGGAATATCAAGAGTTCCTTGTCTCATGCCCATTCATTTCAATGATGTTTCTAATTTAAGCCTGGAGAGAGAGTCCTAAATGACAGTGAGTTACCCAACCACAAGCAGATGATTTAAGAGCAGATGCAACGATCTAGTTCTCAGAAGTTTCCTCTCTTCTGCCTGGCTGGTGAGTTCAAGATATCCTACAGGATGTCAGTGGAACAAGTGCTTCCTGTGGCTGAAATCAAAATATGCCTTAGAACCCTGTCCATGATACAAATTATGCTTGGGGGAATGTCTTTAATCTGCCAGAGGGCAGGTTTAGATTAGATATTAGAGGTAAATTCTTCCCTGTGAGGGTGGGGAGGCCCTGGCACAGGCTGCCCAGAGAAGCTGTGGCTGCTCCATCCCTGGAAGTGTCCAAGGCCAGGTTGGACAGGGCTTGGAGCAACCTGGGCTAGTGGTAGAGGGTCAGAACTAAATGATCTTTAAGGTCCTTTCCAACCCAAACCCCATTCTATGATTCTATGAAACAGCTTTCTTAAAACCTAAATCTTGGCAAAATAGTTGTTGGGTTTTTTTTTTCCATAAGTGATGAGGATTCAGCTGCTCAAACTTCCCAGAGCAGCAGGCAAGGAGTTTGTGAGATCTGACAGACTTCAGATGGTGCTCGGTGCTGGCTCATGTTGCCTGGTGGTGTAGGAGAAATACTTTTACATCTATTCTCCCCCAGATTCACTGGGTTTTAACCCTAATGACCTCTCCACTAAAAACTGGTCAAAACCTCTCACAGATGACTCCAGATTTTTCAATGGAGTCGTTGAAACAGAAGAGTTTGTCCGATATACTCTCAGAACCGGCTCAGGCATAGCCCCAAGAAACAGCATTCTTTGCTTTCTTGTCTGCCTCCCACTCCCTTCATTCAGGAAAAGAGGTGCCAGAACCTCAAGGACACTCTGGAAACACTTAAGAACCTTTTGGACCATCCATGACTCCCTTCTGAGTCAGAGTTCTTTCAGCTTGACATACTTGCTCCCTTACCTTCAGCCCTTACTTTCACAATGAAAATCATCTCACTCTCTCCCATTACCTGTTTGACAGCTCTAGAAATTCCACATAATTCATTCTCTTTTTTTTTCTCTTCCCTCTTCACAATTCTGACCTTTCCTTACAGTTTCTACATTTCCTGCTTCCTTGTCATCACTTTTATACCACCTGAAATAATGGCACCCATAGGCAACAGTGTCCAGACCTGTCTTTCCCTTGTCCCAGATGATTCCTGCTTCAACTGGTTTTCTCCAAAAAAAGCATTGCCTTTTTTGGGGGAAGATTATGACAGAGGGTGTGTACAGGTTGGGGACATGTGCCCCAAAATTTCTAGGAAGAAGAGGCTGCTGTAGGAATGACCTTGTGATGTCAACCAGAGCCTGGAGTTTGCATGTTCCCACATCACCTCTGAGGATGTGCAGAGGGTGTCACCCAGGACTAAAGCCATCCACACCCAAAACATCTGCAGAAGGAGGTATAGAGGTGCTGCTGCCTGCCTGGGAACACTTCCCAGGGTGTCTTCCAACCTTACCCAAAATAACTGGGTCAACCTGTGGCAGGTTCTGTGGCATAGCAGCCACATCTTTGGGAAAGTAGCCAGAAGGAGTGGAATTGTCTCAGGGTAGACTTTTTGAGGAATACCCAGGTCACAAAAAGCAATTCCTTGGTGTCTTTTGGTTATCATGGCCAGCCTTCTGCTGCCCAAAAAGACAAGGCTCTTCTCTAATTCCTTTGTCACATCAGTGAGCCCTGTGTAGACTGCAGGTGCTACACAGGGCCCCTCTGTTTAGGAGGCAGAATCCCAACATTCACAGCAAAGTCACCTGGTGCTACTGATGCCAAGGCTGTGGGTCCTACCCCTGGATGGGCCGTTCACTGGAGAGTTGGATTTGAAGATCCTTGTGGGTCCCTTCCAGCTCCAAATGTTCTGTGACTCTGTGGGTCTGTCCTTGGGAGCTGGGTATCTGCCATGACAGTCAGTGGAGACTGAGGGCTTGATTAAGCTGAGCTCTGGTATCAGCTGAGTTGTCCTAGGACATCACAGAACCTTAGAATATATCCTGAGTTGGAAGGGGATCCACTAGGATCATTGAAGTCCAGCTCCTGACTCTGCACAGGACAGCCCCAAGAATCCCACTGTGCGCTTGAGAGTGTTGTATTTGAGGTACAGAAAGATTGCAGATGTATCAGACACCTCACAGAGACAACTCAGATGGTCCAATAAACCCAGGACTAGGCAGCTGAATCCCACCTACTGTGGCTGGCATGGGCAGGAGTCCAAAGTAACGCTCAACTTGAGCAACAAGTGGCATGGAAGAGGGAGGATACCTGCTCTGGCCAAGGTTCTTTACCAAGGGAGCAGAGACAGGTCAGGAATTCCAAACATTATATGGGATTAATTTGCATAGGCAGAGACAGTTCCCAAAACAAGTCTGGTCTGAATCTCAGGGCTTTGAGGGGGCATTGGTCCAAAGCAGTGGCTCGTGGCATGGCCAGCTGTGTGCTGAGCCCTTTCCTGCCACTGTCCCCATCCCTCCTACCCCAGTTCCTCTCTCCACAGGGAGCTCCTAAACCTCAGGGAGTGGGAACCCACGGATGGTGTTTTGCTGCTGTTTGTCAGGCATCAGCAACCCCCTGCCAGCAGCGGTGGAAACTAAATATAAACCTGCTCGGGCTCCCAGATTTCATTATCGAGCTCAGAAGAGGAAACACCTGGAGCGAGGGGAGGAGGGGCTGAGCACATCCAGCTCTGGAGCTTGCAGGGAATACCCGCCCCACAGGCACCGGCGTTCCCATCACGGCCCAGTAACAAAGAACAAACAGATAGCGTTTTCCATTCCGGTAGCACGTCCCTCCGGAGTCACTGTCCGACCTCAAGCTGGAATTGCTGCAGCAGGAGCCGACCCGTCCGCCAGCCCAAGGCTGCCCCAGGCTCCTTCCACCGAGCTCTGCACACCCGTCTCTCATCCAGGGACTTGGAGAGGATGAGCAAAAAAACACCCTGTCCACCTGCCAGCCCTTCATCTTCTGCCGGGATTTCTCTCAGGTGGACAGTGATGGCTTGCAAAGGGTGGTCCCCCAACCCACTGTGCCCACCGCCACCTCACTCGTGGCGTTTGCCTTCCCGCCCTCCCCTGCCACTTTCTCCATCCCCATCCTCATCTCATCAAAGGGCTCTGTGTTGTGCCTCCCGTTCCCATTGAGGTCGGCACCACAAATTATCCTTTCATTCCTGCTGTCGTCCCCTAGGCACAGCACTGAAGTCCCTGTGTCGTCCCCCCCTCCCCGCTCTCTCCAAGTAAGAAAAATAAATTATATTTTTGTTTTCCTCATGAAAAAAACAGTCCACCTGCTCCGACTTTCATCTGCCCACCCCGTTTTCTGCCTTTCCTTGGTGTGTTGCCCTTTTCTTACAGGAAAACATCCCCGAGGAAAGGGATCAGAGGCGGTGGGGGGGATAACACAGGAGCCAGCATCCATCCAGACAGCTGCTCCTGCTCCACCAGCCAGCAATAAAGATTTTGTTTTCCTCTCTCCCTTCACATGCTAATCACCCAGCAGCGATTAGAGCTGCAGCCTGACTCCAAGGGAAAGAAACAGAGCCGAGGGGCCGGGAGGAATTTTTTCAACATGGAGCAGAAAGGGGGGGAGAAATTGGGGAAGGGAAAAAACAAAACAAAGCAGCAAAACAGAGTAACGCGACTTGAAGAAGCCACATTCCTTATGATTGGTCACGTCCATCCCTTTCAGCATTCAATCCCAACGTGACTGGGCAAGGGGCCTATTAAAGATCCCTATTTTCTTATTAGTATTCCTCCTTCCCAGCCGGAGGAGGTGGTGAGGGGGGGGGAAAGGGAGATGGGAGCAGGTTTGAGGAGAGCGCTGGGAAATTCCTGGCATTTTTCTGCCTTTGTGTCTGGGGGCTGAACTGAAAGGGAGGGATGCCGGGCTGCATTAAGCCTCCTGCCCCCTCCAGCAGAGAAGGGATTGCGCTCCCAGAACTGAGAGCCTTTTTATCCCCTTCCTTACATGGCTTCCAAGAAAACAAAAATACAAATTCGGTGGGGTTTTGAGGGAGACACAGCTCTCAAGGGAACTCTGAGTTCTCCCTGCCATCTCACTTGGTAATCCTGACTGCTTTTGATCCTCACAGGAAAGTAGGTCTTCTCCTTACATCCCTGAGGGCTCAACCCCTTCATTTTCTTGTCTGGTTTCACTTCATAATTGCTGTTTGATGGGGCTCCCCTGGCTTCTCCTTTGACATGATGCTACACTGCTTCCTTTCACTGTCAGATCCTGGCTGGTCACATTCCTTAGGGAATAATGGCCACCACTGTGGGGCTTAGCAAAGGCTGGTCTGAGCCACCACCAAATCCCTCAAATAACTAGGGGTGGATGAAGAGGGAGAGTGGGAAAGGGGGCATATTCCTAGAGAGTACTATGAGAATTGCAGCAACAGGTGACCTCCCAGGAGCTCCAGCACGAGAATGTTGATCCAGAACATCACGTTCATCAGCCGCCCGTAGACTCATCATCCATGAAGTCTTGTAATCCTTTGCCAGTTTTATTCATGCTTCTGGACTCCACAGCATCCTGAGGCAGCAAGAGCCACACCTGAGCTCTGCCTGGCTTTGTCTTGGCTGAGGGATGACGCCCAGCTGCCGGAATTAGAGGAAGGAGTGAATGTTCCTGCCTCCTCCCACTCCCTATCACTCCGGATGCTGTGACCCGGGGGCTGTTCTCCTGCTCAGCTTTCCCTGTTGCAGACAATGCAGTCCCAGGCTATTCCCTGGGTAGTGCTTACACAGAAGTCATTCAGGGCCTTGGATTGTTCCTGGTGCTTTTACCTTTTCCAGCACCATTGTGTCCTGGCGAGGTGGGGGGATCAGCATTGTACACTCCATGTGGGACCTCAGTGCCCCAGAGATTTACTCAGTGCCACTGTGGCCCTTTTTTTAAACATTATTCTTTTCTTACAAACTCTAAACTCCTATTTGACTTTTCTGACTCTGGTGCAGTGATGACTTTTCACTCATCTCTTTCCAGGTACCCAAAGATGTCCCCTGATTTGGGGCCTGTGCTTGGTTAGGCAGCCTTTTTTTCCCCGTGTCCAATCTTCCACACTTTCCAGCATCAAAAATGGGCTGTCCCTTTTCTTTCTTGCTTCCTGTAGACTCGAAAATCCTTCAGCAGTTTCTCCCACTGAACAGTCTGAGCTGAACAAGACCAGAAGAGGCCAACCAATATCACAGCTCTACTGGGAAAACCAGCCATGCATGCCTGCTCTTTGTTCCCCAGCCTTGAACCTTTAATTAATCTGCTGCAGCTTGTGAATAATGATGATAAGATAGTCTCTCCAGGAATTGGATCTGACCCATGTGGTAACTCACCCATATTTTTAGTATGCAAAAGAGGCCAAAAAGTCCACAGTGGAAGGATGGCCTTACTCCTGATAGTTCAGACTACTCCTTTCTGATGGTCTTGAGGGAGCAATCCCAAAAGAGGCCTTCCTTCAATACACACAATCCCATGAGAAAATGAATGTACCTAACAGCATGAGACCATTGAGATAGTCATAGAAACACAGAATGGTGGGGGTAGGAAGGGATTTTTAAAGAAATATCCAGTTCCACACCCCTAAAATGATCAGGGACATCTTCAACTAGACCAAGTTGCTCAAAGCCCCATCCAGCCTGACCTTGATTGTTTCCAGGGATGGGACATCCACCACCTCTCTGGGAAATGTATTCCAGTGTTTCACCACCTTCATTGTAAAAAACATCCTCCTTTTATTTAATTTAAATCGACCCTCTTTTAGCCTAAAAGCATCACCCCTTGTCCTATCACAACAGGCCCTGTTAAAAGGTTTGTTCCCATCTTTACATAGACCACCCTCTGAAGTATTGCAGGGCCACAAAAAGGTCTCCATGGAGCTTATCTTCTCCAGGCTGAGTCCCCTGAGCTCTGCCTGGATTGATTTTCATTGGGGGAGTCCTCTCACCTTATCCCACCCATCCTACCTCAAGGATGTATCTCCAGTCCTTCTCTCCTCCTCCATCTGCCTGGCACCAGGAGGGGAAAATGTGGAGGATTTTACATCATGGAGAGCTATAAACTGTGTCCAGATCTGTCCCATGGAAAGAATTATGAGGGGTTGACACATCCACACACCATCTGATAGCTAAAAATAGGGAGTGTCCATCTGAAATGGCCGAGCCCCACCTCGGCACTGCCCTGGAACACCCAGTGGGATGTGTGTTTGCAGCCACACAATGGAACAGGAGGAATGCTAAATATAGGGAGAGTAAATACAAGGAGAGATACCCTCCAGCATGGGGAGGTGGGGTGGAATATGTGCAGTGCCAGGAGCTCAGCTTTTGGCTACTAAATAAGAGATGACAACAACCATGGAACCCAGGCAGGAAGAACTTCATTTATTATACGTGTTGTCTTGTGCTTCTGTGTCCTGCCAAGAGTGACCTCAAGGAAACAGGGAGCTCTTCACCACCTCCTGCTCCTCTCCTTCCCTAGTCCTCTTTCTGTTTCTGGTTGCTTTGCAAGGGCCAGTTGTCTCTTCTGTTCCCCATCCTCAGAAGATGCACAACAAGGTAGTGAGAGCCACAGAGAATCTCTCTCACTCACTGACAAATACAAGTCTCATCTCAAAACCAGAGCTCACTGGAGAGGAAAAATTCCCTACCAGAGGTTTCCATTTTCTTTCTCATTATTTCCTGTGATTATTCCCTGAGCTATTTAATGAGGAGTGGGTGGTCCAACCCTGCCTGGTGCTGTAGAAGCCCGAGAAGCAGATGATGCAAAATCAATGATGTCAGAAGTAAGTGAAGAGAGATCCCAGCTTGGGCTGTGCACAACTGCAGCTTGGCTCTCTGGTTCTCACTCATCTGAGGTTCAGTGCTCAAAATACACAACTCCCTTGGGAACCCACTCCCTCTGTTTTGAGGGTGAGTTCAGGCCCACCGTATTTTGTTTTGTTAATCCGTAGAAAATGGTCATAATATTTCCTGTTTTCCAAGTTTGCCTTCCTACATTCTGCTCTCAAATGCCATCCCCTGCAGACAAGTTAAAGAGACAAAGAAAACAGGGTTTGAAGAGGACAAACAGACTGGTTTTGGAGAAAATTTTTTTGTGTGATGCAGCATGTGAACAATAATGTTACAGCATCAACCTGTTCTTAATCCAGCGTCTTGACAACAACATTAAGGGTCAACATCCGGGTTTGTCATCTACCCTGTGACTTCAGTTGCTTTGAAGGAGGGGAGGCTCTTCCTCCAGGGAAGGTTCTCATGGGACAGCAGTTGTTTCCACATTCCTTGTTTCAGAGAGGTTTTTCCCATTATATGGCAATCAGTCTGCATTGTTCCATACCTTAACTGATGATGTTCCCCAAGTCTAGGCAGGAATTCATTTCCTTCTCAAGATCTTCGAGACAAAAGGGCTGGAAGTTCTTCTGAGGTTACCTGACTCTTCCCAGTGCTGCAGCACCCTTTATCCTTGTTTATCCTGCTCCTTCCACCCTTCCTCCTGGGTGCTCCACAACACCACTGTGACCACTACCCATGGATGGGCAACCCTGCCTTCACCAAAACTATTCCCTGGTCACCTCAGTGCTGGAATCCATTGTCCAGGGGCTTAGAAATACAGCAATATAACAGACTTGACATTTTCCTTGTTGGCTTAGGATCCTAAATGTTTCCAAATATGAAGGAAGTTAGTGTGGCACTACCTTCTGGGGCACGAGATGATGATGGTACCTCATCTAACATTACCCACAACAAAAAAATAAACATCAATGCTCATCCCTCTGTTCATTCCACCCAGGGCACTCGAGACTTCTCTGACTGGTTGTAGGAGTCATTTGCAGGGAAACATCTTCATCTCCACTGACAGGAGAGTCCCTGAATGGAGAGACACACTTGGAAATGTCCAGCTGGTGGTGAACCAGGACCTACAGGAACTTCACTGGGGGACACAGAGCACTTACTAGTTGGGTGTTGTCTAAGCCTAAGCCTTCCCTTTGATTGAGACCAAGAAACTGCAGCCAAGATTCCAGTTCCACCCTGCTCTTGGCAGGTTTGGGATCTAGCTCAAATCCTGGATTGGTCAATCAGACAAAGCATGAAAAACACACCCTCCTTATCCTGATTTGTCAAAGCCATAGGCTTGATCCATCATCAGAGGGATCTCTGACATGGTCACTGCTGGTGGTGGGTTTAGCTCTAGATCTTTGCAAACCTGATGGGAGGAAATTGCAGGTTTTCTCTGAGTGGATTTGCCATTTGTTACCAGGAAGGTCAACCCCGTTCAACCTGCTGGAGAGAGGTCAAGGTCCTGTGTGTCCTTTCGATTCTTTTGCAGATGTTCTCCTCAGTGGACTGTAGCTCACTCACACACAGGATGTAGGGACATAATGACAACTTCCTCTGGTCCCAGAGATTTCGGCAAAGCTCTCCCCACACCGGGGGCCTTCCCACCATGTTCACTGCAGAGGTAGTGATCAGGCTGGAGCAGGTCCAGCCCAGCCCCCTCTTCTTCCCGGAATTTCCTTTTATTGTTAATCTCAGCAGTGTGAAACATAGGCCACATCTGGAGTGCTCCTCTGGACATTCAACCTTCTAACCAGCAACCCTTTTTCGTGATGTTTGTCCCCTTCTCTAGAAGGAGAGATTTTTGCTGCCTCTTTGGCTCACTGTTGTTTTAGTTGATTCAGGAGGAATTTCTCTGCTTTGCTGTGCTTGGCACAGAGCTGAATCCCGAAAAACCCTCCATGTCTCTCTGCAGTGCTTCCAGATCTTCTGCCCTTCTGTGTCCACACATCATTACACAGCTTGCTTGGTATAAATACATCTCTCAAACGCAGAATCACCAACAAAGCAGTCACATCTTTCACCTCCACAAGCACAGGATGTCTCACTGGACCCTTCAATAATTTCAGTGTCCATCTGAGGTGTCCCAGAGCAGCTTCCAGCTACTGCTCCATAAGGATATGTGCCTCCTCTAGTTACTGGGACACATCTGTCACCGTGGGTGAATGTCCAAAAAATGAGGGTTTGAATCACATCCTACCCTTAACTTGTTCCTCAGAAGGGGTCACGTTTCCACACAGGGCAGAGGGAGGTTGTTGGATGTGATGTGTTCCCTTCCATGTTCCTAAATCCATCCTGTAATCCTTGTGTAACTGCAAGGACTCCTCTGCAAGGACTCCTCTGCAAGGACTCCCAGAGAGAAGACACCAGGCCACAAGCCAGAGATCACTCTGGCTCTTGACTCTCCTCCTTTTGTTACCTCAGCAGAGCTGCAGCCCCTCAAGCTGCAAAGCAGTGGGTAAGTAGGGTTTGCCTCTGACTCCTGCCAAGTGCAGGGGTGCACTTGCAGAGCTCCCTCCTTCTGGCTGCTCAGCCTCAGAGCCAAAACTGACATTTTTAGGACAAAGCAGCTCCCCTGACATCACTGCCCACATCTGTGAGCTGAATCCCTCCCCTTGCAGGCAGCAGAGAGCTGAGGCACTCGCTGTATGAAGCAGGGCTGTATCTGCTGGAAAATATCAAGGTGAAGAGTTGTGAATGCTGCTAATTCTCCTCCACAAAATGCCAGCTCCCCAGGTACCCAATTAACATCCTGAACCCAGCCTGAAGGATGTGGCTTTACCCTGTGGTGGAACAGGGATGTTCTCCAATGCACAGCATTGAGCAAAAGTCAGGTTTGAATCCATTTGAGCTTTCTGAGATCAATCCAAACCACAAGAATGAATTGTAATATTCCTTAGCTCTGACAAACCCCTTTTCATTGCCAATGTGCCAGGCTAAAAGAAGAATTTCTTTTTCCTGGTAGGAGGCTGCAGGCAGATTGCCTCCAGGTTGGCCTGATCTCAAGTGGGTGAAGTGTTTGCTCAAGGTCTCCTGGCAACAATTTCCCAGTGTCTAGGCAGTAGATTTGGAATTGGCTTGAGCTGAATCAACAGTGACTCCATGTTTGGGGTGATCTGGGTTAATAACTCCTGTCCAACTTATCCTAGACCTGAGTGCCAGAGCAGTTAAAGCCATCACAGGTGCCAGCACCCACTGGCAAGAGGGAAACCTTCCATAAACCTTTCCTAAGGTATCCCCAGGTCAGCACTTTGCTGGGAGTCCTGGCACCATCAGCGGGGAGATGATGACAGGGTCTCACATCCTCAAGGTTTTTTCTTTCCCAGCTGCTTGGAAGGTTCTGAGACATCTTTTCTTTTGCAAACACCACACAAAATTGTCGTCCTGGGGGTGTTGCTGCTGTGGGCACCTGCACAGAACTGCAGGACTGGTGAGGAGCTGGCTGCATGGAGATTTCCCCTGCTATTCTCACCTCTTTTTCTCCTTATGACAAGTCTTGCAGATGCACTTGTCAAAGCCCGTGGCTGCTCTGCTCTCTGTTGTCACCAGCAAAAGGACAGGGAGTAAGGGAGGTGCAGAAATAGTTGGGCTGCATTACAATGAAGGATGAAGGGAAGGAGAAAAGGCCAAAAAAGTGCTGATAACTGTGTAGTTTTCCTCTCCTGAGTGGGTCTTGGCATCCCCTGGGGCCATTGCTGAGTACCTGGACGTTTAATGTGTCGTGTGCCCGGAAGTCACTGGACATGACAGAGTTGTCTCCAGGAGATGATTAAGGGGTGTCTTGCTGCAAGTGATCTTTGAAGGACTTTGCATGTCACACAGGGTCTGGAAGCAGCAGAAAGAGTCCCAACCTCACCAGTACCAAGGGACAATCAGTGCCTATTTTCTTCATTCTCATAAGCAAGCTAAATTCTTATAAGCAACCTAAATTCGTTGTGGTGGATTCTTTTTCAACCAGAGATCCAGAGATCAGCCTCAGCTGTGTTCTCCTGAAGAGTTCAGTACTTTGGCCATATGTTGTGATGCAAGCAGGAATTCTCCTGTCTGCACTTCTCCAGCAGGAAAATTCATATATCTCCATCCTTATTAATCTTAAGCCAGACTTAATTTATTCCCGTGTCCCAGCCTGGAGGCACCAGCTCCAGTTGAGATCCATGCCAAGGAGTGAGCATGTCTTGCTGATGCAGTTCAGCTTAGTCGTCCATTAGCCAGGGCAAATCAAACTGAAACATGCTGTGATTTGTCCTTGGCTTTCTGGGGCTGCAGGGATTTCAGGGAGGTCTTTGTGCAACCGATGTCCTCCTGTAATTCCCATTACTGCTGATGAGAGTGACGCATTTCCACTAACTGGATGAATGTCCCTTAAATTAGGCTTCACTAAAACATGGGAGTAGGGAAATAAGAGAGAGGCAGTGTTTCAATTAGCTTCCAGTTTGTTTTCAGTCTTTTCTTTGAATGGGAGAGCTCCTTATAAAGTATTTTAAAACCCCACACTATTAAACAGGAAAAAGAGCAAATGAGTTTATATGTACAAAGCTTCAGTTCTTGGAAATAATAACATGTATTCTTTCCACTGCATGTTCTTTCTGTAAATCTCAAAACCTTTCATAGATCCAGCCCAGGAATTAATCTTGTCTTATTAATCTTGATGAGATGCAGGATGAAACTTAGAGTTTGCATTGGGAAACTGAGGCACTGGAAGAGAAAAACACGTTAAAAACTAAACAAGCATCACTAAAGGCTGAGACTTATGAGTGGGGTTCCCTTCACTTGGCTGCAAAAAGTAACTCAGCTGTCCCAGCTTGTGTTCCCACTGAAATTAATTCCTTTTTCCAAAAGCTTATTTCTCATCTTGATGCAGCACAAGCAAAGACCAGCGTAAGGATTGGAGGTATTGGGGCCACACAGGATTTACACCAACTCTGTCACGCTGATATCCCAGAGAGGAGTTTTGGGGGTGGAAGGAAGCCAACTGTGGTGATTTGTGTCTCAGCAACCCATGGTTTGCACCAGACATGAGGGAAACTGCTCATAAACCAACTGGGAGAACCAACCCCACAGTGGACATTAGAGCGGGGAAGAGGATATGAGTTTTTT
Organism: Pachyramphus minor; assembly: GCA_013397135.1. Lineage (NCBI taxonomy): Eukaryota > Metazoa > Chordata > Aves > Passeriformes > Tyrannidae > Pachyramphus > Pachyramphus minor. The sequence goes on along the minus strand of VYXB01009511.1, from coordinate 221,776 downwards.
GATTGTACTGAAGGAAGTGGAGGGATCAACCACTACTCTGGGACATGAGGGACATTTGACCCTCTCTTTAGCCTTTATTTTTCTACCATGTCTAAAAAAGCACAAGGAAAAGCAGTAGGGCACCAACTGAAACACTTGAAGTCCAGGACAGGGTCAGAGAGAAAAACAAACAAGGGTTCTCCCAAGGCAACTTGATTCAACCCAACAATTGACCCTCTGCTCCTCAATCCCAGCTCACTCTGGTGCTCAACAACCCTGTCTGTCCCCCAGGCACCCTCAAAAACCCCCAGCCACATCCTAAATATTTCATGGAGAGGATCCACAGAGACAAACCACTTACAACAAGCTCTGCCCCTTCCCCAGTCCAGGCTTAGAACAATTCACCTCATCTCCAATAATTCAATGAGCTTTGTTATGACAGGGCAATGCAGTTAATGGAGAGTGAAATTGGAGAAGAATGTGTGGAAGTTGCAGCTTTTATCTCTAAAACAAATAGTGAATTCCTCAGGGCTGCTGCAGCCCCAAACAATGATCCAGGCTGCTGGAACTTCGCAGGTTGCCCTGGTAACTTCCAGGATGGTTTGGGAAAATCCTTGGCAAAGCGGGAAAAGAAGGAGGAAAAGCCAATGGGAAGAGATGTGGAGTTGGTGTTTGGAGAGCAGTGTGTGCCCAAGTGGCCAGCACAGAAGATATTTAGGTTGGAGGGATGTGCTGCACCTAAGGATCATCTTGTGAAATTCCCGCTGAATCCAGATTGGGACTTCAAGGAGTTTCCCTACTCCATCTAGAAGGAAATAATGTTGGTACATTGTCCAGCAAAATGGAACAATCCATCCCAAATTTATTGTAGAGGTTTCCTACTGGTCCTTCCCAGCACATAGACCTTTCCAAGTGTTTGTGGAGAGGATGAACATAGTGGATTTTGGAGCAGGAGTGATCCACTCTCTCTGGGCTTGGAAAAAGAGATGCCTGTATTGCTCTTTACAGCTTCCCAAGGTGGGAAAGCAGAGAGGGAGGTGCTGAGCTCTTCTCCCTGTGATCCAGTGACATGTGGGAACAATTCAAAGCTGTGTCAGGAAAAGTTTAGACTGGACATGAGGAAGCAGTTCATTACCAAGAGGGTGCTCAAACACAGGAACAGGATTCCTGGAGAGGTGGTTGATGCCCCAAGCCTGTTTAAGAGGCACTTGGAAAACACCCTTAACAACAAACTTTAACTTGGTCAGCCCTGAGCTGCTCAGGGAGTTGGATGAGATAATTGTAGGTCCCTTCAAACTTAAATATTCTATTCTATTCTGCTTAGCTGGAGACACAGAGAATAACAGGTTTCTACCAGTGCCTATTTCCAGCAGTGGAAAAATGCATCTAGCTGCTGGCCTGTCCCTCTTAAAGGGTTGTTTGCTTTTTTTTCCTGCACCTCTTCCTCTTCCCTTTTAATACAAAACCACCAGGTGAGCCCTGTGTGAAGGACAACACACGACTGATGTGATATGAAACCTCCAGATGTTTCTGTGAGCCACCCTTAGCCCCAGTGGGGAGAGATTTGCCCCTCCACACTCCTCTTTCTGATGCACCTGCTGCTCAACAGCCATCAATGTCCTTGTGCATCCTGATAAGGCATTTCTAGCAGCTGAGAGGTCTCCAGGCACCTCTATTTAAACCTCTGCACTTTTCCAGTGATGATAATGAGATCAGATGGAGGGGCCTGCAGCTATCCTGGAGACAGGGGCACACAAATGTGGGTGTCTTGGTTTGGACTCAAATCCACCCAGAGATGGGTTTATTAGTCCATCTGCATGTAGTTGAGGTGGTGACCAACCTCCTGCATTGCAGGAGAGTTGGCAACTCACTGAAAATGAGGTTCCTTTCTTCTTCTTCTTCTCTCTTAAAAAATTAAACTCAAGAGAATCAGAAATTACTCTTGTCTGAGTGGCCAAGCCCAGAGCAAGGTGCAAGAATAGAGATCCTTCAAAAAATGATCGTAGTTGAGATCAGGAGATTATTTCAGAGCTGAACCCAGATTTTAGAATTCTTTCTCTAATACCTATAGGATTTTAACCTCTTTACTCCTAGGAGTTCAGGAGAAGACAATTGGCATTGTGTGTATCCTGGATTGTTCTTAGCTTTCTCAAGACAATTCCTTATCCCGAGGAAAAGCTGCATTTTAGCTCCTCCTGGGCAAACTTCAGGCTAAGGAACAGACTCCCATGTGACCATTCTGACTCCCCATCTTCTGAAATACAAACATCACACCACAAGTATTTTTGTCTCTTAATAAAAGGAGGGCAGTTTGAGATTTTTTATTGTATTTTATTTTATGTTTGCTTTCCTTCCTGAAATAACCACTAGTGTTCCTCACCCCAGCAGCCCACGTGCTGTTGTTCACACCATTGCTCATGTCAGAGGTATCAGCTCTCTGTGTGTGCTGCCCTTCATCCTCCCACCTTGACCCCGAATTTGAATTCCAAACATTATTACTTCGTGCCCAACCGCACAAGGAAAAAGGTGATGACATCCAATAAAACCGGATTACTGGCAAGTTGAGTGATCCTAAGCTGGATCTCAGCCCGAGGATTTTCCTGCCGCATTGTTTTCCTCGGTCATTTTCTGAGAAAAGAGGTAAATATTGCAAGGCTTTCTAGAGATGTCAGTCAAATGTTATGATGAAGCTGAACACAGCTGAGAAGGAATTACAAGATAAAACTGTCATTAGGAATTTATCCACCAAGAGAAACTCCTACTTTGTGTTTTCTCCTCCTTTGCCCAGTTTACTTTTAAGTTGCAGAAGAAATGGGGTTTTCGTATCCCTCTGTGGAAACAAAAGAGCAGCTTGGGATTTCCCCAACAAGGAAATCTTGTGTCAGGTGAAATCTTCCTCCTCCTGAGGCCATTTCAGCCCAGCTGACTCACATACCTCGAAACCACTGACTCTCTGTCCTGTTCTCTCACAGTCTTAGACAAATATTTAGCTGGTACACACAGAACCAGGTACATGTCAGTCTATGTGCAAAGTCAGGATTAAAAATGACACCTGACTGACTTAAGCCCACGAGATTTTTAAAGAATAATAATGTTAATAAGAAATTTTAAAGTAAATTCCTATTGTTTCCCCCCATTTCTCAGGCAGGTGTGCAGGCTATTCTCCAAAGGGTTTCTCTACACCCCTAAAACATGACTTTCATGTTTGGAGCTGAAAGCAAAAGCCTTCACATAATTTCCTGACCTTGTGATGCTGGTATTTAGGAAAACCTCCAGCACTGGGACACTCGTGACAGAGCTCCCAGTGAGCAATGCTGCACTGGGCATCAAACACTGTTTACATCTTTCTGTGAAACACCTTTTTGACACCCCTGGAACTGCCCGGTTTCCCAAATTACGACTTTTTCTGACCTTTTCCCAGGCTGATGGTAAAATATTGGAGCGGGATATGCTTTAACAGACACCCAGCTTTTGAAGCAGCCGTGCTAAATATCCTTTTTTTCTTTTCCTTCAGCTGCTCATGATTCACAGCCCTGATCTGACACCCTCTCAGTAATTATCCCCTTCGAGGCAAGAGGCAGATCCCGAGCCGACGCCTGTACCCTGCAAAGCAGCAGGAATAACACGAGACCTTTGTGCTGCCCCCTTAAAAAAAGGGAAGCTTAGCACCATGTTTCTGGATGAATCAGTTTTTTCCAAGAAGTGGAGACTCTTGGAATGCTGTTGTTTTACCCACCAGGGCAATTGCCAGCAGCCAACACTTCTTGAGGCAAGGGGGGGGAGCAGAGTGTCCAAAAAGTAGGTTGAGAACTGTCAAAATTCCCTGCATAAAGTGCCAGGGTTTTGATAATTAAGAGAAAACCCACATCCCCAATGAGCAATTTAAAAGGATTTAGGTAGCAAGTGCTCAGGGGTTCAGGTGCTGCCTGCACAAGGACCAGCACAGCCCCAATCTGCTGATGGCACCAGCCAGGGGGAATTCTTCTCCTAACTCTCATTACAAACGTTTTACAGTAAAACCAATGGCCACCAAAACTAGGCTGAGTTTTAAGTGGATTTCAAGTCATTTTGTTTTCCTTGGCTTTTCCCTGCCAAGGGAGCTCTGCTTCTGTCTGTCCTTCCCACAACCCTCCAACGTGGAGATACAACACACCTTGGGAGAGCCCATCTCCCAGGCACTGCTATCCCAGAACAATGTGCCCCGGGATATTTCTGCAGTGTTTTGTGGGCATTGGTGCCACAGAGAGTTTGAGGAGCTCAGCATCCCTTCCTCTCCACCCCAGGGACACTGCTGTGTTGGAGCACCTCAGATTTTCCTCTGGGCTGCTTTGACTTGGCAGTTAAAACCAAAATATGCTGATTGGGAGAGTGTAAATGTGATCTGTTATTAAAAATACTCCACAGGAGGAGAAGAAACTGCCTCTCTGATACTGGCAATATTAATAATGTGCATCAACACACTCATTCACTTACTGCAGCTTGAGTTTCCCAGGTTTTAGGGGCTGTGTGATGCAGAGTTGTAGTGAGAGGAGGTGAGGCTGGGCTGAAACATAGGGAAAGTCTCTTTGCACTGACCCAGAAGCCAAAATCAGGACAAAAAGCCTTTTCTGGGGACAAATGCAAAGCAGGTAGGGAGGGTGAGCCAACCACCCCAAGCATCTCCTCATCTTCTCAAGGTGACCTTGCAACAAGAACAAAGTCCACCTTTAACTGAAGGCATCAAGAAAACCATATTTGAAAAGTCTTTTTTGGAGAAAAAGTTATTTTTACCAGCTCTGGGTCCAGACCAGGAAGGTTCCTGGTTTAGCTGGATCTGTCAGAACCAGGAGAGGGATTCAGTGTAAAGCTCTGAGCTTATTTTTAGTCTCCTCCCAACTGCAGCCTGAACATCAGAGTAAAAACTTTCAGCACCCTTCCTTCTTCCCACAAAAAAATGCCAAGATCTGATAATAGTTTTGTCCTTCATCCTCTGGGCATGTTGCTTCCTTTGAGACATTCCAAACCAGTGCAAATGTTTCCTAGAAATCATCTGGTGAAAAGGTACATTCACTGTGGGGAAGAGGAGGGATCAGGGGGATTTTGTACCATTGGAGCACTCTGTGTGTGTTTGGATGGGTGAAAATACAAAAGGTGATCCCAAATTAACCCCCCCTTCAGATAAAAACTACAAAGAAACCCCCAGAGAATCCCAAAACTAACCCAATCTAGATGAAAATCCCCAAGAAACCCACACCTGGATGTGAATCTGAAATCAAACCCCAAACCCCTATCCAGATGAAAATCCCAAATCCATCCCCAAATGCCTATCCTTATAAAACCCACGCAGATGGGAGTCCCAAACTGATCCCCAAGTCCTTATCCAGATGAAAATCCCAAATCCATCCCCAAATGCCCATCCTTATAAAACCCACGAATTTTCCCCTTGCAGACAGGAATCCCAAACTGATCCCCAAGTCCTCATCCAGATGAAAATTCCAAATCCTTATTTGTGTGGGTGGGAATCCAAAATCAAACCCCCATCCAGACAAAAACTTACAATCCCTCACAAATCTTCCCCTTGATGGAAACCCCAAATCCACCCTGAACTCCAGTGAAACCCCCCAAATCACCACTATGCAGGTGGGAATATCAAACCATCCTCACTCCTGCCATTCCAATGAAAACCCCAAATCCTCTCCAACCCCCCAATTCCAATGAAACCCCCAAACCCTCCATATAGATGGGAATGACAAATCCCCTTTCAAACTGCCCACCCTGACAAAAACCCCAAATCCTTCCAAAGTCCTCATCCTGATGAATATTCCACATCCTCTCCATGCAGGCAGGGATCCCACCACCCTGGAAGCCCCTGTCCTGATAAAAAATCCTAAATCCACCTCCAAACCCAATGTACTCCCCAAATTCCTCTGGGTAGGTGAGAGCCCCAAGTTTACTCCAAACCCCCCTCACAATAAAACCCCAAATTCTCCCCAAGCACCTGATGAAATCCCCAAATCCCCCCATGTAAATGAAATATCCCACCCAAACCTCTCACCCTGACCAAACCCCCAAATCTCCCCATGCAGGTGAGAACTCCAAATCCCTATCCCAAAGAAACCTTCCATTTCCCCTCACCCAGCCAGAGGTCCCAAATGTCACCCTGGAGACCCCAATCCAATGGAAACCCCAAATCCATTGAAACCCCCAATTCCCCCCATGGAGGTGGGAACCCTAAATCCCCCCAATCCTCCATTCCAACAAAACTCCTAAATCCTCTCCAACCTCCCAGCTCTAATGAAACCCCCAAATTGCTCCATGCAGTTGAGAAACTTAAATGCTCCCAAGCCCCCACCCCGATGAAAAACCCCAAACCCAGTGTAAACCCAAAGAAGTCCCTAAATGCCTCTATCCAGTTGAGAACACAAAGCCCCCTCCCAAATTCCTCACAATCACACAATTCCTATGAAACCCCTAAATTCTCCCCAAATCTCCCAACCTGACTAAAATCCCAGATCCCCTCATGCAGTTGAGAACCCCAAATACAGCCCCAAACCCCAATCCCAATGAAACCCCCAAGTCTGCCCATGCACTTGAGAACCTAAGATCTCCCCCACACCGCCATCCTAAAAAAACCCCAAATCCACACACACCCCCCAATCCCAATGAAACCCCTAAATCCTCCCCAATCTCCCAAATCCAATGATACCCCCAAATTCCCTCATGCAGTTGAGAATCCCAAATCCCAATCCAAATGAAACCCCAAATCCTTCTCAACCTCCCAAATAAATCTCCCCATCCCAATAAAACCCGTAAATCTTCCCCAACCTCTCAACTCCAACAAAACCCCTATATCCCCCATACTGATGAGAACCCCAAATTCCCCCCTAAATCCCCATCCCAATGAAACCCCCAAATCCTCCCTGTGCAGTTGAGAACCCCAAATCCCCCCTCACCCCCATCCTGACAAAACCCTTAAATCCTCCCCAACGTCCTCACTCCAACTAAACCCCCAAATCCCCTCATGCAGCTGAGAACCCC
>VYXB01009511.1:169680-214564 GCA_013397135.1 Pachyramphus minor | reverse complement strand
GAGGGCATCTCCCGCCCGCCCCGCCGGGATTGAGCGCCGGGAGAGCGGCGGGACGGCCGCGAAGCACCATGAGGGCTCCGGGGCTGCTGCCGCTGCTGCTCCCGCTGCTGCTGCTGCTCGGTGAGTGCCGCCTCCTTCCCCGCTTTTTTGCCCTCGCCGTGCCTGTTTCCCCACCTTCCAGCATCCCTCGCCTCCTCGCCTCCCTCTGTTTTCCCCTTTACTATCGGCGAGTTTGGCGGAGAACGATCTGGGGGTGGGGTGGGGGGATGCTGAGCGCCCACCCGCCCCCTGAGCCCGGCTTATCACCCCGCTCAGCCAAAACCCGAGCGCATCCAGCCCTCCGCAACTTGGGGCGCAGGAGCCGCAGTGCTGGTTGGCTCTGCAGCGGGATGAGCCAAACCCGCTGCTTCCCGATTCCAAAGCCCCTGCCCGGGCGTTTGGGAAACATCTCCCTTGGGAGAGCGATTTTTTTAGGGTCCCATGGAGGAAGAAGGGGGGACATTGGGTTCGTCTTGGTGCGGCTGTTCTTGCAGTGGTCCAGCGCTCCCGGGTGCTGCACGTACCGAACATGAGCCATCACCTCTGCCCGCGGAGATGGCGTGGGAAAAGAGTGCGGGGGGGAGAAAGCAATTCCCTGTTGGAAGTTGATGGAGGAGTTGCAAAAAGGTTAAACTGGAGACCCCTCGCTGCGGGGCAGCGGTGGAGCCGGGCGGGATGTGTCGTGTCGGGGAGGTTTGGGAGTGGAAATAACGCCTGGGGTCCTGCGATGGTGTTGGGGTTCAGGGCGTGGTGGGTGATGGAGTCTGGGTCTTTGATAGGGTGTTTTGTTGGAGAGGTGGCCAAAAAAAACCACCTGGAAAAGTAGCAGGGAAAGGAAATGCGCTGATTCTTTGGAAAGTGAATAAAGGTAGGGAGGAGTGGGGTGTTTCTTCCCTGTAATCGGGGAAGACAAGGGAGGCGAGAACAAAATAAAATGAAATAGTGTAAAATAAAATAAAATACGAAATAAACCAGGAGAAGGTGAAATCTCGCTCCGACTCCTCTCTCCCAAAAGAGCCTCTGCTGAGCTGAATGTGCTTTTATTCAAGGTAACAAAAGCTGGAGGAGGCTCCGGAGGTAAAAGCACAAGTGGAGGCAGGGCCCTGGGGATTTAACTGCGGGGTGAATTCCCAGAGGTCTGGTTGAAATCTCTGCCTGCCTGTTTTTTTCCTGTTCCTCTCGTGGAGCCCCCATCTCTCCCTGATGCCAAGGTGGGCTTTAAAAGAGATTTCTCTCCCTCTTAAAGCTCAGGAAGCCTGGGTGTCATTAATACTGGCATAAAGTAGGAGCAGCTGATGCAATTTTTCTCGTGCTGGCCAGAATTTAGCTGAGTTTAGCTGACTTTGCCTTCTCAGAAGGTTTTGTTTTGTTTTTCAGAATGGGGCAATAAGTGCTCTGGGACTGGGACAAAACAGGTTTTAGTGGGAGGAGGTGTGTGGGGGGGAACCTGTTTCTATAACGCTCTCAAGGGATCCTATTACACCTTTCTCAGAAATTAATTAACTAAATCCTTGAAAATAGCATTTTCTGTCATTCCTTGCTGCTCTTAAGTTTTGAAATAAGCTCCTTAGAGACGCTTTTCTGTTGCTCCCTGGGTTTTGGCACCAGGATTTTCTTCCTCAGAGGCCAAAATAGGCTTGCTGGGTGTTTGGGCTCTGAGTCCCAGACGTGCTTAACTCCAAGGCTCGTATCTCTGCGATCATCTGAGCTGCTCAAATGCTTAAAATTCATCTTTTTCCCCCCTCCTTAAATGGGAAGAAGTTGAGTCTGTAAGTGAAAATGCAAGATTTTGAGTAAATTGGGATGGAGCCTGCCTGATTTGCTCTCCTTGAACTGGATGTGAAATGGGAGGGTGAGCGGGAAGTTGGGATTTTGGAGGGTGTTTTTGGAAGGTGACAACCTCTGTGTGTGGGGCAGAGCAGAATCAACCCAAGGTCGCTGAAGTTTTTTAAAGTCACCTCTCTTGGGTACAGCTATTACTCTAGGAATACTGACTTCCAGACTCATGTCATCCCAAACCCCTGATTCTGCAGAGATTCCCCCTTATTCCCCTGCTTAAATCAGGATAAAATCAGACAAGAGTGTACCAGAGATGCAGCAAACCTGGCATTGGGCAAATAACATCTGTAAATTCAACCAGCCAGTGAGTGGCTCAAGTTACCCATTGCAGTGTCTTCATGGGATATTTAATTTTATTTACTCCTTCCCCATATTGCATCTTGTATTCCCACGGTGGGGGGGGGGGGGGGGGGGGTCTGATAACAAAATTGCATCAGGAAGAGAAAACCAATTCTTTTTATTCAAAGAAGATTCAAAAGAGCCACAGCACAGACCTGTCCTGGGGGCAAAAAAGAACAGGAAGGGGTTTTACTGGAGATCAACCCTTTGCTGGGATCAAAACAAACTACAGATTGATGGATTTTAAATCCTTGTTGCCAAAACACTGCTTTTCATTCCCAAAGCTGGGCTGGCTCCCTGGTACTGGTAGTTCCCTGGTAGTGGGAGTTCATGTTTGTTGAAGACAAGCTGTCAAAGATGTGCATTTTTGAAAAACCAAACATTTTATCCGTTGAATACTAATCCTGACACGGGTGGCAGGAGGCAATTTGGGGCTGTGTCTCCAGGAGGAATAAAAATGGATTAACCTGCAGGTTTTAGAATCAGCACTGAAGCGGGGTCTCTTCTTAATATATTTGCTTTTGGAGGAACTTTGATAAGATTTTTACAACCTTTTTCCAGGCTGTTTTAGCAGCGCCCTGTCTTCGATTCCCCCGTGGCAAAGCAGATACAGTAACAGTACCCTGGGGCCTGTTAGGGAGGCTTAATTAAAGAATTGTTTGTAAATCATTTGAAGATCTTTGGATGAAAGGAACTGGAACTATGCAATAGATTGATTTAATTCCAGAGAGTTGCTCTAAAGGCTTGTGACAAGGAGGCTGGTGATCATTCATGTTGGCCGTGACGGGAGACCGGCTGGAAATATCTGCTCTCAGCATTTCCAGGGAGGCTGGGGGTTCACTTGGTTATTATTTACTTTATAAATCATGTATTTTCTCTTCCCATCAGGGGGAGAGAAAGTTCTGGGGTGTTTTGGGGCTCAGGATGTGGGAAGTGATGGAGGCTGTAGCCAGTGAGGATCCCTCTGCCNTCAGGGGGAGAGAAAGTTCTGGGGGGTTTTGGAGGCTCAAGCCCCAAGTTCTGGGGTGGTTTGGGGCTCAAGATGTGGGAAGTGATGGAGGTTATAGCCAGCGAGGATCCCTCTGCTGTGCTGTGCCCATGTGAGCGCAGAGAGGAGCTGTTGGGGTTTAGGAACCCCAAATTTTGCCCCCTTCTCCATGATGTTGGTCTGGGTGGCCCCTTTTTCCTGTCTCCAAGAACCCACTGCAGCACCCAGAAGCCTCTTTGGGGACTCTGCAGGGCTGGGGAGGATGGGGTGAGTGGGGTTTCATCCTTATTACAGGGTGATACTCTGTGGAGTTCAGATCCTGCTGTAACATCTACTTGTGCTATGGGGCTCAAACCCCAAGCCCAGGTGCCTTCAGCTTTATCTCCAGGTAGCAGCAGGACCAAGCACAAAGCAAATCCACCTGTGGATGCACAGAAATTCCTCCCTTCCCACTGCTGAGCTGATGGGGAGTGACACAGACAGAAACACGCAGGCTGTGAGATGAGGATCCGCCTCACCCTCCGTTCTGATCCCACCCTGACAAAGCTCTTGAATGACCAACAATCACCCTCAGCTCTGAGGTTGAACACCACAGAGGGTTTGAACTCTGCAGGAATCCGGGTGGCCCAGTTTGGTCCATTCCCCATGTGCAGGAGTGTGAAATCTCCCCAACCCTCCGAGGAGATTTCACATGCTCCTGCAACTTCCTTGTCCAAAGCCTGTTTACATGCTCAAGTTGTTCCATAACTGGCCCATCTCCACCTAAGGATGTTGTTTCTGAATTCTTGCAATGCCTGCCCTTTCCTTCACACAGAGCTCCTGAGCAAACCTGGCCTTTTTTTTTTCCACTTTAAGCCATGCACAGTCATCTGGCATTTGTTGTTCTCCAGCTACCTGTGCTGTGTCCACTGCAAACCCCCAGGGCTTTTCTGGATACTCCACGTGTCAGAGAGCGGTTCCTTTGGGCTTGGAATTCCCAAACAAATCCAGCAAGTCTTTCTCTTGCAGTTTATGAGACAGCCAGGCTCAAGCTTGATTCTGCATGGGAATCTTGCAGGTCCTACTGCGGGTGGGGTTTGGGGAAGTGCCACCCACCTCCCCCCAAACCCTCTCCATCTGCCATCTGGGCTTAACCAAAAGAAAATCCCTATTTTCCTCCTAGGATTACCTGGTGTGATGGTGTCCCACAGCCCAGAGAGAAGGTGCTTTCTCCTGTTACTTTGGAAGTTTGGGAACAGTTTGTCTGAGCTTCATCAACTTTTATGGCTCTAACTGTACATTTGTTGTAGAGCTGCTCTGGAACCTTGTGGTGTTTTGCTCTGGAGATCCTTGAGAAAACTGGGTAGAGGCAGGAGAGATGTGCTCTGCCCATATCACAGCTGCAGTTTAGAAGTGCCTAAATGTGCCATAGCCAAAAACACATTAATTTTTGTGCTAAACAACCCTGTCTGAGAAGGTAGAGCTGAGAACAAAAACATGATCTTCCTTGTTACTGAATAAAAATCATATATGACACGGTATGAACTGAAGAGCTGAAATGCTGTGGAAAGGACTGACTGTGGCAGAGTTTCTGTCTCTATTTTTCCTGTTTTTTCTTAAACTATGTGCTGTTTGGTGGAGAGACCGTGTGGTGAGTGGTCAAGGATGGGGACATTCTCTCAGCTGGGGCTGCTGCAGGACAAAGAGCATGAAGAAGTGTTCAAAAAACATGTAGATGTGGTGCTTAGGGACCTGGTTGAGTGGTGGACCTGGCAGTGCTGGATTAATGGTTGGACTCAATGATTTTAGAGTTCTTTTCTGACCTTCCATGATTCCACCAAGTTCTGGTGAGCAGGGGGCTGCAATGCAACAGCAGCTTTCCATGGCCAGAAGCGACCTCCTGATGCTGGAAGGGCAGAAGGCACAAGCCACAAAGAGGGTTTTCATCATAACACCCACTAAATTTGGAGCTTTGTGCTGTGATTCAGGAGGAGCTGGTGACTTTTCACTGCTTGTTTTCTACCCCTCTGTGGTGTGACAGTCTGGGGCCACCAAATGCAGTGGTATTTTATTTCAAGGTGAACTTCCCAGGGATGGGTATCAGTGTCCTCACCTCCTTCCAAAGTCAAGGGAGACAGTTCACTGTAGAACCACAGAATGGTTTGGGTTGGAAGAGTCATTAAATATCATCCAGTTCCACCCCTGCCATGGGCAGGGACACCTTCTACTAGACGAGGTTGCTCCAAGCACCATCCAACGTGGCCTTGGACACTTCCAGGGATCCAGGGGCAACCACAACTTTTCTGGGCCACCTGTGCCAGGGCCTCACCACCCTCTGAGAAAAACTGAGGTTCCCTAAAGGATGATTGAGTCTCCTTCAAGTTACCTGCTGGGTTTGATTGCAAATAGTGCTGGAAATAGTGAGTGTCTGGGGAAGTCTTGGAAAACGCCAAAAGTAAAGTTACTCCTTTATGAAAGTGCAGTGGTGGGTTACTTTGGGTGACCTTTTGGGGGTTGCACGGACATATTCACTTGATTTGAGCCTGAGTGTGTCTCAGAGTCAGCCTTTGGTACCAAATATTGCTCCCCATGGAAGTGGTCACGGCCCCAAACCTGTCAGAGTCCAAGAAGCATTTGGACAATGCTCTTGGGCACATGGTGGGGCTGTCCTGTGCAGGGCCAGGAGTTGGACTCAATGATCCTTGTGGGTCCCTTCCATATCTGAATATTCTGTGATTCTGTGAAACCCATTTGGAACCAACAAACGCCAGAGAAGAGGAAAAAAACCCTCTCTCCTTCAAGACTTGTAATGAAACTGCTCCAAACTCCAAAGGCACCAACGTCCTCCAGGGCTTATCTGCTTATTGAGCCCCAAGCCTTGCTGATGAAGGTTTTCTCATCACTAAATGTGTCTGTTTTGCAGATCTTTGCATCTCTGCAGCTCCTGCTGCTCTGCATGTTGCAGGCACCTTCTCAGTCCTGTGGCCAATGTGTGTCTCACAGCTTGTTTGGCCGCGGGCCAGGGGCGCTCAGCAGGCACTGGTGACACTTCGGTGACAAAGTATTGCAAGGAGACAGGGAGGATGCAAACAGCTTGTTAAAATTAACTCAGTGTGATGCCTCAACGCCCTCTGCACAGAGCAGGAGGGGTGAGAAGGGGGACTGAGCCTTTATTTTGGGCCGAAGCACCTGATTTTAGAGGTGCATCCACAACAAACCAGCTGAGGGAAGGCGACGTGTCAGGTTGAGGTTTGGCTTTCAGTGTGGCTTGAGTTGTGCATAACGTCCAAGGTCCTGTGTCCTGGTGTGGTGCTGGGGCTGGGTGGCAGCAGAAAACAAATGGGTTCTGATTTGGGATGAGCTGGCTTGTGCATGAGGGGAAAACTGGGAGTCCCAGTGTTGCCAGCTCTTCTGTAGTTGTGACAAGTTGCTTCTTCCTCCTACTGAGGGACCCAAGGTAATGCCATGTAGGTTCAGATACGTATCCAAGGTGTTCAAGTTTGAAGCTGAGTTGTCCTTTAATTCAGCTGCATCCTCTGAAGGCAATTTAGATGTGTCTTGGGCTAATTTGTCCACTAGAAAGGTTTGTTTCTATATATGCTCCTCAACATGATCTGTTGTTGCACCAAAAATATCCAGGATCTGCTCCTGGAAACACTTATCATAGAATATATTGAGTTGTAAGGGATCCATCAGAATCATCGAGTCCATCTCCTGGCCCTGCACAGGAGACCCCAAGAATCCCACTATGTCCCTCATGTTGTGTAATAATGTCTGTATTTGCTTAAAAACATCAAAAAAAAAAGGTGTAATTCAGGGTTTGGAACAACATCTTGGTGGTGGGTCAGGAGTGCACCCTAAAGGCTGCCAAAAGAAAAGGCAAATAAGAATCTGATCCTTGGGTTTAAAACCCAAATCTGTGTTTGATGCCAGGTGCAGAACAGATCTTTGGAAATAGGCAGATGGGATCTGTTTTATAACTTCATCCAAAATGGAAAAGGGCAATTTTTATTTCTGAGTTGGTCCCATTTTAGATGTTACTTTGAGGTCCAGTTGATATTCTTAGCATCCTTAATAAAAATTGCATTAATAGAGAGCCTTTTTCTCTGCCTTATAAACTCTGTGCAGGGAGCTTTGGTCTGAGGCCACATGGCTCATCAGAGTGGTGAAAGGGAGAAGGAAGGTCATTTTGCAGTGGAAGAATAAGGTCTTAGTTATTAATGGCAAAGGCTGAAATTTTCTCTTGCAGCCTTAATTGATTTTAGCAAATTTAACTGGAGGAGAAGGGAAAAATTGGCTTAGAGTTATTAAGCTGTAGTACTTAAATATATATTAAATCTATTGTAGAGAAATGAGGAGACAACCTCGTCAGACATTTATTCTAAGTGGCTTCTGTTAGATGAAGGCAAAGAGAAAAATGCCAGATCTCTAACTTTGACAAAGGGGACTTGAAGGGCTCTTCAGAAAGATTTGGAAAAACTGTATTTGAGAAAGTCCTTCTTTGAAACCTAATAGCAAAAACCACTTTTTCTTTTTTTTTCTTCTCCCTCCTCCCTGGAGTCTGAAGGCAGGAGGGTGAGATAAGACATTCCACCACGTACCCAAATGGGGAAAAAAAAATAAAGAAAAGTTTAAATGATACTGCTGCAGGCTGAGGGAAGTGGAGAGCTCTCAGGGTGACCATTATATGCTGCTTATCAAGATACTCTGAGCCTTGACTGTGAGAAAAAGCAGAGTAGAATTAAAGAGATGCTCTGTGCCAGCGTGGTTGTACTTGAATAACATCAAGTGACCAAGGTCTTGGGGATAGATAGATATATTTATACTAAATTAGCAATAAAGTTGTCCTGGTTGGACATTCCTAATTTATTAAGCAACAGAAGAAATGTTTAAAGCACAGGTAAAGGGAGCAAGTTTTCTACCAGGTACCAGGCCAGCTGATAAGTAGCACCCTCAAACCAGGCTGTGACTGCTCCAAACCAGCCTTCTCATTAATGCATTCTTTCAGTCATCACTCTCTGCTGGTGACCTGAGTCGGTTTTGGAGCCTAAAGGAATAAAAATAACAAATAAATAAATACAAATTTGCTCCCATGGGTTTCTCTTGGAAAGTAGCAACGTGCAGTAAAAGCAGAAAACGGCCCCCTCGTGGTTTTTATTTTCCTTTTTCTTCTTTTTTTCCTTCTGGTGTGGGTTTCATTTTCACCCTGCTCCAGTGTGACACAATGCTGTGAAGTGGTTGTGCTCTCCACTGCCTCCTTCTGAGGCCACATGCATTTATACCAAATCCCAGCAATGCCAGAAGCCCCCCCAAAAACCCTATTACAGAAAATTATTTTGTTTCCTTAAAATTTTCCCAGATGGCTAAAACCAGCCCTCAAGGCTCTCAGTCTGTGTGATTTTGGAGGCTTCTAAGATAGTTCTTGCCCATGAATGG
The DNA here is from genome assembly GCA_013397135.1 of Pachyramphus minor. NCBI lineage: Eukaryota > Metazoa > Chordata > Aves > Passeriformes > Tyrannidae > Pachyramphus > Pachyramphus minor. Next base: position 205,944 of record VYXB01009511.1, on the reverse strand, counting down.
CACCAATAAATCCCCATTAACTTCATTCAACAGGAGAATGATTTTTTTTTTTCTCATTAAAACCTCACAAAGGGTTCAAAACCTCATTTTATGGCAGGGTGCTTTGATTTAAATGGATGTGGCTTAAATTATGAATTTTAATCACGACTTAAAATACGGCAGGGGAAAGTCAGAATTTGAATGATTTGATTTTAATCATGTTTTTCATTTACAATTCATAGCTACATCCCTTCAGCAGGGCTGATTCTCCTCACTGTAAAACTTGGGGATTTACAGCCCACTCTTGCCTTTCAACTCTGTTTTCCAACCTGGTTGATACACTCTTGAACATATTTGTTTAAGCAATTTTATAGCCTGATGCCTCTCTGTCTCAATTTCTAATTTATGCATCTCTGAAGTCTTCCTAGGTAATGATGAATAAAACTAATTTTGGGTTTACTGGTGGAAACTGCTCTTTGCTTGTAGAGGAAATTGCTGATAAACTGAGGGATGCAAAGCAGCATTTAAAATTCCTTTAAGTCACATCAAATAACCCAGGGCCTGGTTACCTAATGAATAAAGTTTTCAACAAACTTTTGGGTTTAGTGCTGAGCAATTCACTGAGCAAATCTCGAGCTTAGTGATGGGGTTTAGTGACTGAAATGAATTGTTTCGTGTCCCTCAGGGGTTCTGAATAAACAAGAGTTGCTCCCTTAAAAATTCACTTTTGCTGTTTAAAATGGGAGAGGAAACAATTTTATTTTTCAGCTGCCAGTTTCCAATTGTTTTCTCAGCTTGGAATTAACTCTGGATGGAGCAGCTGGCTGTGTCTCCCCTTGATCTGCAGAGGGAATTTCAATGGATAGCTGGGGTTTATGAGTGTTACTTCTGACAGAAGAACCCCACGCCGAGTGTCTGGATACCCTGGATATCTGCCCATAGTGTGGGCAGACAGCAATTAAAGGAAAGAGAAGCAAGAATTAACAAGGCTTCCTTTAATTGACTGTTCAGTTTTTGTCCAACATCCAAATCCAATCCAGTTTAGTGTTAGAAAATCCAAGTTCCTCAAGTGCCATGAGTACCCTGGTTGGGTTTGGTCTTACTGCAGTATATTTAATTTTTTTAATTGTTATTTTTTAAAATTTGGCCTTTTACAAATTAAGAAGAGATTTGGCCTTGATGGGTTGTGGCCCATGGCAGTGTGGACACTCATTCCCAATAGGACAAGCCCAGTTTGGAACAATCCTTCTTGTGTCCAGGAAGGCAACACAGCCTGGCAGATCCTGGTGGACCTCCATCCATCCCCAGTGCATGCCCCAGTTTGGTGAGGATGGCAGTGATAACCTGAATTCCCCCTCTCCTTTCCCAAGGAAAACACTATTTACAGACAATTCCACAAAGCCTGGTGAATCTTGGAGCTCCTCATCCAGCCTATTTTGATGCATCTCCTTGCTGATCCAACATGAGAGCATTTTATTCAGCAAGCCTGAGAAACAGAACTTTGTTATTTTTAAGGCAACAATCATGGGGGCAGGGGGAAGAAGGAAAATAAAATGATCTTGAGATGATTGTGATGCCACTCCTGTCATCACTACTGTGCCATTGCCAGTGACATGAATGTTCTGTTTCTGGTACAACATATCAGTTTAGGCTGATAAAAGTTCTGTGATAAGCTGCAGTTAAACCCAGCCTAAGGTGGAGGATGCAGAAGCAGACCCTGGGCAAGGCCCTGCAGCCCTCACGTTTCATTAGCCCAAATCCCTCTCAGGACCTTTGGAGGAGCAATATCCCACGATGGCTGTGGGAGCCAGAGGCTCTTCCATGGTGAGTGGTTGTCCAAACCTGGCCTATAATTTACTATCTCACCCCAAACCTTATTCTCTGTGGGGTTTTCCAACCAGGAGAATGTCAGTGGTGGATGGGGTGGTGATCAGCAATTCCCAATGAGGGAAAGGACGGCCAAACAACCACCACCCTGGGCTGCACAGCCAAGCACAAAGCCTGTCACCCACCACTGTCCATATTACCCATTTCAGGTTTCTCCAAATCATGGTTTCAGTTTCTGGGGGTGATTTAGGGCAGCTGAGTTGGGGGAAAAAAGCTTTTGTTTTGGCAAAGCAAGTGGCACAAGAAGAAGAAAGGCAGACTGGTGGGAGGAGGGTGAAATGTAGACATGTGAGGTGGGTTGGTGGCAGGAGAAATAGGGGACCTCACGGTCAGTTTATACATTGTGTGGCCCTTTATGAATGGCCTTTACAGAGGGTTAGGGGGGGAGAGACAGGAATCCAAACTGATGGGATGAAAAAGGGAAGAGATTGTTTACTGCTTCTGGCCATGGGTAGCTGACAGCTGTGCTGGGTAAAATTCTGGGGGGTTAAAAGGAGTTCTGGTGGCACAGGGAAACCTGAAGGAGCAGGGTTTTCACTCCCCTGATCACATTAGGAATGAGATTACAGTATCTCATCAGCATCTTGCCCCACCAGCAGCTCCTGCAGAACCCTCTGCTTGCTCTCCCTGGCCAGTGCAGAATCTTCCAGCATTGCAGGACACAGTGTGGACAACTGGATAGGCCTCGGGATGGGTGGAGAGCCCCAGCACGATGATTATTGGTGAGGAAGTTGGGGGAATACTGTGGAGGGCAGGTGTATTTTGGGCCAGCTCAGTGTGGCTGCTGAGGTCCCACCGTGCAAACTTTCCGTGTGCTCTCACACAGGAAAATCCCACTAACAGTCCTGATAAAAAACTGCATAATTATAATAACAATAAATAATAATTAAATAATAAATAATTGTTTAAATAATAATATAATAAATAATAATAAAGTAATAAAAACAATAATTAAAAAATAGAACAGGAAACCAGCAAAAGATGCTGCGTGCGCCTTGCGGGGTTTGAGGAGCAGCGCTCGGGGGCCGGCCCTGCCGAAGGAATGCCGGCTATTTGGGGGCCGTGTTTGTGTTTGAGCTGGCGGGTGAGGGTGGCAGCTCCACTCTTTGTCTTCCGTGAGAGCATTTTGCGTGTCTGGCAGGACCACTCCAATCTGATTAGGAGAGGGGGGGGGGGCGCTGGGGGGGGGGGACAGCAGCGATGCCGGGATGGATGTAAAGCTGCTTTCCCTGGGAGCAGGGGCTGCCCCGAGCCTGCAAACACAGCCCAGCTGGCCTTTTAGGGAGGGCTTCCTTATAATCCAGCTCAGAAGCAGTTTTGGGGCACGGGTTTATCTCTGTCTTGGCTGGGAAAATTGGTATCCTGAGGCGCTGGAGGAAGAGGGTTGATAAAGCGGATGGAGAGCAGGACTAGCACTGCGAAACCTCTGTAGGAAAACTGGCTTTGGAGCTGGATTTTGGAGAGCACTTTTAGGATTGCACTTTATTTACCCCCATCCTGAAGGCTGACACTCATCACAGTGGGGGGGCTCAGGGAAGGGGAGGGTAAGAAAAATGCAGCCCATGAGCTGTTCCTGCAAGGATTTCGTCTCAATCTGAGCAGGGGCACTCACCCCACAGGAGAGAGAAGGGGTAATAAGATTTTGCCTCTGCCCAAATCCAGCAAGACCAGATGCTCACAGGCCATGTCTGAAGTGATAAGTGTTCCTGATGCAGGAATTTGTTTCACAGAGGCAGAGAAAGACCCTCAGGTCTCTCAGCTCCTGTTTTTAAGCAACAATTCTGTTCTTTGCTGAGGTGGGCAGATGTGCCTGAGGTGCCTGTGGGCAGACTTCCCATATTTCTCCTCATAAAAGGCAGGGAATGGCTTGTTATAGGAACTTGGTGCCACCTGGACCTCTCAGGACCTCCCAAAGTCTAAGAGTTGCAAATCATCCCACGCTGCCCCATCCATGGATTTTTCCATGAAACTACCCAGAGTAAGGAAAGAAAGAGCCCTCTCCTTGATAATGTAGATTAATGCATTTGTTTTGTATCAATAAAGATCAACTTTTGCAGCTGATTGGATTTGGATTTGAGCCACCTTCCCAAGGGTGAGGGTCTAACATACCAATATCCTGCTGCTGTAACTCATCTCCATCACATTCCCTTTCCTCCAACACTGTTCTCCTCCCATTTGGGAGATCTGATCCAAATCCTGCAGCAACACAGGACTTGTCCATCTGCTGCATCACGGGGGGCGCTGGGGGGGGGGGCCTGGCTCCCAGCACGTGTGTCCCTTTTGTTTTGCTACTGTGCTGTGCAGAAGTTTGCTGGACAAAGGACTTGGTGCTGTTGATCTTCAAGGTTCCTTTCTGTGACTCTGTGGTGATTCTGTGCCAGGTAAGAAGTGCCAGGAACATGCCTGCACCAGAGAGCAGTGTCCACAGTAGGTAGGCTTGCAAGTTATTAATTATTTAAAGCAATCAATTACCAAGAATTTAAAGCAATCAACAATCAGTTACTGAGAATTATCAATAATAATTGCTAAAAGTCATTGTTCGCTTTTGATGGCTCAGCTCTTTCTTGCCTCCATGCTCTGCAGGCTCAGGGCTCAGTTTCTGAGTGGTGCCCAGCAGCATTTTGCCCAGATAATAATTTCCAGAGATGTCAGGATGAGGTGGGGCTCAGGGCAATGGGAGGGTCTTTTTGCCCAGCTTCTCCAAATGTGTATTTGAAATCTGTGTGCGGATTTTTCAGTCATCACTTCTGCCTTTCCATAATCAGGGAAGCTGTTTTCTTGCATCTCATAAAATAGGGTGATTTGTTGAGGGATCACTTGCAAACATGACAGGGCTGTTCATGTAGCTTCAGCCTTCACCAGTGTAGCCCATACCCAAAGTGGGGCTGCATTTGCTCTCCCTCCAAATTCCCCACTCCCGGATTCCAACCAGCAGCACCCACAGTGCTCTGAATCCACAGAGTTCAGTGCTCTCTCCCTCCTCTGCTCTGCTGATGCCCTTCTGTGGGTCCCATCACAGACCTGACCTGTGGTCCCTGCCCTCTCTTCCCACCCCCAACCCCACTGCGACTCCAGCTCAGTTTTCTAAAGGAAATGCCCCAGCTGACATGTCAGAGTTTCACTGCTGAGCCAAGAGCAGGATCTGGTCTCTGCTGTCTCAGGAGCAGAGGAATTTGAATATTATCATCAAACCCAGCCCCACATCCCACCCCTGCACCCAGAGCTGCTGGGCACCTCCATGGATCCCCTCCAAGATGGGAACTCAAACTGCTGTTTGCAGACCTGATGGCTGCTTTTAGGAGAAAGAGGAGGATGATTAACAGCAGGGAGGGGATGCAGCTCTTTCTTCCTTCCTGCTTCCTTTGCTCCCTCCCCTTGCCCTGCCCCGGCCTGCCCTGTGGCACAACCTCCAGGCACTGCCCTGGGGAGAAGGGTTTTGGTGGCAGGGAGATATTTTGGTGGCAGGAAGATGTCAGCAAAGCCCTGAGCTCAAAAGGTGACATGGACAGGGGTCTTTTCCAACCAGGCCACCGTGGGTGTAGGTGTTGCCAGCTTTCCTTCCCGTTACATATCATTTAGGATTTTCCTGCCTAACCAGTGAATCTCTTCATGCTCAAACTCCCTACCTGGGCCTACCTGTCCAGGGAAGTCTTTGAGAAGCTGAGTATGGCCACTGTTTCACACTGTATTTGTATTATAGGTTGTATTTTTTGGCTGGAGTTTCTCAGCACGCAATGCCATTGAAACCCAGCGAGTGCAAAGCGTTGGATCCCCATCCCAGTGACATTCTCACAACTTCCCATGCTCTTCTGCTCAGCTGCAACCACGCAGGAATCTCACTCCTTGCTGGGCTGCTGGGTGGACAACATTGTTCCCCTATTGAGTCATAACAATGAGGTCACTGGGCTGGAAAGACAATGTCATTCAGCAGCCAAGAACCCAGCTGGCTGATCCCGGTTGTGTCTCATCTCCTATGACAAAGCCACATTTAATTGACTAATTAAAGCCTTTGCAGGCTCCATCTTGGAAGGGGTGAGCAAAATAGGCATTGTTCTTTGTCAGCATTAAGTCAGGCCAGTTGGCTGATTAATAAGCAAGACCTTTCTTCCTTCTCCACTTTGCTACCTGCTGCACAGGCCTAAATTCCTGGTCCTGGCAGTGGGAAAACCTCCTCAGAGACATCCCACCATGTGTTTCAGAGCAAGCTGTCTGAATAAGGACCCAAGGACCTCAAGAGAGCCCAACCAAAGCCCATTCTGCTCAGAGGTGACCCACATCAAAACCACTGTTGTGGACTTTTGTGAAGCCTTTTGTTGTGCACTCAATATCTGGGGTTCCCAGCCGCCTCTAGGAGTTTGATATTGCACCCAAACCTGTGGCACTGGTGTGCTCCCATACTCTGTACACCCTAAAAAGACAATTTAGTCCACTAGCTGTGGGCCAGGAGCATTTTTCTTCCCATTTATGGGTCATCTTTCCCTTTATGCACCTTTTGGGTGGTGTGGGCTGGGTGCCCACAGTGCAGGCAGAAAGCAGCGACATGTCCAAGCACAGGCACTGTCCACAATAAATCTCTGCTCCCCTCAGCTGAGTGTTCCTGCAGTGCCAGGGCCTTCAGCACTCTCTGGGTGTAGATGTTTTGAGCCCTGAGACCAGTGGGCACTTCTGCTCTCGATGTTTCTTGCTTTTATTGCCAACCTGAGTAAGATCATCCCGAAAATAGTGAATAAATGTGCCCTAAGGGACCTTTCAAGGTAAGAGCTGTTTCGTGCCGCTACGTTCCCGTTTCCATTAAACCCTCTTTTTCTTTTTTTTTCCTGCCCTCAGTGTGATTGTCTCACATCAGATTTATCTCCTTTTTGCTGCCCAGGCCCAGCTGAGCAGGGTGTATGTTTACCACGGCCGGTGTCCCAGCCCTAAAGCACAGCAGCCGCTTCTTTTGAAGAACATACAAAGCAAGGAAGAGGAGCAATTGTTTGGGAGGAAGTTGAACCATAATGTAATAGACTCCCATGGGATTTACTATTAGTAATTATTTGTATTGTTCTGGCACCTCACCAAGGTTGGGGCCCCGGTTAGAAAGGTGCTGGCCCAGCCTGTGAGTGAGGACAGCTCCTCTATCCAAAAACTGTCCACTCTTGCATGTGGAGATGGGGAAACTGAGGCAGGGAAAGGTTAAGAAATGTAATGAAGTTTGTTGTGGCTGAGCAAGGATGTGAGCCAGCACATAGAGCTTCCAGGAGCATCCTTCCTCTCTGGGGGTAAATCCTACAACACAGATTCATTGAGTGGTTTGGGTTGGAACGGACTTTAAAGATCATCTCATTCCACCCCCTGCCACAAGAAAGGACAAGACCAGGTTGCTCTAGGCCAGGTTGCTCAAACCCCATCCAACCTGGCCTTGAACGCTTCCTCTGCCTGTGCTGCTCTCAGTAAAAGGCCACTGAGTAATAAATTGCTGTGCTTTCATTGGGACAGCACTGGAAATGGTCATCACTCACTGTTTGTGCCTTTAATCAGTGATTCCTGTGATCATGTGTATTATTTTAAGGAGGGGAAGAGCAGGAGCTGTTGAAGAACACAAGTTCTTCAAATAGCAACTGAGTCCTAGCGGTCCCAAAAAACAAAATAAACCAAAACAACAACGACAGCAAAAAGCTAAAATGGATATTCTTTTTCTGTAAAACCGACTGTTAAATAATGAGGCAATTATGAATTTACCAACAATAGAAGTTGATCAGATTACAGAGCCTGTAAAGCCAGATCGTCACTGGAGCCATTTGGTGGGAAAGAAACTCAGTGCCAGACAGTCTTTAAATAGTTTTGAATAGGAGGGAGGGTTTGCTGTGTCCTTCCCTTCCTAGGCTCTCCCCACCTAAAGAATAGCACTGAGCCTCCTGCCAAGTCCTCTGTGTCCAGTCAGTGCCCAAAGGCTCAACTCTCAGGCACAGCTACATAAATATATGTAGGTGCATATGTACACACATGTGTATATATAGAGCTCCCAGTTATCCAGGAAGACCCCACCCCTGAGGGAGGTGTGGGTGTGGAACTGAAGGGAAAAAAAAAAGGTGGGACCCAAAATAGCACCAACACACAAAGGATCCCAAGGAAATGTGGAGTTCTCCTCACGGCATTAACAGGAAACCTCCAGGCTGCTGGCTCAGTAACCCTGGCTAGACAAGGTCATGGGGGACTGGTCGTGGTGGGGGGATGGATCCTGACATCCATCTTCTGGAAAAACATGGAGTGAGGGGTGTGTGGTGGCAGCTTTTATGTCGGTGAAGGTTTGCAGGTGTCCCAGATGAGCCCGCAGAGGAACCTGTCCCCAGCACAGCCTGAATGACCAGCAAATCCTCACTGGGAGGGTGAGTATTTAACTAGGAATCACCCAAAAGTGTACTGAGAGAGGCTGGGATGCTTGAGGAGGTCACCAGTGCCTGTTGGATGTGGCTCAGTTGTGACTTTCGCCCCGTCACATCACAGCACCTTTGAGTCTTGATGGACCAAAAATCACAGAATCATAGAACATCTCAAGCTGAAAGCGACCCATAAGGATCACCCAAGATATTTCAGCTTGTCACCTTTGGGTCCATCCTGGCTTGGTGGCAGGTGACGTGTGAGATGGGCTGGGGGAAGCAACATGACTCACGACCCCAAAAAAGGTCAAAACTAAAGTTGGTGCTGGAGGGCATAAATTTGGGCTGAGCTGTGACTCACCAAAGGTGCCGGGAGCACAAAGGAGGGTGAGGCTTTGGGTCTTATCGTGTCCCCACCATCTCTTTTCCGCTGGCCCTTTCTGCCCTCGAGGTGGGAGAGCAACCTCTGGGTCCTGCCCAAGCCTGGCCCTGGGGGTCTGGCCACATCCCCACCAAAATCCTTGGTGGCAGGAGCAGGCAGAGGCTGCTGAGCAAGGGCAGTTCCTGCTGTAAATCTTCGGGAGAGGTGGAGAGGAAAGGGAGGTGCCAGGAGCAGGGGACAGTGTGTTGCAGCACCACAGTGGTGCTGTGCCAGCACAAACTGACCTCCCAGTCACCCAGCTCCACGGGGTTTTTTTCCCTTGTACTGAAGCTGCCCGTGACCAGGCTGAGGTCTCCTTATTCCTTTGGGTTTGGAGTATCTCCTCTTGGTTTCTGACCTTTAGGGTTGCAGGTTGGATCTGCTCTGTGCTGGGCCTGCAGCAAGTCCCTCCAGCTGAGGGTGGAATCATCTGTATTGATGGCACAAGTTTGGGCATTAGATCCCTGCTAATGCCAGCTTTAATACCCTTCTGTGGTCTGGCTTTGTTGGTCTGTGAGATCCCAGAGAAACCAACAGCCCCTATTTGGGTTTGGGGTTAATCCTTTTCCTTTAGGAAGTGACCCCACCACAAGACAGGGCATATTCCCTCTGCTCCTCTTCCTCACTGTAAGATTAGTGGGATACTCATGAAAAGTGGGGGCTTTTTGGCTGCAAAACCTCCCTATGGGAGCTCTGCTCTGCAAGAGCCTTGTGGCCCTCATCCCCCATGGATAAAAACGAGACACATCACCGGTGCTCGGCGCCCAGCTGGAGTGACATGAGATGTGACAACTCCTCCCCGGCACCTGCCAGCTGGCAGGGCTTCAGCTGGCAGGGTGAGTAGCTCAGGGCCAGCTCCAGCCCTGTGTGGCTCAGTGTGAACCCAAATGCAAACCCAGCCAGCTGCAGAGGAGAGCAAGGCGATGAATCTCGTGTCCCTGTGCCCCTCAGCAATGCTGAGCCCACCTTGCCCCTCTGTCCTCCCGCCCATCCTGTCCTAGAAGACAGTTGGTGATCCCACTGCCCTGTGCACCCCCTCCCCAGTCCTGTGGGGACAGTGCTCTGTCCACTGTCTCCTTAATGTCCTGCCTTCCTCCAGTACAAAAAACTGAGCAAAACTGAGTTCCAGGGCGACCTTGTTGTGGCCTTTCTGTACTTTCAGGTGCTTGTAAGAAAGACGAGGACAAACTCTTTAACAGGGTCTGTCATGAGAGGATGAGGGGCGATGGTTTCAAACTGAACAAATTGATTATCTAATCAATTTAGATTAGATATAAGGGAGATTATTTTTTATTATAAGGATGGTGAGATGGTGGCATAGTTTGCCCAGAGAGTTGACGGATGTGCCATCCCTGGAAACATTCAAGGCCAGGTTGGACTGATCTGGTTCAAGATTTTCCTGCTTGTTGCAGGGTGGGTTGGATGAGATGACTTTTTTTCTGGCATCAATCAGAGCTTTCCATGCCCAGGAATCACAAAAGGTCAATCTCAGCCAGGGAAGCAAGTGTGCCCCATCCCTGATGTTTGGTCACTGCGACATTTGGGAGCATTTTTCCTGCGAGGACCATCACCAGACTTCTCCTGAATTAACTGCCTTAAACTTCATCAGTTCCCTCTTGTCAGCTTTCAGAGACTTTAATTTGATTTAACCTACTTCATTTTGGCTAAATTAAATAAAGACTGATTTAAAGCTGAAACAAGAGTGGCCACCTGGTGGGTTGTGTGCACTTTGACTAATCCACTCTGAAATCATACCTCCTTTTAATTTTAGATTAATTTTTCTGAGTACCTCGGTGTAGACAAGCCATCAGGCTGAATAAAGATCAGTTCCTGTCTCACGGGCTCACGTCCTCACTCCTCCTCAAGTTGTCTGGAGTGAAGTCCTCCAGGAAAAGCCAGCCAGGGATGATTCATCCTTCTGGGGTGGGAAGCATGGGGAGGAACTTTTGCTCTGTCTTGATGAATAAATCTGTGTCCCCAAACATCTTCACTGGTGAGCAGCAGCTCCATGGCGGGGCTGGAGAAAGGAGGTCAGGTCCCCAGGAAAGGCTGCTGAGATGTGACAGTTCAGCCCTCAAGAGCAAAGCAGATGGTTTGGCCAAGCAGCTCTTAGTGTTGGCTTCTCCAGAGGTCTCCTTCCCACCACCTTGCTGACAGCTTCACAGCTCCTTAGTTCTGGAGTCAATTCATGGCCTTCAACTTTGGAGAGAGGTGGTGAAGGTCCTTCAAACCTGGAGGAAGTTGGTAAAGCTCCTTCAAACCTGGAGAAAGGTGATGAAGCTCCTTCAACCCTCTGAACCTCTCACCACACCTCTCTGAACCTCCCTGGGGTTCAGAGAGAGGGGGAGAAGGAGGCTGGGTGGTCTCCTCACAGAGCCAAAGTGGAATTGTCAGTCTGGTAGCTTTAATCGTCTCCCCATCCTTCTTAAGGACCTGAGATTCCTCTCTAAATTCACATGAATCTGAACTTTTAATCTATTTAATTTTTTGTTTTTAAAAAGAATTTTTTAGCACTCTTGTTCACTTGACAAAAGCCCAAAAAAACATCTTAAAGTCTTACAACATTGAAGTTATGCAAGAAAGCCCCCAGATGTTCAGTGTATAACGAAGTCATGTGGTCTTACAGAATTCCTGAAGATTTCACTGTTGTGTTGATTCTGTTTTGAGACAGAGGCACCTGGACTTTACCTTGCTGCAGAGAGACTTTTCTGGCCCATTGCTCAGTGTAAACCTTGAATTTCTTCCAAAGTCCTGGGTGACTTTTGCAGGAAAAGAGGGGTCTTGGGGCAGAATGGACCAGACGTGGTGTCCTTCAGCCAAGGGGTGATTGAAGCTCAGTCACTGCCACAAATCCTGCTTCAAAGCAGCAAGGTCATCACAGGATAACTCCACTCTAATGGCATAAAGGATTCTGGAGAAGGACAGGAGCATGGCCTCATTCTGTGCTTTGGAGGGTCTGGTCAGGTTGGGATGTGAGGCTTTTTTTGGCTCGTGCTCCCCCACATTTCCGCTCCGGCAGCTCCACCACTATTTCCTCCACGATGAGGTGTTTTCTGTTCAGGCTGCAGAGCCCCCAGTTCATTTTGCAGCCTGGAAAAGCTGCAGGGCTGGAGCCAAGCCCTTTAAAAATCCCATCGGCTCCTGGTGGAAAGAGGATGTTTCCAGGCTTGGTGATCAAAAATACCTGGGGGTGGCGTGGACAGAGGGGTGCACGTGTGTTTGTGTTTGTTTGCCTCCCTGACAACCTCTTGTGAAGGGTTTCAGAGCTTTCATTTTCCACAGTGCTCTTCCTGTCTCCTTTTGATTATTTTTTCGTCTTTCCCTTCACTTCTTGGACTGCTACAGATTTTCCATGAGAAGAATCGTGGAGACACAATCCTAAATAGGATGTCCTATGTTTATCCTTAAGAGAGGCTGGACTGGTGCTTCCTCCCACTGCTGGCATTCCTCACCTCTGGCTGGGGCTGGCCATGGGATGGAGCACTGCCTGGGATAAGACTTGATGATCCTTGTGGGTCCCTTCCAACTCAGCATCTCCTGTGATTCCGTGATTTGGGTGAAACTTGTGTCTCGTCACAAATTTCTGGCAAAAACAGTTTTTGAGGGGAAATTCAGGAGAGGTCCAAGCACAGCACGGAAGACAATTCAACAAAGTTTTCAAGAGGGTGGGAGTGAGGAACACTGAGATACTCCTGCTCCCTCAAACCCCCTGTCTGGGCATTAATTAGTGCAGCAAACAAACCCATTTCTTCCTCCCCAGATGTGGTGTTCAGAGGCACCCAGGGAGCGAGGAGGAGACGTGTCAGGGCTGCAGGGGAAGAGGAGTGTGGGGACATGTGCCATGGGATGATTATTTTTAATATTTGTCATCCTTCCAAATGAAACAGCAGACGAGCTGAGCTGGCTCAAATACTTGCAGAAAGAGCTGATGGGGAATTTGTTAATGAAGCAGGTTTCTCATCAGAAAATGCCAGTTCATCAGAACCTGGATTCTGGGGACATGTGTTGCAGTCCTGGCAGGAAAAGTGTATCAGGCTGTTGGATGGGTCTCTTGGTTTAAACCAAAGAGGTTTAAAGGCTGCTGTGTGAATTAAATAAAGTCAGGCAGATCTAGCAGGAGGGACAGAGCAGCCAAAGCTCATGTGAGGTTTGGTTCAAGTCCTGTTTCCTGGGCTTCAGGGCTACTTCTACTTGGTAGAAATAGGGACAACCTAAATTTTTCCCAGCCCTGGAAGCCAAATGGCTTTTGGCTAATGTAAGGATGTGACTGACTGCAAAATCTTGCAGACTAGTAAGAGTCCTCAGGATGATGCTGAAATTCTGTGGGGACATGCCCCAGATCTCCAGCCAAGGGGTATCTCCAGGCTGGCAGTAGAGGAAAAAGCCTTGGATGCTCCTCTCCATCTGGAGATGAAGCAAAATTACCTGAGGCTTGAAGCACATCCACTTTGGATGAGTCCAGGCATCCTCATGTCATAGAACCATAGAATGGTTGGGGTTGGAAGGGACTTACAGATCATCCCACGGGCAGGGACACCTTCCACTAGAGCAGGTTGCTCCAAGCCCTGTCCAACCTGTCCTTGAACACATTCAGGGATGAGGCAGCCCCAGCTTCTCTGGGCAACCTGTGCCAATGTCTCACCATCCTCACAGTAAGGAATTTCTTCCCAATATCCCATCTCTCCCTGCCCTCTGGCACTGGGAAGCCATTCCCTTTGTGCTGTCCCTCCAGAGCCTTGTCCAAAGTCCCTCTCCAGCTCTCCTGGAGCCTCCTTAAGCCCTGCAAGGGGCTCTCAGCTCTCCCTGGAGTCTTCTCTTCCCCAGGTGAACACCCACCTCTCCCACCCTGTCTCCAGAGCATCTCTGAGCATCCTCTGGACTGGCTCCAGCAGCTCCAAGTCCTTCTGATGTTGAGGACCCCAGAACTGGAGGCAGCTCTGCAGGTGGGGTCTCACCAGAGCAGAGTAAAGAATCCCCTCTCTGCCCACAGTGATTTGGGTGCAGCCCCTTCCCAAGTGTTACTGCAGCACTAATCAGGTCTCATCTTTAATATTTTGCAGAGCAATTCAATCTAAACTGTTTTGCAGCAATTTTTATTCTGGCAGGGTTTTGGATATGATAGACATCCCTGCACTGGCTAATTGGATTAGAGTCTAATGCTCTGGCAGCTGCTCTTGGACCTTTCCCCATTCCCCGTTCCCTAAACCAGGAAGCCAAGTTGGTCTTTGGCCTGGGTGAAACCATTTCATAATGCTGATGGTGAGCCTGGCAGCAAAGGGGTTGGGTGATGCTGGTTTGGAAGTGCATCCTGTGAGGTGGACAGTGCCATTTTTCAAGGGTGAAGAGTGCTGTGTACACTGACAGCATCCTCTACCACCTCCCTCACCCACATCCCAGCAGGCAGCTCAGGAGGACGGTGCTGTTTGGGTCCCACCTGATGGAAAGGAGAGAGCCCTCTACACAGGCAAAATTAAAAGCCTTGTGAGGTATTTGCTCTGGTAGCCCAGCCTAATTCCAGGATAAATAACACTGTTCTGTGATATTCTGCCAATCTGATCGCTCTCACAGTTTCAAAAGGAGGTGACAAATTTCCTGTCCTCTGCAGCGACTGGTCCCTGCTCCACCTCAGACACGGCTGCATTAAAACCCTCCTTTTGCCCAAGGAGCTTCTTGTGATGTAAAGACAAGTCCAGGAGCCTCCTCACTGGCTTTGGCACATGCTCTTGCCTAGGAAAGGCCACCCCTGGAGCTTCAGCCCCCGCTTTCCCTTTGATGAACCCAACCCCTTGCCCCTGTTCAATCAGGAAAGGCTGCAAAAAAAAGGGGAGGAAAATAGGAACTTCCTCGGGCCTGGCTCACATCCCTTCCCCTTCCCTGGGTTGCTCAGGCTCCTTGGCTTTCTCATCCCGCCTTGGGAGGAGCAGGAGCCGGCTGGCGTAAGGCTCTGAGCCGGGCTCAGCCCGCCGGCGTGGGGTGTGTCACCCACCATTTCCTAAGTTATTCTTTTGAGTTTCCTCTTCTCACTATTAATAGAATTTCAGCCAATATCTGAGCTGTTTCAACGAGGTGGATGGGGGAGTGGGGGGGAGCGGGAGAGGCGTTACCAAAATAGGAAGCGGGAAGATGTTGGGCAGGGAATTAATCAGAGGAGCTGCGTGGAGAGGGAATTAATCGCTGGCTTCGGGTGGGTTGATGGGAGGATGGACAGGAGGTGTCCTTTCACTTCGTGTTTTGCACTGATTTGATTCTCTCTCTGTGCTCCAACTGTGACCTTTCCAGACAAACTTCTCCCCTGAGCACCTTCCCCAGCCTGAAAAACACCACGTACCCACTGCACCGAGGGCACAGCCCGAGCATCACTCCATGGCACAGTTAAACTGAAAGAGAGGAGGTTTAGATTAAATATTAGGAAGAAACTCTTCCCTGGGAGGGTGGGGAGGCCCTGGCAGAGGTTGCCCAGAGAAGCTGTGGCTGCCCCATCCCTGGAAGTGTCCAAGGCCCAGGTTGGACAGGGCTTGGAGCAACGTGCTCTAGTGGAAGGTGTCCCTGACCATGGCAGGGGATTGGAACTGGATGATCTTTAAGGTGCCTCCCAACCCAAACCAGCCTATGATTCTGTGGTTAGTGGTGCAGCTGAAAATTCTGCCTGTAACTGCTGTTGCAAAGAGCTGTGTTGGCACAGACCAGCACACCTTTCCTTTTATGTTTGGGGTGGCTTTTCACATGCCATCAGCTCCTGACCAGAGAAATCCCACACCAGCTCCATCCAGGAGCACCCACAGTGGCACTTCCAGCCCCCACTGCTCACTGTGGGCTGGACAAGCCCACCTGGATAATTAGCAACAAGGGAAAGTCCTCTCCCATCTGGGGCTGTCCCCATCACAGCCACACCATAACCCAGGCACAGTCATGGGATACACATATCCGGACATGAAATCATGTTTATGCAGTGGACTCATTTCCTCTGGGCTGTTTGGCCGCCGTGCTCACGGATGCGCATGTGGAGGGCTCACCCTGTCCTCCTGTGGGTCTGCCCCACTCCCAGCACAGGAGGTTTGGGTTTTCTGAGTGATCCATGGGAGAGGAGAAGTGCAGACCAAAGACTCAGTGCAACCAGTGCTCTCAAAATACCCTGGTATCTGCTCTGTTCCTCTCATTTTCCCTAAAATGACAAGTTGGTGACGGTCCAAAAATTGCAATCAAAGAAGTGGTCTTGTCGTGCCAAAACGCAGCCAGGAAGGTCAGGGGCAGGTAGTATTTTTTTTTTTTCCTGCCTTTTGGAAAACAGGGTGAGGGACTCTGGCTGAAATTCAAGTGAACTTTCTTTTGGAAAGGATCTCCTCCGGGTACGGGGAGTGATAACTTGGAGGATCTCCTCTCTCATGGCGTGTGTTAAATCCTTTTATCTCCGTGAAGGGGTCACTTTGTTTCCTGCAAAAGGAACTTACTGCATCTTTTGTGAGTGATTTTCATGCTGAGGGGGCACTGAACATAATCCTGGCCTGCCTGGTTGTTCTTACCACCAGTCTGTGGTCACAGGACTTTTCTCCTCCTTCAATCAGACCCTTTTCGATTCCTCTGCTGAGGGCAGTCATCAGGCAACACTGGCCATTAGCCCAGGCAAACAGGGGCTTGTTACCAGTTACTACCCCTGGGTCCACTGGCAAAATTTGGCACAGGTGGCCAGTGAAGGAGGAAGAGATAAAAACCCCATTCTCTGGCATTTCAAAGGGATACAGTATGTGTGGAAGGAAAACAGTGACTCCTGGGGTTGTTGCACTCTCACTGCTTGTTCTGTATTTGTTTCTGCTTTGGATTTAAGTTTGCAACGATTTTGCCTAAGCCAGGCCTTCTGCGGGTGGTGAACCTGCAAGACACCAAAAAAAAAAGCAGTTTTTCTAAGTGAAATACATTTTTCTCCAGTGCTGCAGTGAGAGAGTCCCTGGGCAAACAACTACTGTGGAGCTCAGAGCAATAAAACTGCAGAAGGGTATTGAGCCCTGTAACTGCTGCAGCACCTGACTCCTTGAGCAGCAGTGAGAAAACACTTGAATCTAATGCAGATGTAGAGAAAAGGTAAATTTGGCCAAGAGAAAGGTGCCCAAAAACCTGCAGCACAGGCGTGGGGGTGGATACAGGTGTTGGTCCTCCATGGGAGGAGGATTTCACCCACTCATAGCCACACTCTCTCTGTTGGCATGTTGTGAGTCCAGACCACAGTGCTGCACATTTTCATGGAGTGTCAAATTTGCAACCTGCCTGGATTTCCTCCTCCCATGGCTGCTGTTCACCACAGCTGCTGCATTTCAGCCATCAATCATCCTTTGAAACAGTCTGCTTTGAGACAAGAAAGCTGTGGAGGAAAAAAAGGGGGGAAACAGAGAAGTTGGTAGCAGCCCAGCTGAGCTGGGGTGGAGATTATTAAAGAAACATCACCTTCAGAACAAGTTTGGGGTGGGAGGTATTTTGTAAAGGGCTTTCCAGTGGTCCCATCCAGCCTGACAGAGCAGGAGCAGGTTTGTGTGGCCACTTGCCAAAGAGATGCAGGTCATTACCCACCAGAGGAGAGTGATTTCTATGTCTGTGACAATAAGCATTGCCCAGGTTTGGCCAGGGCCATGTCGTAAGGATGCACAGTGTCCTACTTGCCCATGTGGTTGGCACCCATTGAGTCCATCCATGCATCCATCCATCCATCCACCCATCCATCCCCCTCCATGGTGGCTCAGTACTTCTAAGCAGGAGTGTGCTAAGTCCTCAGGTTGCTTAAATCCCACTTAATTCACTGGTCCTGGCTTAATGAAGAAGAGTAAGTTGGTGTTTTAGCATCTCTTGGCCTCAGCAAAGAGGAACACCAGGAGTGGACGCAGAAAGATAAAACGCCAGTAAACTTTGTGGGCATCAGCTCGAGTCTTGGTTCTTCTCCCAGTTATTCTTTTGGGCTGTGTCACCCTGTGCTCCTCAGAAGAGGCCCCACCAGCACCCCAGCCAGGGCAAGCCTGGAGGATCTCACCAGATTTCTCCATCAGCAAAATAACCCCTTGCTTTGGGCTTTTGTCCCCATTTCCAGTTCAAAGTGGTAAAAAACTATCTGCAGCTCCCCAGGTCGAGACGGGGAAATGCTGGGGCAGGAATCCTGGTTTCTTGGATCACAAGGTCCCAGCTGGCCACCAGGGCTGGCCCAGAGCCGAAGCATGGTCCTTTCTCTTGTGGACAGGGTTGAATGGAATTGTCTTTCTGACCTCCCTTTGGTGCCTGACTCTCTGGGATGGGGCTGTGGCACGAAGAGGAAACAAGAGCAGTGGGTGATTTCCTCTTTCAGTCCAACCCTTTCTTTATTTACATCTCTTTTATGTATTGTTTCTACCTTTAGGGGATATTTTTTCTTGACCTCTTCTGTTGTCAACCCTCCTGTCAACTTTTACACCCTATTTATGGGACAGACCCATTTTGTGGCTCACTGGATGCCTGGTCTCTCTCTCTAGTGATGGTGCAGCCCTCACTGAGGATTCAGATTCAAGGCACACAGGTTGATAACACAACTGAGGAGGTGGGTAGATCAAAACCCCCTCCTGTCTTTGGCAATTGGGGTTTATCTGTCAGATCCCTGTGATGGTGATTTGCTTCCTTACCTTTCCTTGTCCTGCAGACAGTGGTGGGCCTATAGGAAATACGACTTATCTCCACAAAAGCTCTTTTCCTGAAGATATAATGGAAATGTTTTCTCACAAGCCAAGTGTTTCCTAAAATAATCCATGCTATGAGTTTCTGTTAAAGTCACATCTTAATGGTGTTTCCAGGAATGGGAATGGCTGCTCCCAGAGGCTGGTGGGGAAACAGGAATAGGAACTGTGTTTCAGGAGGAGGTCTGCACTTCTATGGAGTGACAGGACAAGGTAGAATGGCTCTAAAATGACAGAGGACAGGATTAGATGAGGTATTAAGAAGAAATTCTTCCCTTTGAGGGTGGTGAGGCCCTGGCACAGGTTGCCCAGAGAAAATGTGGCTGCCCCATCCCTGGAAGTGTTCAAGGCCAGGTTGGACAGGGCTTGGAGCAACCTGATCTAGTGGAAGGTGTCCTTGCACCCAGCAGGAGATTGATATCCTCTCCTCTCCTTTCCTAAAAAAAACAGCATTCTTTTGCACAGTCACCAAATGGAAGACCTCCCCCCCACCCCTGGAATCAGGTTGTTGCCTTGACTCCAGACAGATCCATGGATAAAGTGGCTCAGTGCAGCCTGTGGCTCCTGAAAGGTGAAATATTGGTCAAACCTTTGCTGGGGTGAATTTAGTGGAAGGTGCAGAGCTGGTGGTTACCACGTGGAGAAATTATCTCTGTGGAGGTTGATGGAGCTCCTGCAGTGCCTACAAACAGAAAAACAGACCCATGGTTTTATATTGGTCTGGTAGTGAAAGAGCTTTAGACCTTTTAGAGCTGTGGGATGTTGCAGAGCTCTCTGCTGTCAGAGGGTTCTCTCTTGTCAGGCAAGCTGTCCTTCAGCTGAATCCCTCACTGAGAAACAGCTTCATCAGCTGAGAATTTAAAGTATTCCTCAGAAGCCAACAGCAGATCTCCTTACGTAGGATAATGGGAGATAGTTGGTTGGACTCGATGATCTTGGAGGTCTTTTCCAACCTGAATGATTCTATGATTCTAAGTGTCACCTTATTTATCATCACCCCTTCGGGGATGTGAGAGGGCTGGACAAGCACACTCAGCACATCCCTTGCTGGCCCCTTATAAGGGCTGGATCTGTTTCATTTTGGGAATCACTTGCAGGGCTTTGCATAGAAGCTGGTGGACCTGCCATGCAAGAGAGATTTGCCTTCTGGGAACCATCAGGTCTTGTCCTGCTGCTCACACTTTGAAGTCCTGTGAGTTTGACTACGTTTGTCATGGAGGTTCCTCGGGTTTCCTCCTCACAGTGATACCAGAATGTGGAATTCGATATGAGTTCAGAGGGCACAAGGCAAGCCCTGAGTGAATGACTCAGGGTTTATGGGCAGCGTTTATTTCTACAAATACCTGTTCTGGGTGGAAACCAAGGGCAGTTTCCTTAGTTTTATCTTGGTTTATCTTGGCATTCTTACTTCTCCGCAGGTGCCAGCTCTCAGGATGATCCAGCTGCTGCAACTCCAGGAGGAAGTGACATTATCACCACAACCACAAGCACCAGCAAGGCACAAGTGACCACCTCTATAAGCAGTGCAGGAGACACACCACCCGACCCTAAGTCACCCACCACAGCTCAAACGACCACCACAACAACCAAGCCAGAACCTGGACCCCCTGCTGCATCACCCACCACTCCTCAAGTCAGCCCCACTGCAAACACCCCGAGACCCGCCCCACCCACCCCTGTGTCGTCACCTACCACGTTGCAAGGGGCCACCACTGCCATCAAACAGGGAAACCCAACATCTGCCACCACCATGTCACCCTCCAGCTCCCAGCAGGCCAGCTCTGCAGCCAGCTCTGGAGCACCCACAGCCACCACTGCTGCAGCCCCCGCTGCTGCCCAGCAGCAGACTAGTCCTGCAGTCAGTTCGGGGAGCTCGGGGACCACCACTGCTTCAAACCCTGTCCTCACTCATGTGAGCAGCCCTCCAGCTGCCCAAGGAGGTTTAGGGGCTGCTGCCACACCCAGGTCGGGCCCTCAGGGAACCCAGCCTCCGGATCATTCGGCCAGTGCCACTGAGAGCACCGGAGTCCTGAGCAGCAGCTCTGCCCTCGGCCCCAAGGACCGTCCCCCTTCTTCTACACAACTCACCAAGCAGCCTCATTCTTCTTCCAGTTCTCCAGTCCAGGACCTTGCCTCTTCCACAAAACCTGGAAGCACCACCACTTCTGTTACCCCTTTAAGTGCATCTCTGCCCCTCCCCACTGGTAAAACCTCTCCGACCTCACCACATGGCAGCATCCACAAGAACCCAGAGGCAGCCACCACACCGACTCCTGGAGCAGGTACCAGAAGATAAGAACCTTGATTTCTTGTGCTGGCAAGCCCTTTTGTGGTCTTTGCCTACCCTGAACACCTCCTGTCATTATGGGGTCTCATCACCTCGTCTCGTTTTAGGACTTCCCAGCGTAGTTGTCCCTGTGACATCCTTGTATTTATTTATTCCCGTTGTCGTCGTCGGAGGTCGAGTCAATGCAGTGTGTGAAACTCAAGGCAAGAATCAACTGGCAGAGCATTGACATTGGCTTTTGGATGGACTAAACAGTGCCCAGAGCACCATCAGCTGCAGTGACTCGATCTCCAGTGGCAGCAGACGGGAGCCAGCAGCGATGGGTTCGGGGGTGGGGACTGACGCCGCGGAGCTGCTGAAACAGTCTGACAGACCCGGAATGTCGAGTGTAGGAGATCCCTAGTGCAGCTGACAGCTTAGTGAAGGCTGTCTGGGCATGCACAGCAAATGAGCTTTAGATGACTAAGGAGATTTTGTGGCTAAACTCTGAGTCTACAACCTCTAAAAGAGTTTAAGCACTTGAGGAGGACATTCTTCACTGCTGCGGGAGGGGTTTGGCTGCTGACTCCTGTCCAGGCAGCATTAGGAGTGTCCATGTGGTGTTCAGGATCTTGCTGAACACCATTAATGTGTTTTCTCTAGATCTCTGGAGCTTTACAGAGTCATGTTAGTCACAAGTGCCCCAGTGAGGCACAGTTTAGTGTCCCCTCTTGGCATTTTCTCTGGTAGCATCCCCAGGGAAGGAATCACCCTGTGGGAGTGTGAGGGATCCATGGAACCTTCCAGACTTGGCTGGGATTGTGGGTTCAGCTCCCATGTGGCTCTGAATGAAAGCTGTGATGACACTGAAGCCCTTCATTATCTTCCCCTGGAGAATGGTGTTCTTGAACCAATTTCCAGTTACCTGGAATAAAGAAGCCACCCTAAAACCATCTCCATCCCCTTCAGCTGTTGGCATCACTGGATGGGCCAAGGCCTTAATGCAAGATCATCTTCACAGGCTTCACCCAAGTCATGTTTTGAGCATTTTAGCAGCCATAAGGAGGTGAAATGAGTATCATGATAAAGGATGTTTCATTCCCCTCCTGCTCCACAGGACTGCTCTTCATTAAAGGGTGATATATGAAAATATGTTAATTCAAATTTGACCTCAAGCATTCAGCCTGAAGAGGTCTAAAAAACCCTTTATATTTAATAACTAGGTGAGGGAATGCAAGAGAAACAGATGGCTTTGGAATTAATTCTCTCCTGGAGCCTTCAGAATGTGTCTGGGAGAGAAATATCCCTCATCTTTTCTGTGGAAGAGGCAGGAGTCCCGAAAGCAAACAGGCTGTGAACATCCTGTGGTATTTTTTTTCTCTTTGTCACCATTTAAGGATCAATTAGGAAGTCAGAGATGAAAATCCATGTCTTCAAGGAGGCTGCTTTGCTCCTTGCACTGCTCCCATTGCACAGATAATTCTAAGAGGATCCAGACCTTTACAGAATCATCTGAGGTGACCTCAGGTATCTGAGACACCAGCATGGGGCTGGTAGATGTGGGGTTTGTGCCCTTCTGGAGTAACAGGCAGGCAAGACACCCCAGGCTGTCTCAGCACCAGGCACTACTTCTAAAAACATCACCCTGGACACGGAGGTGCAGCCAACAGAGGTTGTGGCACCTCATCCCTTCCTGATGGAGGTGGTTGGGAGATCCTGGGTAACCAGGTCTGCCACTGTTGGGCGAACCTTCGTGGAACACACCCCAGATCAAGTGAAATGAGAGTCATCCCATTCTTCCTTTTAAGTGATTACCCAGCTAAACACACACACAACCATCATAACCTTTGGGTTCAACTCTCTAGAACACTCTGAGGGGTTTCAGCAGCAGAAAGTAAAATCAGGAATGATGTTCTTTCCATATTAAAGTTAATCTAAAAAACTAAATTAAAAGGAGCAACCCAAAGCCTCTCCAAGCTTTGACACAATGATCCTCAAGGAAGGGCTAGAGCTGAAAGCTTGTTTTCGTCTGATCCCTAACAGAGCTGTGTCACCTGTGTCCTCTGTACAGTAACAGTGTCTCCCTGCTTGTTTTTTTTTTTTTGTGGTAGAGGATCCAGACCAGAGAAGACACGATGTTAGACCTACATCAGCCAAACCCACCAGTGCCTCCCGGGGCCCTGACAGTGCCCAGCCATCCCCCCCAGCCCCAGGGGACCAGACAGTGCCCAGCAGTCCTGGCCACCAGCACTTGAACACCTCTTCCCAAAATGAGGTAATGACACCTGTGGGAAGGTGGGCACTTGGCAGTGGTGGTGGTGGGGTTGGATATCCCACGGGTCTGGGTGAAATCTGCAGCCCTTCCCGAGTGCTTGTGTCAGGGAAATCTGCTTTGGGGTCAGCAAAATAAAGCCAGGTCGTAGAATTATAGAATGGTTTGGGTTGGGAAGGGCCTTTAAAGGGCATTTAGTCCCATCCCTTTCTCCTGTAGCTTTCCAGTGGAGAGACAGGGAGGATGGAGGTGAAGGGGAATGTGTCTGGAGAAGGGAAAGGAGCTGGGGAAGGAGCTGGGGCACAAGTCTGATGAGGAGCAGCTGAGGCAGCTGGAGGGGCTCAGCCTGGAGAAAAGAAGGCTCAGGGGGGACCTTCTTGCTCTCTGCAACTCCCTGGCAGGGTTTTAGTGATGTGGAGGTTGGTCACTCCCCCCAGGTAATAAGCGACAGGATGAGAGGAAAGGACCTCAAGTTGTATCAGGGGAAGTTTAGATTGGATACTGAGTAAAAAAAAAAATCCTCTCTGAAAGGGTGGTCAGGCTTTGGAACACCCTGCCCAGGGCTGTGGTGGAGTTCCCATCCCTGGAGGGATTTAACAGCCATGTGGATGTGGCACTTGGGGACATGGGTTAGTGGTGGCCTTGGCAGTGCTGGGGGAATGGTTGGACTGAATGATCTTAGAAGGCTTTTCCAGCCTTAATGATTCGATGATTCTGAGATTACAGTCTGGGTGTTGAACAGGGAAGAAGTGAAATTTGGGAAGGATGGAAACATTACGGAGACCAGAAGCTGCCTTGGTGTGGACTTGGGCTTGATGAGAGGGCAAAGATCACAACTCAGCACAAACAGCACATGGATGAAACAGCAGAAAAGGGTTTGGGAGCGTAGGGGGTGTCTCAAAACACAAATCAGGATAACAAAAGTGCTGGGAAGGTGGGAAGGGGATCCTGTTTCTGGATCTTTTGTGGGTCTGGGCTGTATCATGGTCTGCTGGCACAGATCTTCCTACTCCCCATGCAATTCCTGCTTTACCTCATACTGCAAATCCCAGGCCTGGGTTGGGAAGGGCATTAACAAACCTTCCACAGACAATCACATCAGTCATCTGTGAAAACTCTTTCCAGATATAAAGGGCTGAGTGAAGGGCTCCTGGGCCTGTCTCGTGCCCATAAAACAGACCAGATCTTTTGTTGAGATATCTCCTGGCTTGGGGCAGTTAAATCAGTGACCAACTGTCCTTCCAACCTTTCCCACCCGTTGAGAGTTGCTTTTCTTCTGTCTTTCCAGGTCATCTGTAAAGATGCAAAAGATGTACCTGCAGAGGTGCAGAACAACTGGCTCACCATGCAACTGAAAGAAGCCAAAACCTGTGTAAGTACCACCTTTCTGGACTTCCCATGGAGGATTAGCAGCTGGGTTGTGATGGGAGATCAGCTGCTGCTCTGGGCATGTGAGAAAATGCTCAGAAATGAGAGTAATTTCATCAAAATAAGATGCAACCAATGTAGGAGGGGGAATGCAAACCCACACTCAGCAGTGTCACCCAGTGGGGGATGTGGCAGGAGGAGAAGAGGCCCGTGTGGTTTTCCCCAAGTTGAAGGACCAGCTGAGCCCACACAGGTCTTCCAAAAAAAGTTAAATGGGAAATTTTAAAGGGTGAATCTTTCCCTATGCAAATCCTGACAAGAGAACTTTTTGCCTTAACTGAGGGGCAGATATTTTGTTCCAAAACCCAGGAAAGAAATGTGGTGTTCCTCCACAGTTGCTGTGTAGTTGGTGAGATCTTTCAACCTCACTCTGGGGTAGAGTGGCATCCAACTGCAGAGCAACTGGGAAGCACTGGAACCTGGAGTTTGGGACTCACTGTGCTCCTTGTTGCTGTATCAGCTCTCACAGAACCCTAAAGTGAGAGCAAAAAACTCCATTTCCTTTGTTTTGGACCCTGCACAAAACCAGAGAGTAGCAAAAGGCAGTGCCAAGGCTGGGGACACAACACAAGTCTGTACACCAAGACCCCTTGTGGTGGGTGGGCACTGTCTGCTGGTGTTCCTGAGGGATATCCACTCTTAAAATGGTTCTTGTGGAAACTGTGAGTCTCCTGTAACAGGGAAGATGCAAAATACTGATAACTTCTACATAGGATGAAGTTTGAGGTTGATGATAAAAGGGAAGAGACACCAGTTGGTCTCTCTGGCTGGTGAGGTCCTGAGCTGTGGGTGGGGCTCAGGGGTGGGTTGTGGCATTATAATGCCCTGGTTTCTGGCAGTCTAAGCATCAGGAAATTGGCATTTCAGGGATGTTCTCACAGGCTGTGCCATGGGCAGGTGGTCCCACACCTTCCACTAGCCCAGGTTGCTCCAAGCCCTGTCCAACCTTGCCTTGGACACTTCCAGGGATGGGGCAGCCACAGCTTCTCTGGGCAACCTGTGCCATGACCTCACCACCTTCACAGCCAAGAATTTCTTACTAATATCTAATCTAAATCTCTCCTCTTTTAATTTAAAACCATTCCCCCTGGTCCTATCGCTCTCTATCCTCAGTCTTCACTGAGAGAAGCCACACTGATCACAAAACCCCTTGAGACCCAGGCTGAGATGAGCACAACCATTCCTGCTGACCAAAGCAGCTCTTGAAATTCCCTGTGCCTTGGTGGTGGCCCTG
The DNA here is from genome assembly GCA_013397135.1 of Pachyramphus minor. Taxonomy (NCBI): domain Eukaryota; kingdom Metazoa; phylum Chordata; class Aves; order Passeriformes; family Tyrannidae; genus Pachyramphus; species Pachyramphus minor. The sequence goes on along the minus strand of VYXB01009511.1, from coordinate 180,415 downwards.
CCTGGAAGCCCTGGAGAGGGCTTGGACCTCCTGACAGCACCCTGGAGGAGGGGAAGCACTCGTCTGCTGCCATTTCATGGTCATCACCTTCCTGCTTGGCTGCTGCTGGCTGGAAGCGCTCCTTGCCCACACACCTGCAGAAATAATGGTGTTCTCAGCGTTGCTGTCAACGCTGAGGATGACTCCAAGGGGGGACCTTAGTTACCACGATGCCCCAGTTTCTCCTGGGACCACCCCTTTCCCCGTGCAGTGTCAGGAGGTGGCTGCAGGTTTCACACTGGGAAAGCTTCTCATCAAATTTTATCCTGAATATGCAAAAATATTCCATCAGATTGACAAGACCCAGTTTTGGGGCCTGAGATCAGTTATGACGGTGCCGGTGTTCAGTGCTTCCCTCCTCCCTGTGGGTAACGGTTATGGAGCCGCTGTCCTGCCCGTGGCTTTGCTGGAGGTTTTTTGGAAGCAATGGTGAGTTATGGAGTGGGCAAACATCCCAGCTTGGCCTCATCCATCACTCCTCTGTGCCCACCCCACTGAGTATTGGAGCAGCAAGTCCATTGTCCCGTTTTGCTTTGATTCCTCTGTGTGTCATAACGAGCCGAATCACTGTTAGTACAAAATGCCAATTATGCCTCAAAACAGCCACAGAAAGGCTCCAAGGGCGCATCCTCCTGTAGCATCACCCTCCTGGGCTTGCCAAAACAACTCCCATTAGCTTTCCACTCGTTGGATTCCCGAAAATTGCGACCGGTTTCGTTGCCTCCTCAGCGGAGCAGATAACAGAGAAATGGCACTATCCAGCTTCCCTGCTTTGTAGGCCCCTGGTAAACACGGCCCCAGCCAAATCCTGACAGCAAAGTGAAAAAATCCTTCTCATTTCACAGCCCGTGGGAAAACAGGAAAGTGTGTGCTATAAGGAGAAGTGGCTCCAGAAACTGCTCCCGAGCCAGAGTTGGGGCGGCACTGTACTAAAAATTCACATCCAGCAAGAAGCCAGGGGAGCATCGAGGGCAACGTCAGGGACCAGTGGTGGGGGACATGTCCAGATCACACAAGGCAAAGGAGAGGGCACAGTGCAGCCACCCACCCCATGGCTGGGCTGGTGAGGCAGCCACGTTGATGCAAAGACCCCAGCAAACAGTTGGGACTGAACCCAGGAATTGCAGACATTTCACCCCATCACACCTCAGTTTCTCCAGTAAACTTAAAAATAAAAAGGAACTCAAACTATAAATAATAAACCAAAGCCAAATATACAGGTGGTACCACTTTGTGGATCAAATATATTTTATGGGCTTGTTGGTTCCCTGCAGCCGAAACTGCCAGGTGATGCTTTGATCCAGCCCCAAACAGTTTGGTCCATGTTCCCCCACCCTCTGCTTCTCCCTCCTTTGATTAGATTTGAGCAGGATCTTCATGGTTTTTTTAATAAGGCTTATTAGCTTGATGCTTCACACTCCACAGGATTCCTTTTCCCAAGGCTTGGCTATCAAGTGTATTTTCAGTCGGGTTTTTCTTGGCTTCTTGGTTTTTCTTGCTCCCTCCTTGGAAGGGATGGATGTGTGGATGGGTGGATGCACGGATGGGTGTTCTGCTCCTCATCCCAGCCCCAAAATGAGTCAGGTGAAGCAAGAGATGACAAAGTCAGAGGTGGTTGGTGTAGCCCGAGCTGTGGTTGTGCCACATGACCCTGTGGCCACTTCCCATGGAGTCTCTGTTCCTCCTCCATCGTGTCCCCAGCGGGTCGTGGATGTGCCCAGGCAGCTGAGTCGGTGGATGCTCGGGAGAACCTGCTGCAGTGGGGGTTGAAAAAGCAACAGCAGGAGCATCTGACCTTTACTGAGGGAATTTCTGTGTGACACCCACCGGCCTGGGCACAGCGGGACATTCCCCGGAGCAGGTGGAGGGACCCCCTGACCGAGGAGGGTCGTGGTCCCCCTCACCCTGTCCAGCTGGCGGGGCTGGTTTGTTGACTCAAGTGCTGTTACCTCATTCGGGGATGTTGGTTTTAGGTCCCCGCCAGTGTGGGAACCGGATCCGAGCTGCTCGGCAGCGCCTCTCAACTCCGGCCAAGGAATGCGAGCGGGGAGGGGAGAGCTGCCAGGGCATCCCTGCCGGCTCAGCCGCCTTGCCCTGCCCCTCTCCAAGCCTGGAAAGGGTCAGTCCCTCCAGCTCAGCCTCGGAAGGGGTTCCCAGTTCAGCCTCGGAAGGGGTTTAGGCACCACTCACCAGCTGGCAGCCAAGTGGTTTTGATGCTCAGTTGCGTTTTAGCCTCGCATCCAATTTCCTTTCCCACCCAAGAAAAAAAGCACTTTAAAAGCCTTTTTTTTTCCCCCCCAGAGGGTGGTAGAGAGAGGAGTGGGTTGTTAAGGGCTGGGGGAATGCAAGGAGGAAGGAGGATGCAGGGAGGCAGCAGAGGCTTTCCCTGCCTCTGCAGAGCAGAAAGTGCTGCACAGCCAAGGATTGATAAAACACAGGACATTCCAGGCGTAGGAGCAACACCCAGCGTCCAGACGTGATAAAACCACCGCCCGCGACCAAGCCATAGCCCCCTGCTCCCTGTCCTGCTGGGAAGCAGCTTTCTAGGGAATGCCACCTCGTCTTGCTGCCCCGGGGCAGGTCCCCCATGCAGCTCTTTCCCCAGGAATGCAACTGGGATGGTAACAACTCCCGAGAGGCCCGAGGGAAGTTTCTCCCGGTGCAAAGCGAAAGGACAGGCGAGGTTCCCAGGGAACAGCCGGGGCCTCACGGTGCTGAGCTCACCCTCGCACTGTACCCGGGGCCGGCCTTCCGCCCCGGCAAGTGCATCCTGTCTCCACTGACTGCTTCCCAAATATTTAGATAAGATGGGGTGAGATTAGGCGCCTTCCTCGGCCGGGCAGCTCCCATCCTTGTGGTGCAGCAGGCGGGATGCTGCCGGCCGCTGGTGGGGTTGGAGAAGGGAGGGGAAGGTTTGGGGGGATGGAGTCGGCAGGAGCAGAGCCTTTCCCATCCAGCCACCTCTTTTCAGCATGGATTGAGGAGTTTTACGCACAGGGCTCTGCAGGCAAGACCTTGTGCACGAGCATCTGTGCATGAAGGAGCTGTATATGCAGCATGTTCCATACTGTAAGGAGGACAGGGACTCGTGTTGGTGGGGACAGAGGGTAGAAATGCAGGTGGCAGAAAGGCTGAAATGACTGTGGGGGAACAGTGGGGCTGCACAGCCCTGCCCCTACTCCCACTGTGGCCCCTCAGCCCCCCCATCCCCTCCGCCCTGCTTCCCTCAGGGACCTGCTATTCCTGTAATGCCGAAGGCTGCGGCTCACAGATAAGGTGGTGCAGGGCCCCGGTGAGGAAAGGCAGCCAAGAGCTCGGCTTCTTGTAAAGAAACTACTTTTAAACTTTTCCTGTTCCCTGGGAGGGCCGGCTGCGGCCCGGCAGTGCAAAGGGATGAGGGAAGATCACAGGATCACAGAGGGAATTAGGTTGCAAAAGACCCCTGAGGTAACTGAGTCCAACCTGTGGCCGAACGCCGCTGTGTCAACCAGACCAGGGCACCGAGTGCCATGTCCAGTCTTCCCTTGGAGGGGTCATTCTTAAAAGATGGGACATCTCCCACTGCTGTCGAAGGGGTGAGGTGTTCCTGGGCAGCCCCTGGGTGGGGGGGACAGTGCTGACCCTTGTTGTCCCCACAGGCCGAGTGGAGGACGGCGAGTGCCAACATCTCCTTCTTCGAGAGCTTGTGCTCCACGGGCCGGCACTCGTTCAACGCCAGCAGGGAGAGCTGCACGGTGACACTGCTGTCCCAGGAGCCACAGTCCAAGCACTGGAACATGCAGGTGGTCCTGCACCGTGAGTATGATCCCACCCTCCTGGAGGTTTGGCAGAACCCTCAGGTCTGGTGGCGCTTGGCCAGGGGGCTCCGCTCCTTGGGCTGCCCCAACCCCTTGGCTCGGAAGACCCCAGAAATGAGCTTTTCTCTCCAAGGAAGGCACCAGATCCCTCTCCCATCCACGATGCCTAAAGGCAGGAAACCAGTCTCCAGGGTGAAAAATTCCTCCCAGGTGGTTAAAATCCAGGGCCCAATTCAAATCCTTCCCTAAGGGACCACAGAGGGGAGCTTCTTGCCCACATCATAGCCCTTTGGGGAAATCCATCTCAGCCCTGGGATGCCCAAATGTTCGTTTAGCACCAGGGTGCCAGCCAGATGGAGACATCCTGCTGCTGTAACATGAGGGAGAGGAAGGCCTGAGCTCCATCCACCTCTTCCTCATCATCAGGGCAACCTAACCAGGCATTAGGTGGGGAGTCCAGCCTCCAGCACCTGACCTCAGGCAAGGCAGCCAGGCACTGGGGACTAATCCTGCGCTGCTCTGGCGTGGCCTGAAGGAGCTGGTAACAGCCCCTCATTAGCTTCACTCATAAATCACCCACTGGAGATGCCCCCAACCCCCCTGGGGCTGGGGGATGGTGGGGACTGGGGGTTGTCCCCCTTCCAAGAGATCCTGGCTCCTTGTGTGGCTGTGAAGCACCTGGAAGGGTTGGCTCCATGCCCACGTATCCCCATGAAAGGGGATCACCCTTCGCCCCCTGCCTTGTGCTCATTGCAGCCTCTTCCTTCCCCCAGTTCCTTTACACCCTGAAGACATCCTGGAGGGGCTGCAGAGGGAGGACAAGTTAGAGGCGGTAAGTGGGTCCCTGCTCATGGCACAGCTTCCCCTGTGGCAGATCTGCCCCGAGAGGGGTGGGTGGGTGGCTCAGGGGCCTGACCTGTCCCTTGTGTGGCAGCTGGGCATCGACATCGCCAACGTCACCAAAGACAAAACGGAGAGGGAGGCGATAATCGACGAGTTCAGCACCCCCCTGATCATCACCATCGTCACCCTGGCCGGCTCCCTGCTGCTCATTGCTGCCATCTACGGCTGCTGCCACCAGCGCTTCTCCCAGAAGAAGGACCAGGTGAGGTGGCACAGGGTGGGGATGGGTATCCTGAGACTTTTTCATCCCCTTCAGGAGATGAGGATCACCAGTGTTGCCGCCTCTGCTGGTGGAGACATCCCGGCTCGCCCCGTGGGCACCACCCCTTGTGGGGTGCTCGAGGGTTGCTGTGGGTGCTCCTGAGGGGCAGGAGCTGCTCCCTGGGTGGGGGGGAAAGCAGCCAGGATAAAAAGCAGGAATAGGAGAGGATGGGCACCCATCTCTGCTGCCAGCCAGGGCACAGCACAGCTGGGCAGCATCCTTGGGGCGTAATTTCGACAAGAAAGGCTTTCTCAACCCAAAACCCCCCTCCAAAACCACCTATAACCCCCCAAAAAAATTCTTGAAATACTTTTATAAGCAGTGGGTGCCCAGAACCACCTCGATGCTTTCCCAGGGGTGCCAGAGAGCCCGAGGCTGTGTGCAGGGAGGGAGGGAGGAAGGAGAACGTCCACAGGAGGGCATCGACACTGCACAGCTCAGCCTTTGCAAGAGCTGGGCCAGGGCCAAATCTCAGAGCAGCAGCAGCAGGATTTAAGGAAGAACAGGACATGGAAAAAGGAAAATAATGTAATTTTTATCTCAGGAAGCAATTTTGGGTGATTTTAGTGCAGCATCCACCTGCGAGGACTGGTCGTTCCCACAGCCTGCGCCACCAGCACCAAGGCTTTCCTTGATTCCAGCTGCTCTTGCTGAGGATTTGGCTCCAGAACAGCCAGAAAGGGAGGTGGGGGGTGTGGAAAAAGGATAAAATCAAATTATGTAATGAGGGTAAACCACCCCCCATGGAGAAGCAAACCCTTGCATCCTACTTCAAGTCATTTACCCCCAAACCAGGCATCCTTCCCCAGGGATCCCAACGTTTGTCCCACAGGGATAAAGCAGCCTTTGCTTTAGATACTTGCAGTGTAAGGGAGCTGAACACAGGAGGCAGGGAAGAGCAAACCAACACCACCAGCATCAGAATTGTTGTACTTACAAGGCTTGATTTTTTGGCAAAAAAAATGGGGGAGGATGCAGGACCTCAACAGATGCTTCACCTGCTCTGTGGTCCCCTTGGGGTTTCACATCATCCCTTGGATGAAATCTCCCTGGCTGGGGTGAAAAACATCCCAGCAGGGACAGGGAGCAGCATAACAACTCTTGCCCCACATTGCTCAGAAAAGAGATAGAAAGAGGGTGTTTTTAGTGATGGGAATGTGTGTCCCTCAAATATCCTGGTGCAGAGGAACAGGTACCAGTCCCAGTTGGATGTTCCGGAGGTAAATTCCCACCAGGCACCGGGTAAAGTAGCGTCACCAAAGCAAGGGATGCGAGTTCTCAAAATCAAACACTTTTCTCCTTCCTGGCTTTGTTTTTGGGTGGTTTATTTTATTTTCCTCCTGCTTCGTTTCCAAAAATGACTTGAAAGTTTTTTTTTTTTTATTTTATTATTTTTTTTTTCCCTTCTCCAACCTTCCCCTCCCTCCCTTTCCCCCGCTCCGTTGTTTTCCCTTGGAAATACCCAGCACATCCACCCTGATCTCCCCGGGTTTGATGATGGACATGTGGCCCTGATCTTTAATGTGAGTTCCAACACAGGGGTCGGAGGGGCGGGAGCTGCATCCATAACACCCCCAGCTCTCACCTCCAGCGCTTAGTAGGGTCCAGTAGCTTTTAACAGGACTAAAGCCCAGCTTAAAATCCCCCTTCCCCTTGCTGCATGGCCAGGGGGTGCCTTGCCACGGCGGGAGAAAGCGCTGCCCGAGCATCCATCCGTCCTTCTGGGGGTTGGACCAGCAATCCCACAGGGAAGCAGCCCCTGGGAGAGCCCCAGGTGTGTCCTCTGCTTTCCATCCCACCGTCCCTGCCCACATCTCCCCTGCCACCAGCGACCCAGGGGACCCCCAGCAGCGCCTCTGCAGCCCCTCTGCCAGCGCCAAGCCCTGCAGTTTTCCTTCATCATCCCTTTCCTTCTCCATGGATTCCCTCCCACGCCTGTCTCCTGACATTTACTAGGAGCACTGTAATAGATCAAGCTGTAAATCGAGGCAGATTTTAACAGAGGTGCCCACTGAGAGCTTTACATTCCCCAGAAAGGGCTCACCAAGGGCTGCGGTTCCCCACTGAATCTTTTCAGGGAAGGATGGGGATGAAGGACCCACTAAGAGCCCTGTTGTCCCAAAAAGGGCTCACCAAGGACTGCAGTTCCCCACTGAATCCCTCTAGGAAAGGACAAGGATGAAGGAGCCCAGTTGGATGGAAAATTAGGATGGGCTGGGGTCTGCCAGGGGATGAAGGGCTGAGTCAGAGCCTGAAGCACATCAAAGGCCCAGGGTGATCAAGTGCTTGATTCCCTGCTTGGTTTCCACTGAGCTCCAGGGTGAGGAGGGATGATACCTTAGGGAGGGGCAAGAGCCAGCAGCTTTTGCGAGGTGGGAGCTGCCCCTGGGTCAAGGAGGACAATAAAAATAAAACAGCTAAATAGGGACAGGAGGGAGAAAGGGGAGGGAAAGAGCGGAGTCGAGTTAGGGAGGCAGGAGTTGGGATGCAGGGTTGGGGCAAGACAGCAACACTCAACCTCTTCCCAAGGTCCTGGGTGGACCAAGCTGAAGCTGGCAGCTGCTCCTGGAGGCTTTCCACATGTCTCTGGCTGCTCTTTCCTCCCTCCCATCATTAACAGAGTCTCTCTCTTGCCAGCTCCACGCTATCCCTTCACTGCCCCCCAGCCTCAACCTCACTGTGAAAGTCTCTATATGTTGTTTTATAAACCTATAGGGGCAGCTGTCACAGCTGGCTGGGGGGTGACAGCCCCGAGGTGACACTCACAGCATGGCCAAAGGTGTTTTCCAGAGGGGTTTATGGGTTTCCTTTCCTCATAGCAGCGCCTGACCGAGGAGCTGCAGACCATGGAGAACGGCTACCACGACAACCCCACGCTGGAGGTGATGGAGACCTCCTCTGAAATGCAGGAGAAGAAGGTGAACCTCAACGGTGAGCTGGGGGACAGCTGGATCGTTCCTCTCGACACCCTCATGAAGGAGGACCTGGAGGAGGAGGAGGACACGCATTTATAGGGTGCAGAACGCGATCAAGCAAAAAACGACCACCACTCCCCCCCAAAAAAAACCCCTTTAATCCTTCTACACACGCACACACAGCTCCGAAATAAGGCAAAATCCCCCCCCAAAAAACCCAGAAAATCCCTTAATGAACTCATCATGGCCCCTTGTGCCACCACGTGGGTTGCAGGACGGAAGAGGAAGGGGCATGAGAAGACACCTCTGGGGCACATCAAGACAAGCTGCTTTGGTGGCCACATCAAGACGAGCATCCCCCACCCCCCACCCACCTACCACCACACCAGAACTGAACAGCCATGGGCAAAACAGGGTGACTTTGCTCCTGAAGAGCTGCTGGTGCCTCCTCCCATCCCACATCCGACCAGCGTCCTCCAGCGACCGAGTGACTCAAAACCGAAGAGAAATAAAGCAAATAGGATGGGAGAGGGAGCAAATCCCACAGCAAACCAGCACCTGGCAACTACAGCTCAAAATCCCCTCTGTTTAGTCATCACTCTGCCCTCCCCAGCACCCAGGTATGGAGTGGAAAGAGCTGGAAGAGCCTGTGCTTTTTGAATCCAGTTTCCACCCGTTCCCCAGAAACCTCCGGCTGAAGCGCACGAGAGCCCCTCGCTGTGCCGTGGGCAGGTGGATGCACCTGGACCCAGCAGGATGGGAGGGATGCAGCAGTGCCAAGTGATGCTCAGCCCTGTCACCCAGGGCCGTGGAACAGATCCTGCACCCACGTGGAGATCAAGAGAGGTGCAGCAGCTTCTCTGGGATGAGACAGGGAAGGAGGGGAAAAGGAGTAATTCCTTGAGTTCGTCCCTCTTGGGAAGGGTGTAGAGATCAAGAGCGATGCCAGGAGTAATGTTGGGGGTTTCATGGTGCAGGAGGCCATCTCTGGTGCTGCATTTCCTTGCAGAAAGGTCAGTTGCCTTCCAGGAATTATGCAGCAGCACCTCAAGGCCTTCATCCATCCTGCAGGAGACCATGGGTGATTTGCCCCATCCATGGTTTGTGATTTTTGTGCTCTTGTTTTCCTGCCTGAGCAGCAGAAGAGGGAAAGGAGCAGCAGAAGCACGAGCCAGGCAGCCTGGTGGCAATTCAGGGTTTTCCACCAGCACAGCCCTTGGTGTTTCCTCCCCTTGAGGTTTGTAAGCTCAGCCCAAGCTCTGAAGCTCTTCCTCACAAGCCAGTAAAACAACAGAGACCTGCAAAGCAACTTCCAGCACAGCAGCGAGGCTGGGACTGAGCTCTGTCCTGCAGCCCTTGGTTTGTCATCCAGGTCTCCCTCTGATGAAGTCTGTAGAGGGGAAAAGAAAACCATGGCTGGACTGGGGCTGTTTCTGGTTTTCTGCTCCCCATCACAGCTCCTGAGCGGCTCTGAAAGGATGGGGAGAGTTTCACACCTTTGCACTGGTGCTGGTGAAGCAGCTCAGGCCTGGAAGAGTCAGGGGTTCATCCTCCAGCACATGGGAAAGAGAGGAGAGGACCAGAAGGTCACCTGGGTGAGCACACACCTCCCACCAGGAGGATGGTGGCTGCCCCAAGCCCCCTGCAAACCAGGGAGCTGCAGAGGAGAGCAGTGTCCAAGCACAGCCCTCCCTCTCCCCTGTTTGCCATGAACTGTGCACTCACCACGTGCTCAACAAGGGAGATTTCTCTTTGGGCTCTGCCCTGAAGTCAACACGATGGGGATCTGCTCCCATGGCTGCCCTGAGTGATGGGAAAAGCAGAGCCAAGCAAAGGGAAGCTTGGAGAAATCAGGTCCAGTTGGTCCTCGGGAGTACTCAGGAAGGAGAGGGTCGGGGTGGTTCTCTCAGCCCCAGGACAGGCAGAAGATAAAAGAGGCTCTTCTCCCTTCTCTCCTGCACCGAAGGGCAGAGTCTGAAGTGTTCAAAACCTTTCTATTTTTGTATGTAAATATTCCTGCTATTCATTAGCGATGTATCCTGCACACCTCACTTACCTGTGCACTGCACTACGGGGAAGTCATTTTGGAGGGGAGGGGAAATAAAAGTTAAAATAAATACAAAAAAAAAAAAAAAAAGGAGAAAAAAAAAAAAGGAAAAGCTAAAGACCAGCCTGGTAGGGGATCAGAATTTGACACGAAGCAGAAAAAAAACACCTTGTGCCCAGGGTAACCCTGCACCACAGCTTTGCCCCTGCTCTGGCAGCACCAAGTTCAGCTCAGTAACGTGGTCACAAGGCTCAGAGAACTGACCTGGGTATCCCCAATTTGCTACCACGAGTGTCTTGGCTTCCCAGTTGCCCTGAGAGACGAGCAGCAGGTCGGTGACCTCACCTTTCTGTCCTTCCCAGAAAACAAACACAGAGGAAACACGGGGCAGCAGTGAGGCCGCAGGGGCCGGTGTTCCATGAGGACACCCCTGGCAGGGCATCTCCAGGCAGTCGGGCTTTGGCGTGTGCCTAAAGATTCCCCCTTCCCAGCAATGAGATGCCAAAGTGCTTTAATGAATCAGGTCCAAAGACTTTCCAGGAGAACCCTACAAAGGCTTGGGATCAAGTAACCTTAAATCTTTCCGAGCAGAGACCAGTGAACTGCTCAGCAAGTGCTTATAGTGATTTATATTTGAATAGGAATTGTACATTTATTTATTTTTCCAGACACCATATTTTTAAACCACTAATATTTTATAGTAGATTTTCCTTCCCCTATTTAAAGAACTATTTCCACAGGAAAAGAAAACAGTACTTTTTTTTTTTTTTTT